>CP125978.1:247829190-247898714 GCA_030063025.1 Avena longiglumis | reverse complement strand
AATTGGGGCTGTTTTTGGAGGAATTTTCGAATTTATGGGGAAAAGACCAAATCAATGAGAGAAACCGTGGCAACCAAAAGTCACGATACCGGATGATGGAGGGTTAACCTCTTGGGTGCCTGATCTTCACGGATCTCGTGGTCAAATCGATGGGAAAGCGAGGGGAAAAGGAGATGGTAGCGGAAGCGAACGCACACCTCGCCAAGAACACGATGAACACACGCAAAACTCACACGATACAAGGCCGATTGCTCCCCGATCTGGCCACCCCGTCCGATAGAATCCTCGCAAGGAAAGATTGGTCAACGTGTTCCTCAAATCCACATCGGAGGGAAGAACACCTTGGGAGGGTCTTGACAACTTGGAGGCAGACATCGAACTCCAAGGCCTTGTTCAACGATGGATGCGTGATGCAAAGTCCAATCGAGGTTGGTGATTTATAGTCGGTCCCCTTGGATAAGGGATGAGGCAAAACTAGAGATTCCACACAAGGGGTTGTCTTTAGTCTATCATCTATGCCTAAGGGATACATGAGGGTGGGGGCTCTATTTATAGGCCAACCACATAAACAAGGGTAGTTTGGGGATAAACTAGGCGAATAGGTAAGTAAGGGGATACATGGGTCAGGCTCAACTAGTGCTGTGACAGCACCATGAGCCAGTAACCTGGGACTTGGGACCGGTAGTACCACTTGGTCCTGATAGTGCCGCCCGGGACCGATAGTACCGCTTGCGCCCTGGGCTCTGGTGGCGTCTGTTGGGAGCGGTAGTCGGGGCAGAGTAGCACGCCCAGAGTAATCGATCGGATCCGATAGTACACCGACTGGATCTGAGAGCTTTTGCTGGCGTCGTCATTGGTGGCGGTAGCGAGGAGATTGCGTAGTGCCGGGGTAGTACGCCAGCTGTGTCGGTATGGCGACAGAGAGCATTTGGCGATCATCTTCTTCCTCCTCTTCCAAGCCTCCGTCTTGTCGGTCTTGATGCTCCGGGCTTCCTCCCTTGCCTCCGTACTTGTCAATGTGAACCTATCATGCATATGTGATGGAGTATGAAGTAGCATACCATTCAATAGGGTAGGAAGTGGGCTAGCATAGAGGAACGGATTCACCTTTGGAGTCCATGACGACTTGATGGAAGTTGGAGACCAAGATGTGGTAACGACCGTAGGTCGGGCTACATCACCTTTGGTGGGAACAAGTCCAACTCGCTCGCGAAGCAAAAGAAGAGCCTCCAATCGCAACTTGGCAAGATATGAAGGCTCATATGAGATCCCGCTTTGTTCCTTCACACTACACGCGTGACCTCTTCAACAAGCTTCAAACGCTTAGTCAAGGGACAAAGACCGTGGAAGAGTACTTCAAGCAAATGGAGCTCAACATGATCCGTGCCAACATTGAAGAGCGAGATGAACAAACAATGGCACGTTTCCTCAATGGCTTGAACCATCCCATCAAGCGCATCACCGAGTTCGAAAAGTAAAACAACATGGTTGAGCTTGTGCACATCGCATCGAAGGCCGAGCGTCAAGTGCAAGAGGACATCAAGTACAACAAACCAAAGACGTACTTCACCTACAAGCAAGCACCAACCACTACTCCAACAACACCAAGTGGAAGCTCCTCAAGTACCACCAAGCTTCCCTTCAAGCCAACTCTCCCTCTAGGAAAACAGCCCCCAAGTGGCAAACATACAAGGGATGATCAACCATTCAATGGTGAATGCTACAAGTGTGGAGGCAAAGGGCACAAGTCGAATGCATGTGGGAACAAGAAAGTTTTGTAAATCCATGACAACGGCGATGAAGAATACTTGAGTGAAGAAGAGTTTGATGCAAGGGTCAAGGAAGCCATGGCAAGGCAACATTTGGAAGAGGACCAAGAATTTCTTGTGTGTGAGCATGACACAAGTCCATCGCTTGTGGTCACAAGGGTCTTGACCACCCAAATCAATGAAAATGAAGACCAACGCTCGAACATCTTCCAAACTCGTGCCGGCATCAATGGGAAGTCCATCAAAGTTGTCATTGATGGAGGGAGTTGCCACAACCTTGCAAGCACGGAATTGTGTGAGAAACTCAACCTCACCCTCCATCCGCATAAACACCCCTACCATATCCAATGGCTAACTCCTAGCCAAATAATTGCGGACAATGCAAAGGCTTTAGCGAGGGCGCAATACACAAAAACACCTTGTGAGAAGAGTGGTGAGCGAGAGAACCACACCATAGTGAGTGAGAGCTACAATCCAAACTCGAGTGGAAAAACTATGAGTGTTCTTCTTGCCACCAAAAGTGAGATGAGAGAAGTGCGGAACAACCCATCCATCTTGCACTATGTCCTTGTATGCAAGGGACTAGTGCAACGAACTAACGACTTGACAAATGTCCTCCTTCTTTGATGGCTATTTTGCAGGAATTCCAAGATGTATTTCCCGAAGAGCTTCCTCATGGCCTTCCTCCTCTTCGTGGAATCTAGCACCGCATCGACCTCATACCCGGTGCTCCAATCCCAAACCGCGCCACGTATCGCACGAACCTGGAAGAGACGAAGGAGATCGAGCGTCAAATCAACCAACTCGTCTCCAAAGGTTTGATCCAAGTAAGCACTAGCCCAAGCGCGGTTCCCGTGATCCTAGTCCCGAAAACGGATGATACGTTGCGGTTATGCATGGACTGCCGTCCAATCAATGCTATCACCGTGCGTTATCGACATCCTATACCGCGTCTTGATGACATGCTTGATGAGTTATGTGGAGCCACTATATTTTCGAAAATTGATCTTCGTAGTGGCTACCATCAAATTCGCATGGCTGAAGGTGATGAGTGGAAAACCGCCTTCAAGACCAAGCTTGGTCTCTATGAATGGTTGGTTATGCCTTTTGGCTTATCCAATGCCCCTTCTACCTTCATGCGCCTCATGAACCATATTTTGCGATCTCTCATTGGAAAGAGTGTAGTTGTTTACTTTGATGACATTCTTGTCAATAGCAAGTCACTAGAGGAGCATGTTACTAATGTTAAGGAGGTCCTACAAATCCTTCGTCATGAAAAGCTTTATGCTAATCTCCCAAAGTGCACTTTTGCAAGAGACAAGCTGATTTTCCTTGGTTTTGTTGTGTCTTCTAATGGCATAGAAGTGGATGTCTCAAAAGTCAAGGACATACGAGATTGGCCCATTCCAACAAATGTTAGTGAACTTCGTAGTTTTCATGGGTTGGCTGGCTTTTTGTCGCTTTGTGAAAGATTTTTCCACAATTGCTTGCTTATAACGAATTGACCAAGAAAAATGTCACGTTAGCTTGGGGAAAAGCACAACAAAAGGCTTTTGATGAGCTCAAAAAGAGGCTCACAGAAGCACCACTTCTTGCATTGCCGAATTTCACAAAAACATTTGAGATTGAATGTGACGCTAGTGGTATTGGCATTGGTGGCGTCCTTATGCAAAATGGGCGTCCTATTGCTTACCATAGTGAGAAACTTGATGGCGCACGCCTCAATTATCCCATTTATGACAAAGAACTTTTTGCCTTGGTTCGAGTTCTTCAAGTGTGGCAACACTATCTTTGGCCCAAAGAATTTATCATCCATTCCGACCATGAGTCGTTGAAGTATCTGAAGGGCCAAGCCAACTTGAGTAAAAGGCATGCGAAATGGGTTGAGTTTATGGAGTCTTTTCCTTACATTGTCAAATACAAGAAGGGCAAAGAAAATGTGATAGTGGACGCCTTGTCTCGCAAAAACACAAGCCTTCTTACACGACTCGAAGTCAATGTATTGGGTCTTGATGACATCAAATCTTTGTACGCGTCCGACTCCTTCTTTGGACCAATATTTGCACAATGTTCAATAGACAAAGGGATTGATGATTTCTATTTGCATAAGGGGTTTCTTTTCCAACAAAATAAGCTTTGCATTCCGAAATCGTCTCTCCAACTTTTGCTTCTTCAAGAGTCCCATGGTGGAGGCCTTATGGGTCACTTTGGCCGTGACAAGACATATGACATGCTCTCCACTCACTACTTTTGGCCAAAGATGAAGCGCGACGTGGAGCGCCACGTTCAACGATGCACTACATGTATCCAAGCTAAGTCTAAGTCCAACCCCTTTGGTCTTTATATGCCATTGCCTATTCCTCATGTACCTTGGTCGGACATTAGCATGGACTTTGTGTTAGGCTTGCCTAGATCTAAACATGGCAATGATTCCATATTTGTAGTAGTGGATCGCTTTTCAAAAATGGCACATTTCATTCTGTGCCATAAGACCGATGATGCTTCACATGTAGCAAATTTGTTTTTCAGGGAAATAATTAGGCTACACGGTGTGCCAAGAACAATCGTCTCCGACCGCGACGTAAAATTCATGAGCTACTTCTGGAAGACCCTCATGGCCAAGACCGATGGACAAACCGAGGTCGTCAATCGAAGTCTCGGCACACTCCTCCGGGTGTTGATAAAGAAGAACCTTAAAGACTGGGAGGAATGCATTCCACGCCGAAGTTACTTACAACCGCGCCAAGCACTCCACCACCATGAGGAGCCCGTTCATGATCGTCTACGGCTTCGAGCCTCTCACCGCGCTCGATATCCTTCCACTACCACTTCATGAACGTGCCAATATGGACGTTGTCAAGCACGCCCAAACAATGATGAAACTCTATGAAGACACACGAGCTACTATCGAGCAACAAGTCCTTCGCCAAGCTTCAAGGCTCAACAAGACCAAGAAAGAGATGATCTTTGATGAGGGCGACCTTGTGTGGATACACTTGAGTAAATACCGCTTCCCCAAGGAACGCGACTCCAAGCTAAAGCCAAGAGGCGATGGACCATTCAAGGTGCTAAAGAGGATCAACAACAACGCCTATGTGATCGATATACCAACATCAAAGTATCTTGTGAGCTCGACATTCAGTGTCAAGGACCTCTCACCCTACCATGGCGAAGAGGAAGTTGTGACGGTTGAAGAGTCGAGGACGACTCTTTCCCAAGGGGCTGATGCGGCCCGTCCTCCGCTACTACATCTACTCCCACGAGCTCCCCAAGTGGACCCATGACTCGCGCCCGAGCCAAACTCCTTCAAGCTAAGGTGAACCCGCTCCTCTCCTTGTGTGACTTCGACACACCCTTGGATGGCTTGCTACGTCACACGCATACACTGTGCATCATCAGGTACGAAGAGAAGGACCCAAGGAACGGAGGAGAAGCAACCGATCAGCCAGGGCATGGCGGTACTACGTTGAGATCATCGGTACTACCGCCTCCAAGCGGTCCCACCGCCTCCTCCTACCGCCGCCACGTAAAGCACCTCCACGCCCAGGCAAGCGGTACTACCGGTCGATGGCCCAGAACTGGTACTCACTACCGCCCCTCCTACCGCCGCTTCGCCCGACGAGCTCCGGGCCCTCAAGCGGTACTACCGCTCGGAGCGGTACTCTGTTACCACCGGTACTGCTGCAGACAGTACTACCGGGTCCCGCTGACCGATCGCCTAAGTTCGCCCTGGCCTTGTAACCTTACCTATAATTTACCTTTTCGCTCGTTCAACTACCCCTGTTTTGTGGCTAGACTATATATAGCCCCCACCCTCCATTGTAAGCACTTAGACTTGGATAATAATAGATATTAAGGAAACCCTTTGAGGACTTATATCTATTGGTCTCATGCTCCTACCAAGGAGCACCGGATTATCCACCCCCCTCTTGGATCTTGCCTAGTGCGTTCAAGTTGTACAAGGCCTTGGGTTCTCGGTTTCTTGCCCCCAAGTCGTCAAGGTCTCACCAAGCACCTCGTCCCCCGTTGTTGGTGTGGAGCATCAAGCATGTCATCTAAACGTAGAATAGGATGACGATATCGAATAGTAATATTATTGATAGCTCTACAATCAGTACACATGCGCGAAGAACCATCTTTCTTAAGTACCAAAATAATAGGACCAGCACAAGGGCTAAGGGACTCACGAATATGATCTCTGTCGAGTAGTTCCTGAATTTGGCGTTGTATCTCCTTTGTCTCCTCTGGATTGGTTCTATATGGCGCGCGGTTGGGCAACGTGGCACCAGGAATTAGATCAATTTGGTGCTCAATTCCTCTAATAGGAGGTAGTCCTGGTGGCAGCTCAGCGGGAAAGACGTCCTCATATTCCTGCAAAAGGTTAGCAATAGCGGGTGGCAAGGAAGGAGGCATATCCTCAAATGAAAACAGAACCTCTTTGCAGACAATTGCAGAACATTGAGTATTGTTTACATCTAGTTCAGCAATATCAATTTTATTTGCAAGCATACATGGACTCTTCAAACGAATTTCAGTAGCATGTGTAGAATCAGATTTCGTGTTCTTTGGTGGTATAAAATCTGCAGCAACAATCTGATTCTCACTGTTATTTTTCTCCTCAGTTTTAGCTCTACTAGCTCTAGCAAGATCATCTTTTAAAATCTGTTCGGGAGTCATAGGTTTTAGACCAATTTTCTTTCCATCATGCATAAGAGAATAGTGATTAGTTTTGCCATTATGAACAGATTCTCTATCAAATTGCCATGGTCTACCAAGTAACAAAGAACAAGCTTGCATAGATACAACATCACAATCAACAAAATCAGAATATGTACCAATAGTAAAATGCACGCGTACCGTTCTTGTTACCTTGATCTTGCGAGAACTCTCAAACCATTGGATGTAATATGAATGTGGGCGTTGTCTTGTTGGGCGCAAGCTTCTCTACCATGTCAACACCGGCGATTATTACAACTCCCTCCATCAATGATGATCCGTATAGCTCTTTCCTTGATAACACCACGTGTTTGGAACAGGTTGTGGCGTTGATCTTGCTCATTTTCTCAATTGCACACTCAACACGTTGTGTAATTAAGCTCTGTATTGATCGTGACTTGACTCCCATTACCTCTGCTCTTCATCAAGATCGTAATTGTCTCCATCTCGAGCGAAATAAGGGCTAGTGTATCTTCATCAAAGTCACTTCTGAATCGTCTCGACCATCTTCTCGCACCATCATCACGCGTTGTGTTGTGCACTGTCTCTCAATATGACCAAAACCCCAGCACTTGCGGCATTGTATATCCTTTGTCTTACCCGTGGAAGCCATAGAAGATGCACTACGAGCAGGAGCATTGGATGATGGTGGAGGACCAGCTGGAAATCTTGTGGTGGCCTTGGATGTGGTAGTAGCTGGTGGCGAATCACGAGGAGGCCCTGATTGTCGGGATGTCCAAGTGGATGTGCGACCTGCAGAATTATTAGTCCTCCTCCATGGTGTTTGGCGATCCTGCACTTCACGTTCAGCTTTACAAGCAAGATGAAACAAACGAGTGATAGAATTATATTCCTTATAATCTAAGATGTGCTGAATGTCCTTGTTTAATCCACCAAAGAAACGTGCAAGCATTTGTTCATTAGATTCAACAAGACCACACCGAACCATCCCTGTTTGCAATTCCTGATAATACTCTTCTATAGAATTTTTCCCTTGCTCTAAACGTGTCAGATTCTTTAGTAAATCACGTTGATAAGTAGGAGGTACAAAACGAATAGCATAGCAGTTTTTAAAGCAGTCCAAGTACTAGGAATAGTAGTAGGATTTAAGCGACAATACTCAGACCACCAAAGGGAAGCAAATTTAGTAAATTCACATGTAGCAGCACTAACACGCATATTCTCAGGATATTTTAAGCATGCAAAACGTTGTTCTACTTCCATCTCCCATGTAAGATATGCATCAGGATTATATTTACCCTCAAAAGATGGAATAATTAATTTAAGCTTTGCAACATGATCATCATCACGTCGTGGTCGGCGTTGCGGTAATGTCGGGACGGCCAGGCCAGTACCGTGGAGGTTGTTCAACCTCCTCGTCAAACAGATCGTCGTCATGGGGTCGTAGTAGTACCGTCGTCGTCCCCAATGTCGCAGCGACACGGCGGAAGTCTGAGTGCGTCGGCCCGCAGAAGCGGTGTGTCTTGGCGAATCAACCAGCAATCGACCGTGATCGGAATGCGCCGTGCGCCATGTGTGGGTGCCGGTGCGGGCAATCGGTTCAAAAGCTCCTTGAACCGAACGTCAAGCTTGGCGTTGAAGGATTTCTCGAGTCCATCGATCTTGTCCACGGCGTTGGTGAGTTTGGTGTCAAACTCCCCGAGGCGCGTATCCATGTCTTCAGCGCGACTGACCAAGAGCGCGGAGAAGTGGGCATGTAGTTCTTCGTTTGTCATTGTGGCAGGGTTCCGCGAAGTATCTGTCATGGTTAGTCCTTAAAAAGCACAGGTATATAGTACAGAAATATGGTGGAAGTCACGCGTAATCCGTCAAGCAATATACGAAGCTCTTACAAGTTCTTACCAAACAGCACGAAAAGGCGATGTGCAACCGCGAGGATCAGTGGGTCCAGAGATTGAACCAAGCGATTACCAGGAGTCGAGACACCGCACGTGGAGAATATCTGTGGAGCTCTGGGAAGCCTTAGCAAGGGGGGTTAGCAATTATCAAAACAGCAATGCAAAAGTTGAAAGAATGCTCAACGATGGTACTGTGCTGGTCCTAGGCTAGACCGTACTAGAGACGCGAGCCTAGATCACCAACGATGTCACGACGCGACACATCAAGCACTGTATGATGATATGGCACCCTGAAAAGCGAACCGAGATGCAGAAAATCACTATGATGGCGAGTGTCTAGAACTGATCTACGGTGTCTAAAAATAGGTTAGCCCCAAATTTTTTTTTTCGAAATTTTCTATTTTGCTCCGGAAAGCGCGCCGGCGCCAAAAAAATATCGCTATTACGGCCGATGGAGAAAAGTGATCCCCGGGGTCGAAAAACAGTATAGCCAGAAAATTTTTTCGGAGGCGGTTCCAGATTTTTTTTTTGCTCTCCTTCTGGACTTACGACCGAACTCTGAACTCGATACGGACTTTAGCTAAACACGGAAACAACAAAGAAGGAAAGTAAAAAGAAATAGCTAGGAAACAATAACTCTACTCGGACTCGTACCACGACAGGAAACTGATCGGATCTGTGTCGCGGTAGGAAGGCGGTGGCGGAGTATTAGGGTATATGGCGGTGGAATATGGTGGCGGAATATGGTGGCGGTGATCGGCGAGTGTGGCGGTGACTACTATGATCAGAACTCGAAACTCTAAGGGACGAGACACTAAGACCAGCAACTCGACGCGACGATGTAGACACAAATTCAACAATGCAAAAACTAAAAAGATAATGAGAGGCGTAGATTGGTTATGGGATGGATCTAAACTCTAACTGTGTTTTTGGCTTTTTCGTGGGTTTATAGGTAAAAATAGATCTAATTTATGAAAACAGTAAAATCTCAACGAGCAACCTGAAATCTGATACCACTTGATAGGGCAAAGGTGTCCGATCTTTCGATGAGATGGCGATAATCGATTTGGTGGAGTTCGGGCTTGACGATCCGACTACACGTGCGAGCATGAGCGCCAATGCAATCGCTAGGCCAATCTCCTGGAGGTTACCGATCTTGCGTGAACACGATCAGCCTCACCAGCGAGGGTCTTAATTCCTACCTGAAATCGAGAACAAGTAAGAACCAATATTGCAATCAAGATATTGCGGATTAAGAGGAAAGCTTTATTGAAGAGGTGGGATCTTGAATAGGCGCGAAGTACAAGAGGCCTCTGCGACGCTCGAGCCTTGGCGAAGTTGCTATGATGGCTAACTTAATGTCTAAACAAAATCCGAATCTAGGGGGTCGGCTATGGGGAGTATTTAAGGGCGAAAAGGTGGGGTTTCGGCTAGCCATGGAAGTGGTGGCCGAATCCAACCCTAAAAGTCATTTTCACCTCAAATACGGACTCTAAAAAGTGGCTAATTAAAATCCTGCGAAAATTACATGGGCCTGGCCCAAAATAAAGGTGTTGCAGCACCATATTAAGCTATGGACGAATTCGCAAAGTATTGATCTTGAATATTTCTTCCAAGCCTTCTTTCTTCATTATGGTGGCCTCAAAGTTCTGAAATCTTCATCCGTGGCCTTCTCTTGGATCATCACATGCTTGCTGCCATCTCCATGCATGGCCATGCTCCAATGCTTGTCCCTCTCATCCATGCTTGGTCCATCATTCCTAAGAGTAAGAAATATATCTGATTTAGGCAGCATCATATTCTCATGTATGTGAGGAATAGTTCCAACAAACGGAAGTACCTGATAGTTAAGTTGTTTGGCACGAGATCTTGTGATGGGTCCTTGTATGTTTGTTGATGTAGGTACAACGGTTGTATCAATAGTAGGGATGTCCACATCAGAGGGCTAGGTGTTGTAGATGGAGATGCGTCCGTAGGACGGGCTGCATCATAGTTCTTGGTCATCTTCCAAATGTTGCCTTGCCATTGCTTCCTTGACCCTTGCATCAAACTCATCTTCACTCAAGTATTCTTCATCGCCATTGTCATGGATGAACAAAACTTTCTTGTTCCCACATGCGACCGACTTGTGTCCTTTGCCTCCACACTTGTAGCACTCACCATTGAATGGTTGCTCATCCCTTGTGTATTTGCCACTTGGGGCCGGTTTTCCTTGAGGAGGTGTTGGCTTGAAGGGAAGATTGGTGGTATTTAATGAGCTTCCACTTGGTGTTGTCGGAGTAGTGGTTGGAGCTTGCTTGTATGTGAAGTACGTCTTTGGCTTGTTGTACTTGATGTCCTCTTGCACTTGGCGCTCGGCCTTTGATGCTATGTGCACAAGCTCAACCATGTTGTTGTACTTTTCGAACTTGGTGATGCGCTTGATTGGATGGTTCAAGCCATTGAGGAAACGTGCCATTGTTTGCTCATCACCCTGTTCAATGTTGGCACGGATCATGCTAAGATCCATTTGCTTGAAGTACTCTTCCACGGTCTTTGTCCCTTGACTAAGCGTTTGAAGCTTGTTGAAAAGTTCACGCGTGTAGTGCGAAGGAACAAAGCGGGATCTCATATGAGCCTTCATATCTTGCCAAGTTGAGATTGGGGGCTCTTCTTTTGATTCACGAGCGAGTTGGACTTGTTCCCACCAAAGGTTGGTATACTCATCAAAGTCGAGGGATGCCATGGCCATCATCTTCTCATTGATATAGTTGTGCATGCGGGAGATCTTGTCAACCTTGAGTTCCCACGAGAGATATTCTTTGGGTTCATTGGAACCGGTGAAATTGGGCATGGTGAACTTGAGCTTGCCAAAAGTTTCTTCTTCATTGCGGTTCCGGTGGCGGTGGTTACATGATTTTGGCGGCCATCTTCGTCATCCGAGCTCTCATGTCTTGCTTGGTGATGGTTGTGTTGCTCTTGCGGTTGTTGAGGTGCCGCGTTTGGTGGTGGAACTTGATTTTGACGACGAGCTTGGGGAGCTTGCTCGTGTTGTTGGCGCGGTTGAGGACGAGGAGGAGGTTGTTGGTCCTCACGACGAGCTTGGGGAGCTTTCTCTTGTTCTTGTCGTGGTTGATGCCGATGAGCATTGTCTTGCGCCATGTGGCGAGGAGGACGTCGAGCCGCTTGTGCAAAGGGCTGCTCTCTTTCTTCTTGATGTGGAGGAGGCTCGTCATGATGATCAAGTTGTCGACGTTGACGTTCATGTCGATGATGATGCCTTGGTGGATCTCCGATTGCTTCACGCCGACGGCGATCTTGTTCGTCCACTTCGGATTCTTCACTTGTTGTTGAAAGAACATGTCGATGGCGATGGGCTTGGTGGTCCATGTGAGGTTGCTCTTGTTAAATCACAAGTGCCCTTGGTTGTGGCCGGTTCGCTTCATGTCTTGGAGGTCTTGCGGAGAGGTCACCATCATAGCTTGACGTCGCGGCGTGTCGCGGAGATGGTACCGCTTGAGAAGTGCTCATGGATTGAAGGACGTGTCCATCCCGGTGCCTTGAAGCGTGACGGCGAGGTGTGCTTGATTCACTTGAGGAGTGCTGTGATGAGCTTGAGTCGCGCGATCGTTGCCTTGCTAGCCCATCAATGAGGCGTTGAAGCTCCGTTGAGGCGAGGGCGCGACCAAGAGCTTTATTTTGATGACCGAGGTTGTGTTGCATGGCATGCATTTGGCCTCGGAATTCTTCGAAGCGGTTGTCGATGTTCTTGAACTCCACTCGGGCTTCGCTAAATTGTTCATCTTGGCGCCGCTCAAGGGCTTCACAACAGTAGTTGAATTCTCCTCGAACGTTCCAATGATCCCATCTTGTCATGTATTGTGTGTCGTCCTCCGGATGTGGTGGTGGTTGCGATGGCTCGCCATTCCTGTCCATGTTGCAAAGCCGACAAGGGTTGTATATGGAGAATAAGGGCGCGGGGAGTTAGCCTTTTACCTCACCTTGGAGATTATATCAAACC
Organism: Avena longiglumis; assembly: GCA_030063025.1. Lineage (NCBI taxonomy): Eukaryota > Viridiplantae > Streptophyta > Magnoliopsida > Poales > Poaceae > Avena > Avena longiglumis. The sequence continues at coordinate 247,886,370 of CP125978.1, read as the reverse complement.
AATTGCCACACAAAGGAGCGAATAGCTTGCAAAGTGAAATCGGAAAGAAGCTCACACACAAATAAGCTACAACTCTCAAGAGATTTTGGTGGACGGTTAGGATTGTGGAAAGCCAAAGAACCAATCAAACGCAAAGGATAGTCAAAAGTGGAGAAGATCCAACAAAACTCAAGTCAAAAGGAAATGGTCAACTCAAAAGGTGACGAGAACCTACGACTACACACACGCTTGGAGAAAAATGGGTTTAGCACGACTATGAAAGTGAGCTCAAAAGGGCCTAACGAAGACTATGCTCGGTTGTCGTGCCAACTCAAGGAGAGACCACAACTCGTTTACCAAAAGAGGGTAAGCAACGGATTTGTGCACTTGCCTTGGCGCGCTTCTTCCTCTCTCTTTTTCTTGCAAGCTTGATACTCTCTTTGTATTGGGAGACTATGTATCTTTCTCTTTTTCTTTTTTTTTCTGTTTTTTTATTCTTTTTCTTTTTCTCCCTTTCTATGCTACTATGTTAACTTTTGTATTTTCCCTCATACTCTCACTTTCCAATGGCAAGTGCACAATGCTTAGACAAACACAAAATGAGTTGCTCTCATAGGATAGGTGCACACAAAGGAAGATATGGCTACAAGGGTGACACAAGTTATACCTTAGTTGTTGATGGTGATCTTGTGTCGATGGTGATGTAGCCCGACCTACGGTCGTTACCACATCTTGGTCTCCAACTTACGCCAAGTCGTCATGGACTCCAAAGGTGAATCCGTTCCTCTATGCGAGCCCCATTCCTACCCTATTGAATGGTATGCTACTTCATACTCCGTCACATATGCATGATAGGTTCACATTGACAAGTACGGAGGCAAGGGAGGAAGCCCGGAGCATCAAGCCCGACAAGACGGAGGCTTGGAAGAGGAGGCGGAAGAAGATAGATCGCCAAATGCTCTCTGTCTCCAGTAGTACTACCGGATCTGGCGACCGGTACTACCAATTGACCACCGCCCTACTACCGCTCCCTACTGGATGACGCGTGAAGCCCAGGGGGCTGATGCAGCCAACTCTGATCGTTACTACATCAAGGTCTCCAACTTACGCCAAGTCGTCATGGACTCCAAAGGTGAATCCGTTCCTCTATCGCTAGCCCCCTTCCTGCCCTATTGAATGGTATGCTACTTCATACTCCGTCACATATGCATGATAGGTTCACACCGACCAGTACGGAGGCAAGCCCGACAAGACGGAGGCTTGGAAGAGGAGACGGAAGAAGACATGTCGGCATTGCCGGTCAAGCGATACTACTGGGTTGTAACCGGTACTTACACTCTTCTACCGCTGCCATCGACGTCTCCAACGGATGCTCCAAGACCGCAAGCGGTACTACCGGTCCCAGGCGGTACTACGGTGATGACGGTACTAAGTCCCAGACTACCGGTCATGTCTGCCTGCGCGCACCAGTTGGGCCACAGCCCATGTATTCCCCTTTACTTACCTATTCGCCTAGTTTATCCCCAAACTACCCTTGTTTATTGGCTGGCCTATAAATAGAGCCCCCACCCCTCATGTATCCCGTAGGCATAGATGATAGACTAAAGACAACCCCTATTGTGGAATCTCTAGTTTTGCCTCATCCCCTCTACCAAGGGGACCGACTATTGTCACCAACCTCGATTGGACTTTACATCACGCATCCATCGTTGAACAAGGCCTTGGAGTTCGATGTCTCGTCTCCAAGTTGTCAAGACCCTCCCCAAGGCGTTCTTCCCTCTCCGATGTGGATTTGAGGGAGCATGTTGACCGATCTTTCCTTGCGAGGATTCTATCGGACCGGTGGCCGCCGTTCGGGAGCAATCGGCCTTGTATCGTGTGAGTTTTGCGTGTGTTCATCGTGTTCTTCGCGAGGTGTGTGTTCGCTTCCACTACCTTCTCCCTTTCCCTCGCTTTCCCATCGATTTGACCACGAGATCCGTGAAGATCGGACCACCCAAGAGGTTAACCCCTCCATCATCTGGTATCAGCAGCTTTTGGTTGCCACGGATTTCTCATCGATTTGGTCTTTTCCCCATAAATTCGAAAATTCCACCAAAAATAGCCCCAATTCGTGTTTTGGATCGATCTGTGATTTGAGTGCATTTTGGTAGGTTTTGATCCGTGGATTACTTGCTAAACTTGTTGATCTACCTTCCTTTGCGTTCCCATAGCCTAATTCCTTGATTTCCCCCTTCGATTTGGTGTTTTTTTTGAAGATTTTCCGCCCAAATCACCCCAAAATCGCGAAAACGCGTCAAATCTGGGCGTGCCAGGACCAACCTGTACTACCGGGCTCAAAACCCGGTACTACCGCACCTCCCCGGTACCTAAACGGTACTACCGGGCCTTCGTACAACCGGTACTACCGCTCAAAAACCCGGTACTACCGCTCGGTACTGATCAAAATCAGCAGGTTCCCAGATTTCAGCCCCTCACCGTTTTGAGCATAACTTTTGTATTCGAACTCGGATTTTGGTGTTCTTTAGCTCGTTTCGAAGAGGAGAAGGAGCTCTACATCATCCACGTTGTTCATGCTATCTACTCCATCCAAATTCCGTGAGCAAGGCGGAATCCAACAATAAAGGGTGAAGATCGTCGACGAAAGGTATAAACATTCCGCGACTTCTCCCCACTTGCATTCCTTTGTGAACCCCACTATCTTTGCGAGCAACAAACACCTATTGAGACTAGTTCCTCTTATGATTGCTTGGGCTATGCACATTTGATACCTTGTAGATTCCGAGCAAACATTTGTGAGCGCTATCTCATATAGTTATCTTGTATAGTTGTTGGCACAAGGAAGAGGCAAGTGAAAAAGAAAAAGAAAGAAAGAAAAATAAAAAAAATATAGAAAAAAAAAGAAAGAAAAAAAAGAGATATACATGTGCCTCATAGATTAGGAGGCGCAAGCTCGATGAACATCATATAGGTGGTACTTATTGTGCATATCTTGTAGCCCACCAATCTTACGCAATCGAACTAGCGTCTCTCCTTGTACTTGTGTGACACGAGCTTATAGTCTTCGCTAGGTAATTATTTGGTTCTTAGCTCACTTTCTCTGTCACACAAGTCCCATTTATCCCACCGTGTGTGTTTCCTTGTACATATCTCCTATCTTGTGGATTAACTTGTTTGTTTTGTGATCATTGTGGTTCTTTACTTGCCATTACAACATCTTGATTTCGGATTTGTTTTTGACATGCCACATTCCATACCTATCCACCATAGGCCTTGTGTGTGTTTGTTTTTTGGTTCGTAGTTGGTTTTGGTGTTCCGCGTGAACTTCACTTTGCTTGGTTTATTGCTCTCAAGTGTGGCCACTTGTACGATACGATCTTCCAAGGTAAAGTAAGGTTTGACGTTGTATCCCTAACTCCCACTACCACTTCCATATACACCACTTGGTCTTGTGCATCATGTCTAGGGACTCCCGAACCGAGGATGATATCTATGAAGAATCCATGATGAGCCACCATGACTATGACTCCACAAGTATAGAGGAAATGACGGAGCACAACACCGACAATGGCTCCGCATGCTTTGAGGACCCGGAGCACTACTGTTATGGGGTAACCCTGGGGTTGGCCCGATCTTTCACGAATTCCACGAGGAACGAGGGGGGAAAAGGCGGTCGGTGGATGAAATCGAGGAAAACGATGAAAAACCACGAACACACACACACACCAAAACACGATACACGCCTACTCCTCACGCCGGTGGCAACCGGTCCAACATAATCCCTAGGATCGGTGTTGGGCGAAGCTCGCTCTCCACGCCAACAACGGGGGACGAGGTGCTTGGTGAGACCTTGACGACTTGGGGGCGAGAAACCGAGAACCCAAGGCCTTGTACAACTTGAACGCACTTAAGCAAGATCCAAGAGGTGGGTGGATAATCCGGTGCTCCTTGGTAGGAGCATGAGACCAATAGATATAAGTCCTCAAAGGGTTTCCTTAATATCTATTATTATCCAAGTCTAACGTTTACAATAGAGGTGGGGGCTATATAGTCCAGCCACAAAACATGGGTAGTTTCGAATAGAGATAAATGATAGGTTGGGTTACAAGGCACAGGGCCGAACTTAGGCGAGCAGGGTCAGGCAAGACCGGTGGTACCGGTCCGGTGACCGGGAGTACCGGTGGGGACCGGTAGTACCGCTTCCGGAGCGGGAGTACCGCTTGAGGGCCTGGAGCTTCCGTCGAGGCGTCGATTGGCAGCGGTAGGAGGCGATGTCAAGCCACGGTAGTACGGTTATAGTACCGCTTGCGTCTGGGGCATGGGGCGGTGCTTCCTGGCGGCGGTAGGGAGGCGGTGGGTCCGCTTGAGGCGGTAGTACGGTCGTCCCAACCGGTAGTACCGCTTGTCTGCGATCGGTGGCTCCTTCGTGCACTGATGATGCACTGAGTTTGCGTGTGTAGCAAGCCATCCAAGGGGTGTCAAGTCACACAAGGAGAGGAGCGAGTTCACCTTAGTTTGAAGGAGGTTGGCTCGGGCACGAGTCATGGGTCCAATTGGGTAACTCGTGGGAGTAGATGTAGTAGCGGTCGAAGGACGGGCTGCATCAGCTCCCCCCCCCCCTTGGGGAAGAGTCGTCCTCGACTCTTCAACCGTCACAACTTCCTCTTCGCCACGGTAGGGTGAGAGGTCCTTGACATTGAATGTCGAGATCACAAGATACTTCGATGTTGGTATATCGATCACATAGGCGTTGTTGTTTATCCTTTTTAGCACCTTGAATGGTTCGTCGCCTCGTGGATTTAGCTTGGAGTCGCGTTCCTTGGGGAAGCGGTCTTTACTCAAGTGTATCCATACAAGGTCGCCCTCATCAAAGATCATCTCTTTCTTGGTCTTGTTTAGCCTTGATGCTTGGCGAAGGACTTGTTGCTCGATAGTAGCTCGTGTTTCTTCATGGAGTTTCATCATTGCTTGGGCACGCTTGACAACGTCCATATTGGCACGTTCATGAAGTGGAAGCGGAAGGATATCGAGCGCGGTGAGAGGCTCGAATCCGTGAGCGATCATGAACGGGCTCCTCATGGTGGTGGAGTGCTTGGCGGTTGTAGGCGAACTTCGTGTGGAATGCATTCCTCCAGTCTTTAAGGTTCTTTTTATCAACACCGAGAAGTGTGCCAAGACTTGATTGACTACCTCGGTTTGAGGATGCGGGCGGACGATAATAGGAGCTTGATGCCGAGCTTGGCCATGAGGGTCTTCCAGAAGTAGCTCATGAATTTTACTTCACGGTCGGAGACGATTGTTCGTGTCACGCCGTGTAGTCGAATTATTTCCCTGAAAAACAAATTTGCGACATGTGAAGCATCATCGGTCTTATGGCACGGAATGAAATGTGCCATTTTGAAAAGCGATCCACTACAAATATGGAATCGTGACCTGTTTAGATCTAGGCAAGCCTAATACAAAGTCCATGCTAATGTCCCACCAAGGTGCATGAGGAATAGGCAATGGCATATAAAGACCAAGGGGTTGGACTTAGACTTAGCTTGGATACATGTAGGGCATCGTTGAACGTGGCGCTCCACATCGCGCTTCATCTTTGGCCAAAAGTAGTGAGTGGAGAGCATGTCATATGTCTTGTCACGGCCAAAGTGACCCATAAGGCCTCCACCATGGGACTCTTGAAGAAGCAAAAGTTGGAGAGAGGATTTCGGAATGCAAAGCTTGTTTTGTTTGAAAAGAAAACCCTTGTGCAAATAGAAATCGTCAATCCCTTTGTCTATTGAACATTGTGCAAATATTGGTCCAAAGAAAGAATCGGACGCGTACAAAGATTTGATGTCCTCAAGACCCAAAACATTGACTTCGAGTCGTGTAAGAAGGCTTGTGGTTTTGCGAGACAAGGCGTCCGCCACCACATTTTCTTTGCCCTTCTTGTATTTTACAATGTAAGGAAAAGACTCCATAAACTCAACCCACTTTGCGTGCCTTTTACTCAAGTTGGCTTGGCCTTAAGGTACTTCAACGACTCATGGTGAATGGATTATAAATTCTTTGGGCCAAAGATAGTGTTGCCACACTTGAAGAACACGAACCAAGGCAAAAGTTCTTTGTCATAAATGGGATAATTGAGGCGTCGCCATCAAGTTTCTCACTATGGTAAGCAATAGGCCCATTTTGCATAAGGACGCCACCAATGCCAATACCACTAGCGTCACATTCAATCTCAAAGGTTTTGTGAAATCCGGCAATGCAAGAAGTGGTGCTTGGTGAGCCTCCTTTGAGCTCATCAAAGCCTTTTGTTGTGCTTTTCCCCAAACGAATGTGACATTCTTCTTGGTCAATTTGTTGAGGGCAAGCAATTGTGGAAAAATCTTTCACAAAGCGACGGTAAAAGCCACCAACCCATGAAAACTACGAAGTTCACTAACATTTGTAGGTAGGCCAATCTCGTATGTCCTTGACTTTTGATACATCAACTTCAATGCCATTAGAAGACACGACAAAACCAAGGAAAATCAGCTTGTCTCTTGCAAAAGTGCACTTGGGGAGGTTAGCATAAAGCTTTTCATGACGAAGGATTTGTAAGACCTCCTTAACATGAGTAACATGCTCCTCTAGTGACTTGCTATAGACAAGAATGTCATCAAAGTAAACAACTACACTCTTTCCAATGAGTGACCGCAAAATATGGTTCATGAGGCGCATGAAGGTAGATGGGGCATTGGATAAGCCAAAAGGCATAACCAACCATTCATATAGACCAAGCTTGGTCTTGAAGGCGCTTTTCCACTCATCACCTTGACCATGCGAATTTGATGGTAGCCACGAAGATCAATTTTCAAAATATAGTGGCTCCACATAACTCATCAAGCATGTCATCAAGGCGGTATAGGGTGTCGATAGCATACGGTGATAGCATTAATTGGACGGTCCATGCATAACAACGTATCATCCGTTTTGGACTAGGATCACGGAACCGCGCTTGGGCTAGTGCTTACTTGGATCAAACCTTTGGAGACGAGTTGGTTGATTTGGCCTCGATCTCCTTTGTCTCTTCCGGTTTGTGCGATCTGCAGCGGTTTGGTAGTGGTCTTGCGGGGTATGAGGTCGATCGGTGCTCGATTCCACGAAGAGGAGGAAGGCCATGAGGAAGCTCTTCGAAATACATCTTGGAATTCCTGAAACAGCCATCAAAGAAGGAGGAATGTTTGTCAAGTCATTAGTTCCTTGCGCTAGTCCCTTGCATACGAGGGCGTAGTGCAAGATGGATGGTTGTTCCTCACTTCCCTCATCTCACTTTTGGTGGCAAGAAGAACACTCTTAGTTTTTCCTCGAGTTTGGCTTGTAGCTCTCACTCACTATGGTGTGGTTCTCTCTCACCACTCTTCTCACAAGGTGTTTTTGCGTATTGTGCCCTCGCTAAAGCCTTTGCATTGTCCGCAATTATTTGGCTAGGAGTCATTGGTTGCAACACACAAGTTTTATCAAGCCATTTGAAAGTGTAGGTGTTTGGTGACCATTATGCAAAGCACACTTGTCATATTGCCACGGCCTTCCGAGCAACATGTGACAAACCGTCATTGGAACCACGTCACATTCCACCGTGTCCTTGTAGTGTCCAATGGAGAACGTCACCGGGCGGTGTGCTTGATCTTGACGGATCCTTGGTCACTTAGCCATTGGATATGGTAGGGGTGTCTATGTGGGTGAAGGGTGAGGTTGAGTTTCTCACACAATTCCGTGCTTGCGAGGTTGTGGCAACTTCCTCCATCGATGACAACTTTGATAGACTTCCCATTGATGCCGGCACGAGTTTGGAAGATGTTCGAGCGTTGGTCTTCATTTTAATTGGCTTGGGTAGTCAAGACCCTTGTGACCACAAGCGATGGACTTGCGTCATGCTCACACACAAGAAGTTCTTGGTCCTCTTCCAAGTGTTGCCTTGCCATGGCTTCCTTGACCCTTGCATCAAACTCTTCTTCACTCAAGTGTTCTTCATCGCCGTTGTCATGGATGAACAAAACTTTTTTGTTTCCACAAGCATTGGACTTGTGCCCTTTGCCTCCACACTTGTAGCATTCACCATTGAATGGTTGATCATCCAAGTGTTTGTTTGCCACTTGGGGGCTGTTTTCCTTGGGGAATAGTTGGCTTGAAGGGAAGCTTGGTTGTACTTGGGGAGCTTCCACTTGGTGTTGTTGGAGTAGTGGTTGGCGCTTGCTTGTAGGTGAAGTACGTCTTTGGCTTGTTGTACTTGATGTCCTCTTGCACTTGGCGCTCGGCCTTGGATGCGATGTGCACAAGCTCAACCATGTTGTTGTACTTTTGGAACTCGGTGATGCGTTTGATGGGATGGTTCAAGCCATTGAGGAAGCGTGCCATTGTTTGCTCATCGCGTTCCTCAATGTTGGCACGGATCATGTTGAGCTCCATTTGCTTGAAATATTCTTCCACGGTCTTTGTTCCTTGACTAAGAGTTTGAAGCTTGTTGAAGAGGTCACGCGTGTAGTGCGAAGGAACAAAGCGGGATCTCATATGGGCCTTCATGTCTTGCCAAGTTGCAATTGGAGGCTCTTCTTTTTTCATGAAGTTGGACTTGTTCCCACCAAAGGTTGGCATACTCATCAAACTCGAGGGATGCCATGGCCATCATCTTCTCATTGCTATAGTTGTGCATGCGGAAGATCTTGTCGACCTTGAGTTCCCAAGAGAGATATTCTTCGGGCTCATTGGAACCGGTGAACTTTGGCATGGTGAATTTGAGCTTGCCGAAAGTTTCTTCTCCATTGCGGTTCCGGTTGCGGCGGTTGCCATGATTTTGGCGGTCATCATCATCATCATCCGAGCTCTCATGTCTTGCTTGGTGATTGTTGCGATGCTCGCGTGGTTGTTGAGGTGCCGCGTTTGGTGGAGGAACTTGTTGTTGACGACGAGCTTGGGGAGCGTGCTCGTTTTCTTGTCGCGGATGCGGACGAGGAGGAGGTTGTTGGTCCTCACGACGAGCTTGGGGAGCTTGCTCTTGCTCTTGTCGTGGTTGATGGCGAGGAGCAGTAGCTTGCGCCATGTGGCGAGGAGGACGTCGAGCCGTATGCGCCATGGGCTGCTCTTCTTCTTGGTGTAGGGGAGGCTCGTCATGACCATTATGTTGGCGACGAGGACGCTCCTGTCTATGATGACGCCTTGGAGGATCTTCGAGAGCTTCACGTCGACGATGATCGTGTTCGTCCTCTTCGGAAGTTGCACTTGTTGTTGAAGGAGCGTGTCGACGTCGATGGCCGTGGTGGTCTATGCGAGGTTGCTCTTGTTGAATCACCAGTGCCCTTGGTTGTGGTCGATTTGCTTCACGTCTTGGAGGTCTTGCGGAGAGGTCACCATCATAGCTTGATGTCGCGGCGTGACGCGGAGATGGTACCACTTGCGAAGAGCTTATGGATTGAAGAACGGGTCCATCCCGGTGCCTTGAAGCGGGACGGCGAGGTGCACTTGTTTCACTTGATGAGTGTCGAGATGAGCTTGATTCGCGCGAGCGTGTCCTTGCGAGTCCATCGATGATGTGTTGGAGCTTCTCATCCGTTGAGGCGAGTACCGACCAAGAGCTTCATTTTGATGCCCGAGGTTGTGTTGCATGGCATGCATTTGGCCACGGACTTCTTCGAAGCGGTTGTCGATGTTCTTGAATTCCACACGGGCCTCGCTAAATTGTTCATCTTGGCGCCGCTCGAGAGCTTCACACCGATAGTTGAATTCTCCTCGGATCTTCCAATGGTCCCATCTTGTCATGAATTGGTTATCATCCTCTGGAGGTGGTGGTGGTTGGGATGGCTCTCCATGCCTGTCCATGATGCAAAGCCAACAATGGTTGTATATGAAGAGAAAGGGTGTGGAGAGTTAGCCTTTTACCTCACCTTGGAGATTATATCAAACCAATTGCCACACAAATGAGCGAAAAGCGTGCAAAGTGAAATGGCAAGAAACTCTCAAAGGCTTTTGGTGGAAGGTAAGGGTTGGGGAAAACCAAGCGAAACGATCCAAGCAAAAAGGTTATTGTCCTACGTGGTAAAGAACCAAAGATCAAAAGCAAAAAGGATACGATCTAGCAAAAACACGGGAAACGCACACGTGGAGAAAACGGGGTTAGCACGACTATGAAAATGAGCACAAAAGGTCCTATCGAAGACTACGCTCGGCTGTCGTGCCAACACAAGGAGAGACCACAACTCGTTTGCCAAAAGAGGGTAAGCAATAGATTTGTGCACTTGCCGCGGAGCGCTCTTTCTTCTCTCTTTCTTGGCTTACCAGCTTGGTATTCTCTTTGTATTGGGGGGACTATGTATCTTTTTCTCTTTTTTTTTTTTTTGATTCTTTTTCCTTTTTCTCCCTTGCTATGTTACTATGTTAGCTTTTGTATTTGGCCTCACACTCTCACTTTTCCGAAGGCAAGTGCACAATGCGTAGACAAACACAAAATGAGTTGCTCTCATAGGATAGATACACACAAAGGAAGATATGGGCTGTCAAGGTGGTGCAAGTTATACCTTTGGTATTGTTGACGACTTGCAACCGTTGGTGGGGAAAAATGTTCGAGTGTCGCGGTGTCGTTGAGCGCGGGATGACGTTGATGCGGAAGCTGTTGTGAAAATGGCGACAAACACGCGAAACACGAACAAGCGAGGTGGAAAAGGTCAGCGAACGAAATCGAGGCGTCAAAGGGCAGGAGGCACGGGCAGTGGCGAGCGGTAGTACCGGTAGCATGCAAGTCGGTATGAGTAGTACCGGTCAACACCGGTAGTACCTGTAACAACAGAGTACTGGCTTGCAGCGGGCAAGCAGCACAGGCCTCGAACGAGGTGAACTTGCCAAAACCTCAAATTCGTGGAAAAACTGACCAAAGGTGAGCTAGAAACAAGAGGGGCTATAGATCGACTCCCAAAGCAACAGATCTATGGACCAAAACCACGAAAAACTCACCAAATCCAGAGATCGATCCGAAGGCAAATTGGGCTCTTTTTGGTAGGATTTTCGTTTTTAAGGTGGAGAAAAGAAAAATTGGAGGAAATTCGTGATCAACCGTGCTCTTGATACCAATATGTTATGGGGTAACCCTGGGGTTGGCCCGATCTTTCACGAATTCCACGAGGAACGAGGGGAAAAGAGGTGGTCGGTGGATGAAATCGAGGAGAACGATGAAAACCACGAACACACACACACCAAAACACGATACACGCCTACTCCTCACGCCGGTGGCAACCGGTCCAACATAATCCCTAGGATCGGTGTTGGGCGAAGCTCGCTCTCCACGCCAACAACGGGGGACGAGGTGCTTGGTGAGACCTTGACGACTTGGGGGCGAGAAACCGAGAACCCAAGGCCTTGTACAACTTGAACGCACTTAAGCAAGATCCAAGAGGTGGGTGGATAATCCGGTGCTCCTTGGTAGGAGCATGAGACCAATAGATATAAGTCCTCAAAGGGTTTCCTTAATATCTATTATTATCCAAGTCTAAACGTTTACAATAGAGAGTGGGGCTATATATAGTCCAGCCACAAAACAGGGTAGTTTCGAATAGAGATAAATGATAGGTTGGGTTACAAGGCAGGGCCGAACTTAGGCGATCGTGGTCGGCAGACCGGTAGTACGTCCGGTGACGTAGTACCGGTGGTGACCGTAGTACCGCTCGAGCTAGTACCGCTTGAGGGCTGGAGCTTCCGTCGGGCGTCTGGATGCGGTAGGAGGCGGTAGTACCGCCACGGTAGTACCGGTTATAGGACCGGTAGTACCGCTTGCGTCTGGGGCATGGGGCAGTGCTTCCTGTGGCGAGCGGTAGGAGGAGGCGGTAGGTCCGCTTGGAGCGGTAGTACCGGTCGTCCCAACCGGTAGAACCGCTTGCGTCTGGCCGATCGGTGGCTCCTTCTGCACTGATGATGCACAGAGTTTGCGTGTGAAGTAGCAAGCCATCCAAGGGGGTGTCGAAGTCACACAAGGAGAGGAGCGAGTTCACCTTAGTTTGAAGGAGCTTGGCTCGGGCACGAGTCATGGGTCCAATTGGGTAACTCGTGGGAGTAGATGTAGTAGCGGTCGAAGGACGGGCTGCATCAACTACACCTACGACGACTCCACATGCATGGAAGACATGGAGCTCTATGTCGACAATGGCTCCTCATGCATGGAGACTATGGAGCACTACACCGACAATGGCTCCACATGCTTGGGTGATTTGGAGTACTACACCAACAATTACTCCCCAAGCATGGATGACTTCGAGTGCGACATCGATGACGCCTCGCCAAGCATGGAGGACACGGAGAACTTCATCGACTTTGATGGCTCCTCCATGAGCCATGAAGAATTCCTCCACCGTGTGGAGATGGAAGCCTACTACGCCAAGCAAGAGGAGGCGCATCATCAAGATTCCATGACCTTCAAGGCCAAGCGTGCCACACCAAAGGGCACCACCTACTTCGATGATCCACCTCCAAGGCGACATGTGCCACCACCTAGATGGCGTCAAGCGCCACCATCTCTAAGGCACAAAGCTCCATCACCTCCGAGGCGTCAAGCTCCACCATCTCCAAGGCGCCAAGCTACATCACCTCCAAGGCGCCAAGCTCCAACTCCTATCCAAACAAGAGTGGCGTCCAAACATCATATGCACCAAGAGGCGCCAAGGAACAAGACTCTTCATCGACAAACATCCTCTCATGAGCATCACCACCATAAAGAGGATACAAGACATCGTCACAGGCATCTTCGCCATAAAGACGAAGAATTCATGATGAGCACCAACCATAATGCTCAAGCAAGCTCAAGAAGGCACCACAAGCACAATAAGAGTGCCAAGGCAACTGATCATCGTCGCGAGTGTCATGTGGACGACCAAGTGTGCCACCTACATCAACCATCAGCAAGGCACGCCAATGACCTCCGTCGACACCATCATAGGGCACCTTCAACTACTCATGCCACCACCACAATGGCACCAAGAGCAAGCCTTCCTCCACGCCATCAAGCTTCAATGCCTACACTTGACTTCCACAACCTCGCCAACGAGGAAAATGTAGACCTCTACTTCGCCAAGTTGGATAGCATGAGCCTACCTCCACCACTACTACGAGATGGCCACAAGACGGTCGAGCATGGGATTTTCCCTTCGACCATGGAGGCGAGCAATGATGCCCATCTTATGGCATCCAACCTTGAAGGCGACAAGGTCAAGAATGGTGAGCATGGGATTTTCCCTTCACCAAAGGACGCGCATGGAGTTGAGGAAACCGAGCCTATCCCCATATGCTTGAGTGATGATGTGGTACCAATCCCATGTGAGTATGAGAGACACTTAGCCCACTTGAGTGAGAACAAGAGTGACATGAGTGAATCCACCTTATGTGAGATTGAGTGTTTCCACTTGGAGGGCGTGAGCGATACTCCTAGTGAGTTGAGAGTGGTAGTTGATAGGTCAAGTGAGACCATTTCGAATTCTAACAACTTACCCTCTACCTCTAGTGTGTTCTCTTGTGTTGTGCTAGGTTCTATGGATGAAGACGCGCCAAGCCATGAAGCAATAATGCCTCAATTGTAGAAGATGTACATGGTGCACGAAGATGATGCGACGCCATGGCTACATGAAGAAGACGAAGTCGTCCACAAGGAGGCCACTACTTCCACAACACCCACTTCATATGAAAGGTATGACCAAGGTAACAGTAAGGGTGTTGATGATGCCATGATCCCACTAGTGGACATGATGAATTGTGAGGATATGCATGTTATGGATGATACTTGTGACATTACATATGCTTCATCCACTTTCCCATGTGATGATTTGCCTTTGCATAATATTGATCATGTGGAATTGTTTGATTGCGATATCATTGCCATACACATGCCATGCTATGCATCTTGTGTGTATCCTCCAATTGCTTTGGACTTGCCTTGTCATGCTAGTCATTCAATTTCTCCCGATGCTTGCGATAAGATGAATACTTGCTATTTCACTTGTTTTGCTTGCAACAATATTGATCATATACGTTATAATGAGATGGCCCCCATAGCTTTCTCAATTTTTGGAGATTTTGATGATTGCCATGATAAGCATGTTCCCCACTTGCATACTCATCATGCATCTATTTCATACTTGATTGACATTAATGGTGATGTGCACAATAAGAGATACGTCATGATGGATGATGTGTATCTCTACCATGCACACACGTTCTTCCTTTTACATATGATGTGTGTAGGTGCCCGCACGAGAATGTCAACCTCGGTTGAGCACGAGTTGACAAAAAGAGCTCTTGAGAGCATCCCACAAGTGAGTTCAAGATCGAACCCAGCTCTGATATCTTTTGCATGCTTTGCATCTTTCATGTTGTCAAATTGCTCTTTTCTATGGTTTGATTGCAAGCATGTTAATGGTATTATCTCCCCTCGTGAAATTCATGTTTCTTCGTATTTAGATAATGATGCTTTGTGTGTTGCAACAAAACTATTGAACATTTTCTCTTTCCAATGTTTTGTGTGCACCCACAATTCCATTAAGAGCATGTATTGTCAGGAGAGCTTCCAAGAATCTCGTCTTGTTGTTGCAACAAACATAAGGACCAGTAGCTCTTTCGTTTGGTTTGTTTGCAAACATAATAATTTTGTTTTGGATATGCTTCCTTGTGTGTTTTTGCCAAATTCTCCTAGTCTTGCATCAAAGATGTTGTTGGAAATTTGGATCCAATGCTTTGAATGCCCCACTTATATGTTATATGGAGTTTTTGAGTTCCCACATTTGGATGATTTTGCAACGACTTCCATGCACTTTGACCTTGCATATGCATCCCGTTTGTTATACTTGAGTTGTGCTAATCGTGTTGTGAACAAGAATGGACATGCCACAAATGACATGCTCCTCTATCACACACAAACATATGTTGCTTGGTCTTTGTTGTATGAAGGTACAAATGCATACACGTCAACCTCTATGGACCATGTGTTGACAAGAAGAATCGAAGAGAGTTACCTATGGCCACCCTTCATCGAGCTATCTCTACAAGCTAAGGTGACTTCCTTCTACTTGAGGACTCATGCAATAATCTTCATGAATTGGCTACGCTTTAAGTGTTGCTTTGCTTTTGTTGTGAGCTTTGTAGGCTTCAAGGAAGGTGAAGGAACATGAAGTGTTGTCAAGTCAATCTTCCCGAGGACGACTATATGGTGAACCCCAGGATCAAGAAGGTCTCTCGACCGCTTCTACTTTGTGATGAGCATGTACAGTCGAGGACGACTCTTTTTGAAGGGGGGGAGATGATGCAGCCCGACCTACGGTCGTTACTACATCAAGGTCTCCAACTTACGCCAAGTCGTCATGGACTCCAAAGGTGAATCCGTTCCTCTATGCGAGCCCCCTTCCTGCCTTATTGAATGGTATGCTACTTCATACTCCGTCACATATGCATGATAGGTTCACACCGACCAGTACGGAGGCAAGCCCGACAAGACGGAGGCTTGGAAGAGGAGACGGAAGAAGACATGTCGGCAGCTGCCAGGTCCAAGCGATACTACCGGTTGTCGGAACCGGTACTACCGGTCAGCGGTACTACCGCCCCCTTCTACCGCTCGCTACTGACGGCTCCAACGGATGCTCCAAGACCGCAAGCGGTACTACCGGTCCCAGAGCTGTACTACCGGTGATGACCGGTACTACCGGTCCTAAGTCCGATACTACCGGTCATGTCTACCTGTGCGCACCAGTTGGGCCACAGCCCATGTATTCCCCTTTACTTACCTATTCGCCTAGTTTATCCCCAAACTACCCTTGTTTATTGGCTGGCCTATAAATAGAGCCGCCACCCCTCATGTATCCCGTAGGCATAGATGATAGACTAAAGACAACCCCCATTGTGGAATCTCTAGTTTTGCCTCATCCCCACTACCAAGGGGACCGACTATCGTCACCAACCTCGATTGGACTTTGCATCACGCATCCATCGTTGAACAAGGCCTTGGAGTTCGATGTCTCGTCTCCAAGTTGTCAAGACCCTCCCCAAGGTGTTATTCCCTCTCCGATGTGGATTTGAGGGAGCACGTTGACCGATCTTTCCTTGCGAGGATTCTATCGGACCGGTGGCCGCCGTTCGGGAGCAATCGGCCTTGTATCGTGTGAGTTTTGCGTGTGTTCATCGTGTTCTTCGCGAGGTGTGTGTTCGCTTCCGCTACCTTCTCCCTTTCCCTCGCTTTCCCATCGATTTGACCACGAGATCCATGAAGATCGGGCCACCCAAGAGGTTAACCCCTCCATCAACTGCAAGCGGTACTACCGGATCAGGAACCGGTACTACCGTTCAGCGGCACTACCGCCCCTTCTACCGCTCACTACTGACGGCTCCAACTGACTCTCCAGACATGGCGGTACTACCGCCCCGAGGCAAGACTTGCGTTCGCCGGTACTACCGGTCCCAAGTCCGGTACTATCGGTCATGTCAGTGCCCGCGCGCACTAGTTGGGCCACAACCCATGTATCCCCCTTTACTTACCTATTCGCCTAGTTTATCCCCAAACTACCCTTGTTTAGTGGTTGGCCTATAAATAGAGCCCCCACCCCTCATGTATCCCTTAGGCATAGATGATAGACTAAAGAAAACCCCCAATGTGGAATATCTAGTTTTGCCTCATCCCCTTTACCAAGGGGACCGACTATCGTCACCAACCTCGATTGGACTTTGCATCACACATCCATCGTTGAACAAGGCCTTGGAGTTCGATGTCTCGTCTCCAAGTTGTCAAGACCCTCCCCAAGGTGTTCTTCCCTCTCCGATGTGGATTTGAGGGAGCACGTTGACCGATCTTTCCTTGCGAGGATTCTATCGGACCGGTGGCCGCCGCTCGGGAGCAACCGGCCTTGTATCGTGTGAGTTTTGCGTGTGTTCATCGTGTTCATCGCGATGTTTGTGTTCGCTTCCGCTACCTTCTCCCTTTCCCCTCGCTTTCCCATCGATTTGACCACGAGATCCGTAAAGATCGGGCACCCAAGAGGTTAACACCTCAATCATCTGGTATCGGCAACTTTTGGTTGCCATGGATTTCTCATCGATTTGGTCTTTTCCCCATAAATTCGAAAATTCCACCAAAAATAGCCCTAATTCGTGTTTTGGATCGATCTGAGATTTGAGTGCGTTCTGGTAGGTTTTGATCCGTGGATTACTTGCTAAACTTGTTGATCTACCTTCCTTTGCGTTCCCATAGCCTAATTCCTTGATTTCCCCGTCGATTTGGTGTTTTTCTTGAAGATTTTCCGCCCAAATCACCCCAAAATCGCGAAAACGCGTCAAATCTGGGCGTCCCAGGACCAACCGGTACTACCGGGCTCAAAACCCGGTACTACCGCACCTCCCCGGTACCTAAACGGTACTACCGGGCCTTCGTACAACCGGTACTACCGCTCAAAAACCCGGTACTACCGCCCGGTACTGATCAAAAACAGCAGGTTCCCAGATTTCAGCCTCTCACCGTTTTGAGCATAACTTTTGCATTCGAACTCGGATTTTGGTGTTCTTTAGCTCGTTTCGAAGAGGAGAAGGAGCTCTACATCATCATCCACGTTGTTCATGCTATCTACTCCATCCAAATTCCGTGGGAAAGGCGGAATCCAACAATAAAGGGTGAAGATCGTCGACGAAAGGTATAAACTTTCCGCGACTTCTCTCCACTTGCATTCCTTTGTGAACCCCACTATCTTTGTGAGCAACGAACACCTATTGAGACTAGTTCCTCTTATGATTGCTTGGGCTATGTACATTTGATACCTTGTAGATTCCGAGCAAACATTGTGAGTGCTTCTCATATAGTTATCTTGTATAGTTGTTGGCACAAGGAAGAGGCAAGTGAAAAAGAAATAAAAAGAAAAAGAGTGATACAAAAAGAGAAAAAAAATAGAAAAGAAAAGAAAAGAAAAGAAAGAGATATACATGTGCCTTATAGAATAGGAAGCGCAAGCTCGATGAACATCATATAGGTGGTACTTATTGTGCATATCTTGTAGCCCACCATCTTGTGCAATCGAACTAGCGTCTCTCCTTGTACTTGTGTGACACGAGCTTATAGTCTTCGCTAGGTAATCATTTGGTTCTTAGCTCACTTTCTCCGTCGCACAAGTCCCATTTATCCCACCGTGTGTGTTTCCTTGTACATATTTCCTATCTTGTGGATTGACTTATTTTGCTTTGTGATCATTGTGGTTCTTTACTTGCCATTACAACATCTTGATTTCGGATTGGTTCTTGACATGCCACTTTCCATACCTATCCACCATAGGCCTTGTGTGTGTGTGTTTTTTGGTTCGTAGTTGGTTTTGGTGATGAGGATACAATCATGGATCATGCTGATTTCAACTGTTTGAACTGGAAAGAAATATTGAGCCTCATTGAAAAATATCACAAGGTGAATTCATTCCTAGTTGGACATGGTACTTTGATTTATAAGAACTTTATACTACCTAAATCATTGTGTTATTGTTTGACTAGATTTGGCATCTATCGGGCTAGCCGATGGGAGGAGAGGAGGAAGGCGTAGAGATGGAAGACACTAGGAAGCAATAAGGAGAAGGCATGATAAAGAGAGATATGTGGCCGCCAGACACGTTTGAGGTGCACCACGACATATGGCTGCGCCAATTAGACCGAATCCATCTATGGGTCGGTATGTATCGATTTGGTCGAACCGAGTCGGTTTGGGCCAGTTATGGCTGTTTTAGGCCCGTTTAGTGGGAGGACATGCCCACTTATATATTCCTAGCAGCGTCACAATTAGGGTTAGACCACGTTTAGATTAAACCAATACTTGTTTAGTTGAGCTGCAAGCATTCATCTGAAATTATATGTTCCTCTTTGATTCGATCGAATATCTACCATACCTCCACTTTGATTTGATCTGAGTTTTTGAAAGTCTTACGTGTTTTCTGCTGTTCCATTAGGAATTGGTAGATTGCAAACAACCGTTAAGTGACTCTACGCGCCAAGTGTGTGAAGTGCGAATACCATCTGGGTTGAGATACATTGCATTGGCGTGGGAGCAGTAGGTGATTCTGACATCCCACAAGTTATCTCCATTACCTCCACCATCATCTACGCCGTGCTCAACGAGAAGATCGGGCCACCCCTTATCATCTTGGTAATGGAGATAACTTCTCGTTGAGCACGGCGTAGATGATGGTGGAGGTAATGGAGATAACTTGTGGGATGCTGTGAATCACCTACATTCCCGCCGCCAATGCAAGATCTCAACCCGATGGTATTCGCAACTTCACACACTTGCGCGCGTGGCCGCTGACCACGAAGCGGTTTGCAATCTACCAATTCCCAATGGAACAAGCAGAAACACGAAGACTTTCAGAGCAAACTCGGATCGAATCAAAGTGGAGGTATGGTAGATATTCTGATCGAATCAAAGAGGAACATATAATTTCGGATGAATGCTTGCAGCATTCAACGAAACAAGTATTGGTTTAATCTAAACGTGGTCTAACCCTAATTGTGACTGCTAGGAATATATAAGTCTTGGCGTCCTCCCCACTAAACAGCCTAAAACAGCCATAACTTGGCCCCAAAGACTCGGTTCGACTCAAATGATACATACCACCCATAGATGGATTCGGTCTAATTGGCAGCCATATGTCGTGGTGCACCTCAAACGTGTCCTGGCGCGCCACATATCTCTCTTTATCATGCCTTCTCTCCTTATTGCTTCCTAGTGTGTCTTCCATCTCTCGGTCGCCTTCCTCCCTCTCCTCCCGCTGGCGCTAGCCCGATAGATGCCAAATCTAGTCAAACAATAACACAATGATTTAGGTAGTATAAAGTTCTTATAAATCAAAGTACCATGTCCAACTAGGAATGAATTCACCTTGTGATATTTTTCAATGAGGCTCAATATTTCTTTCCAGTTCAAACAGTTGAAATCAGCATGATCCATGATTGTATCCTCATCATTTGGTGTTCCGCGTGAACTTCACTTTGCTTGGTTTATTGCTCTCAAGTGTGGCCACTTGTACGATACGATCTTCCAAGGTAAAGTAAGGTTTGACGTTGTATCCCTAACACCCTCTACCACTTCCATATACAACACTTGGTCTTGTGAAGCATGTCTAGGGACTCCGGGACCGAGGATGATTTCTATGAAGAATCCACGATGAGCCACCATGCCTATGTCTCCACAAGCATGGATAACATGATGGAGCACTACACCAACAATGGCTCCACATGCTTGGGTGACATGGAGTGCTACAACAACAACGACTCCCCAAGAATGGGCGACTTCAAGAACGACAACGCCAAGCTCCTCAAGTCGCACCGGCCAAGACGGAGCCTCCAACTCGAGTGCGCCAAGGTACATCATCAAATGGACAAGTTCCAAAGCGACCTCCACAACTTCAAGAAGGACATGGACAACGACTTCGACAAAAACATGAGGATGGTCGCCAAGACTAATGATGCTTTGCGCTCATTAGAAAAACTTACAAGGAAGAGTGCGAAGGTCAAGGGCCATCGTCGTGAGCGTCATATGGATGACCAAGTGCGCCACCTACATCAACCATCGGCAAGGCATGCCAATGACCTCCGTCGACACCGTCACAAGGCACCTTCAACTTCTTGTGCCACCACCAAAATGGCACCAAGAGCAAGCCTTCGTCCACGCCATCAAGCTTCAACGACTACGCTTGCATTTGAAGACCTCATGAACGAGGAAAATGAAAACCTCTACTTCGCCAAGTTGGATAGCATGAGCCTACGTCCACCACTACTACGAGATGGCCACAAGTCGGTCGAGCATGGGATTTTCCCTTCGACCATGGAGGCGAGCAATGATGCCCATCTTATGGCATCCAACTTGGAGGCGACAAGGTCAAGAATGGTGAGCATGGGATTTTCCCTTCACCAAAGGAGGCGCATGGAGTTGAGGAAACCGAGCCTACCCCCATATGCTTGAGTGATGATGTGGTACCAATCCCATGTGAGCATGAGAGCCACTTAGCCCACTTGAGTGAGAACAAGAGTGAGACGAGTGACTCCACCTTATGTGAGATTGAGTGCTTCCACTTGGAGGGCATGAGAGATACTCCTAGTGAGTTGAGAGTGGTAGTTGATAGGTCAAGTGAGACCATTTCGAATTCTAATAACTTACCCTCTACCTCTAGTGTGTTCTCTTGTGTTGTGCTAGGTGCCATGGATGAAGACGCGCCAAGCCATGAAGCAATGATGCCTCGAATGGAGAAGATGTACATGGTATATGAAGATGATGCTACGCCATGGATACATCAAGATGAAGTCGTCCACAAGGAGGCAACTACTTCCACAACACCCACTTCATATGAGAGGTATGACCAAGGTAACAATAAGGGTGTTGATGATGCCATGATCTCACTAGTGGACATGATGAATTGTGAGGATATGCATGCTATGGATGATACTTGTGACATTACATATGCTTCATCCACTTTCCCATGTGATGATTTGCCTTTGCATAATATTGATCATGTGGAATTGTTTGATTGCGATATCACTGCCATAAACATACCATGCTATGCATCTTGTGTGTATCCTCCAATTGCTTTGGACTTGCCTTGTCATGCTAGTCATTCAATTTCTCCCGTTGCTTGCGATCAGATGAATTCTTGCTATTTCACTTGTTTTGCTTGCAACAATATTGATCATATGCATTCTAATGAGATGGCCCCCATAGCTTTCTCAATTTTTGGAGATTTTGATGATTTCCATGATAAGCATGTTCCCCACTTGCATACTCACCATGCATCACTTTCATACTTGATTGACATTAATGGTGATGTGCACAAGAAGAGATACGTAATGATGGATGATGTGTATCTCTACCATGCACACACATTCTCCCTTTTGTGTATGATGTGTGTAGGTACCCGCATTATCATGTCAACCTCGGTTGAGCACGAGTTGACAAAAAGAGCTCTAGAGAGCATCCCACAAGTGAGTTCAAGATCGAACCCAGCTCTGATACCTTTTGCATGCTTTGCATCTTTCATGTTGGCAAATTGCTCTTTCCTATGGTTTGATTGCAAGCATGTTAATGGTATTATCTCCCCTTGTGACATTTATGTTTCTTCGCTTTTAGATAATGATGTTTTATGTGTTGTAACAAAATTGTTGAACATTTTCTCTTTCTGATGTTTTGTGTGCAACCACAATTCCTTTAAGAGCATGTATTGTCATGAGAGATTCCAAGAATCTCGTCTTGTTGTTGCAACAAACATAAGGACCACTTGCTCTTTCTTTTGGTTTGTTTGCAAACACGTTACTTTGGCTTCCGCTTGGGATACTCATTTTCCCATGATATTTGATATCGATGATTTGTGTGTGACATCCAACATGTCGAACAATTTCTCTTTCCAATGGTTGGTTGGCACACATAATGATGTTGTTTTGCATATTCTTCCTTTTGTGTTTTTGCCAAATTCTCCTAACTTTGCATCAAATATGTTGATCAAATTTCTATTCGATTGCTTTGGGTGCCCCACTACTATGTTATATGGAGTTTTTGAGTTTCCACATTTGGATGAAGTTCAAACGATTTCCATGCACATTGACCTTGCATATGCATCCCGTTTGCTATACTTGAGTTGTGCTAATCGTGTTGTGAACAAGAATGGACATGCCACAAATGACATGCTCCTCTATCACACACAAACATATGTTGCTTGGTCTTTGTTGTATGAAGGTACAAATGCATACATGTCAACCTCTATGGACTATATGTTGACAAGAAGAACCGAAGAGAGTTACCTATGGCTACCCTTCATCGAGCTATCTCTACAAGATAAGGTGACTTCCTTCTACTTGAGGACTCATGCAATAATCTTCATGAATTGGCTACGCTTTGAGTGTTGCTTTGATTTTGTTGTGAGCTTTGTAGGCTTCAAGGAAGGTGAAGGAACATTGAAGTGTTGTCAAGTCAATCTTCCCGAGGACGACTATATGGTGAACCCCAGGATCAAGAAGGTCTCTCGACCGCTTCTACTTTGTGATGAGCATGTAGAGTCGAGGGCGACTCTTTTTGAAGGGGGGGAGCTGATGTAGCCCGACCTACGGTCGTTACCACATCTTGGTCTCCAACTTACGCCAAGTCGTCATGGACTCCAAAGGTGAATCCGTTCCTCTATGCGAGCCCCCTTCCTACCCTATTGAATGGTATGCTACTTCATACTCCATCACATATGCATGATAGGTTCACATTGACAAGTACGGAGGCAAGGGAGGAAGCCCGGAGCATCAAGCCCGACAAGACGGAGGCTTGGAAGAGGAGGGGGAAGAAGACAGATCGCCAAATTCTCTTTGTCTCCAGCGGTACTACCGGATCTGGCGACCGGTACTACCGGCCAGCGGTACTACCGCTCCCTACTACCGCTCCCAACAGACGACGCCAATAGAAGCCCCAGGACTGCAAGCGGTACTACCGGATCTGGAACAGACTACCGGCCAACAAGACTACCGCCCCTTCTATCGCTCATCGACGGCTCCAATCGCGCTCCAGACCGCAGTGTACTCTCGGCCGGGCGGCACTACAGGTTGCGTCGGTACCAGTCCCAAGTCCCAGATTACCGGTCATGTCGATTGCTGCAAGCACTAGTTGGGCCACAACCCATGTATCCCCCTTTACTTACCTATTCGCCTAGTTTATCCGCAAACTACCCTTGTTTAGTGGTTGGCCTATAAATGGAGCCCCCACCCCTCATGTATCCCTTAGGCATAGATGATAGACTAAAGAAAACCCCCATTGTGGAATCTCTAGTTTTGCCTCATCCCCTTTACCAAGGGGACCGACTATCGTCACCAACCTTGATTGGACTTTGCATCACGCATCCATAGTTGAACAAGGCGTTGGAGTTCGATGTCTCGTCTCCAAGTTGCAAGACCCTCCCCAAGGTGTTCTTCCCTCTCCGATGTGGATTTGAGGGAGCACGTTGACCGATCTTTACTTGTGAGGATTCTATCGGACCGGTGCCCGCCGTTCGGGAGCAATCGGCCTTGTATCGTGTGAGTTTTGCGTGTGTTCATCGTGTTCTTCGCGAGGTGTGTGTTTGCTTCCGCTACCTTCTCCCTTTCCCCTCGCTTTCCCATCGATTTGACCACGAGATCCATGAAGATCAGGCACCCAAGAGGTTAACCCCTCCATCAGATGGAGCGGGGAAGAGTTTGGGGTCTGTGGTGTCGAAGAGCGCGGCGATGTTGCGGAAGCTTCTGTTAATTGGTGACACGCACACGGAACACAAACAATAAGCGGACAGATTAGCCAATGCAGAAAAGAGGGAAAAGTCAAAACTGGCGTCCAGGGCCAGAGACTCCGGTGTAGGCCGGAGACTCCGGTGTGGAAAATCTGCTCGTGTTCTTGAGCGGAAATTCACGCCTAGGGTCCTCAAATCCGCGAAAATTTGGCCAAAATTGGGCTGGGAAACGCAGGCAAAAGCTGGACCAACACCTTAGACAAGATTTGGTCGGATCAAAACCACAAATAACGCTCCAAAACGATAGATCGATCCAAAGGCAAATTGGGGCTGTTTTTTTGGGAATTTTTTGAATTTATGGTGGATAGAAGAAAAATTGAGTGGAAATTCGTGATCAACCTTGCTCTTGATACCAATATGTTATGGGGTGACCCCTTGGGGTGGCCCGATCTTCCATGAACTCCGTGGGAATCGAGGGGAAAGCAGTGGAAGGGGGAAGGGGATGAAATCCACGAACACACACGCGAAGAACTCGATGAACTCACACACACGAAAACACAATACACGTCGATAACTCACGCCGGTAGCAACCGGTCCAACATAATCCCTAGGATCGATGTTGGGCGAAGCTCTCTCTCCACGGCCAACAACAAGGGCGAGATGCTTGGTGAGATCTTGACTACTTGGGCACGAGACACCGAGATCCCAAGGACTTGTACAACTTGAACGCACTAGGCAAGATCCAAGAGGTTGTGGATAATTTGGTGCCCCTTGGTAGGAGCATGAGACAAATAGTTGATAGATCCTCAAAGGGGTGTCCTCAACTATTATTATCCAAGTCTAGGGTTTACATTAGAGGGGTGGGGCTTTATATAGGCCAGCCACTTAAACAGGGGTAGTTTTGGAATAAAACTGGAAGTTGGGGCGAAACTGGGGGTTACATGGGCCAGGCCCAAAAGGCCTTGACATGCCTGGCATCGAGCAGGCCGGAGACTCCGGTCTGGGCAGGAGACTCCGGTCAATCTCCGGACCCATCTCCGGAGGGGGTATCAGACTGTCCCCGGCTTGGTTCCTGGGGCCAGACCGGAGGATGGTCCAGAGACTCCGGTGTATAGGACCGGAGACTCCGGTGTACACCGGAGATTCCGGTGTGCAGAGCTCCAGCAGCGTCTTCTCCTGGTCCTTCTTCCTTGGGGACTTGGTGTGGTGATGTTGCTTCATAGCTGAGGATACACAACGTAGTTGCATGAAGTAGCAAGCCATCCAAAGGAAGACCAAAATCACATGAGGAAAGGAGCGAGTTAACCTTGGCTTGTAGGAGCTTGGCTCGGGCGCGAGTCATTGGTCCACTTGGGGGGCTAGGTGTTGTAGATGGAGGTGCGTACGTAGGACGGGCTGCATCACATGGTGAGTATGCAAGTGAGAAAAATGCTTATCATGGCAATCATCAAAATCTCCAAAAATTGAGAAAGCTATGGGGGCCATCTCATTATAACGCAAATGATCAATATTGTTGCAAGTAAAACAAGTAAAATAGCATGTATTCATCTTATCGCAAGCAATGGGAGAAATAGAATGACTAGCATGACAAGGCAAGTCCAAAGCAATTGGAGGATACACACAAGATGCATAGCATGTCATGTTTATGGCAATGGTATCGCAATCAAACAATTCCACATGAGCAATATTATGCAAAGGCAAAGCATCACATGGGAATATGAATGAAGCAAATGTAATGTCACAAGTATCATCCATGACATGCATATCCTCACAATTCATCATGTCCACTAGTGGGATCATGGCATCATCAACACCCTTATTGTTACCTTGGTCATACATCTCATATGAAGTGGGTGTTGTGGAAGTAGTGGCCTCCTTGTGGACGACTTCGTCTTCTTCATGTAGCCATGGCGTCGCATCATCTTCGTGCACCATGTACATCTTCTACAATTGAGGCATTATTGCTTCATGGCTTGGCGCGTCTTCATCCATGGAACCTAGCACAACACAAGAGAACACACTGGAGGTAGAGGGTAAGTTGTTAGAAATCGAAATGGTCTCACTTGACCTATCAACTACCACTCTCAACTCACTAGGTGTATCGCTCATGCCCTCCAAGTGGAAGCACTCAATCTCACATAAGGTGGAGTCACTTGATAGGGAAAAGGTGTCCAATCTTTCGATGAGATGATGATAATCGATTTGGTGGAGTTCGGGCATGACGATCCGACTACACGTGCGAGCATGAGCGCCAATGCAATCGCTAGGCCAATCTCCTGGAGGTTACCGATCCTGCGGGAACACGATCGACCGACAGCGAGGGTCTCAATTCCTACCAAATCGAGAACAAGTAAGAACCAATATTGCAATCAAGATATTGCGGATTAAGAGGAAAGCTTTATTGAAGAGGTGGGATCACGAATAGGTGCAGTACAAGAGGCCTCTCGACGCCGAGCCTTGGCGAAGTTGCGGCGATGGCTAACAATGTCTAAACAAAATCCGAGTCTAGGGGACGGCTATGGGGAGTATTTAAGGGCGAAAAGGTGGGGTTTTGGCCAGCCATGGAAGTGGTGGCCGAATCCAACCCTAAAAGTCCTTTTCCCCTCAAATACGGACTCTAAAAAGTGGCTAATTAAAATCCTGCGAAAATTACATGGGCCTGACCCAAAATAAAGGTGTCGCAGCACCATATTAAGCTATGGACGAATTCGTGAAGTATTGATCTTGAATATTTCGTCCAAGCCTTCTTTCTTCATTATGGTGGCCTCAAAGTTCTTAAATCTTCATCCGTGGCCTTCTCTTGGATCATCACACGCTTGCTGCCATCTCCATGCATGGCCATGCTCCAATGCTTGTCCCTCTCATCCATGCTTGGTCCATCATTCCTAAGAGTAAGAAATACATCTGATTTAGGCAGCATCATATTCTCATGTATGTGAGGAATAGTACCTGATAGTTAAGTTGTTTGGCACGAGATCTTGTGATGGGTCCTTGTATGTGTGTAGCTGTAGGTACAACGGTTGTATCAATAGAAGGGATGTCCACATCATGCTCCCCTTCTTGAATTGAAGTCGTCCTTGACACAATCTCATCTTCCTCACCAAAGTAAGGCTTCAAATCTGCAATGTTAAACGTAGGACTAACCATACCAAAGTCTGCAGGCAACTCAAGTTTATATGCATTATCATTTATTTTCTCTAACACCTTAAAGGGACCAGCAGCACGCGACATTAACTTAGAATTGCGTAAATCAGGAAAACGATCCTAACGCAAATGTAACCAAACAAGATCTCCAACATCAAACACAACATGCTTTCTCCCTTTATCCCTAGCAAGTTTATACTTAGCATTCATATGTTCGATGTTATCTTTAGTAGTCTTATGCAAGTTTAATATCATTTCAGCGCGTTGTGTAGCATCCAAATTATGTTGCACCGAAGTAGGTAAAGGCAAAAAATCAATAGGTGCACGAGGAACAAAACCATAGACGATCTCAAACGGGCACATCTTTGTGGTAGAATGCAGCGAACGATTATAAGCAAATTCTATATGAGGTAAAGACTCTTCCCACAATTATAAGTTCTTCTTTAAAACAGCCCGCAACATAGTAGACAAAGTTCTATTTAATACTTCAGTTTGTCCATCAGTTTGGGGATGACATGTAGTACTAAACAGCAATTTAGTCCCTAACTTAGCCCATAAACATCTCCAAAAGTGGGTAAGAAATTTAGTATCACGATCAGAAACAATAGTATTTGGCACACCATGCAAACGAACAATTTCACGAAAGAACAAATCAGAAATATGTGCAGCATCATCCGTTTTATGACAAGGAATAAAGTGTGCCATCTTAGAAAACCGATCCACAACAACAAAAATACTATCCCTCCCCTTCTGTGTTCGTGGCAATCCCAAAACAAGAAAGTCCATAGAAATATCCTCCCAAAGAACACTAGGAACAGGAAGAGGCATATATAAACCATGTGGATTAAGGCGAGACTTAGCTTTTTGACAAGTAGTGTAGCGTGCCACAAATCGCTCAACATATCGACGCATACGTGGCCAAAAGAAGTGTGCAGCAAGAACATCCTCCGTCTTCTTGACACCAAAGTGTCCCATCAATCCTCCTCCATGCGCCTCCTGTAATAACAAAAGACGAACAGAACTATCCGGAATGCATAGTTTGTTAGCACGGAACACAAATCCATCATTGAAGACGAACTTGTTCCATGTTCTACCATCTCTATAATTCCGCAACACATCTTTAAATTCAGCATCATGCACTGATGTGGACATCCCTACTATTGATACAACCGTTGTACCTATAGCAACACACATACAAGGACCCATCACAAGATCTCGTGCCAAACAACTTAACTATCAAGTACTTTCGTTTCTTGGAACTATTCCTCACATACATGAGAATATGATGCTGCCTAAATCAGATATATTTCTTCCTCTTAGGAATGATGGACCAAGCATGGATGAGAGGGACAAGCATTGGAGCATGGCCATGCATGGAGATGGCAGCAAGCATGTGATGATCCAAGAGAAGGCCACGGTTGAAGTTTTCAGAACTTTGAGGCCACCATAATGAAGAAAGAAGGCTTGGACGAAATATTCAAGATCAATACTTTACGAATTCGTCCATAGCTTAATATGGTGTCGCGACACCTTTATTTTGGGCCAGGCCCATGTAATTTTCGCAGATTTTAATTAGCCACTTTTAGAGTCCAGATTTGAGGAAAAGGACTTTTAGGGTTGGATTCGCCACCACTTCCATGGCTGGCGAAACCCCACCTTTCGCCTCTTAAATACTCCCCATAGACGACCCCTAGACTCGGATTTTGTTTAGAGATTAAGTTAGCCATCATAGCAACTTCCAAGGCTCGAGGCCGCAGAGGCCTCTTGTACTGCGCCTATTCAGATCCCACCTCTTCAATAAAGCTTTCCTCTTAATCCGCAATATCTTGATTGCAATATTGGTTCTTCTTGGTTCTCGATTTCGTAGGAATTAAGACCCTCACCGGTCGGTGATCGTGTTCATGCAGGATCGGTAACCTCCGTGAGATTGGCCTAGCGATTGCATTGGCACTGTTTCGCACGCAGTAGTCGGATCGTCAAGCCCGAACTCCACCAAATCGATTACCGCCATCTCATCGAAAGATCGGACACCTTTGCCCTATCAAGTGGTATCAGATTTCAGGTTGCTCGGTGAGATTTTACTGATTTTTGTAGATTAGATCTGCTTTTACCTATAACCCACGAAAAAGCCAAAAACATAGTTAGAGTTTAGATCCATCCCATAACCAATCTACGCCTCGCATTATCTTTTCAGTTTTGCATTGTTGAATTTGTGTCTACATCGTCGCGTCGAGTTGCTGGTCTTAGTGTCTCGTCCCTTAGATTTTCGAGTTCTGATCATAGTAGTCACCGCCACACTCGCCGATCACCACCACCATATTCCGCTGCCATATACCCAGCCACCATAAACCCTAATACTCTGCCACCGCCTTCCTACCGCAACACAAATCCGATCAGTTTTCCTGCCGTGGTACGAGTCCGATTAGAGTTATTGTTTCCTAGTTATTTCTTTTTAATCTCCTTCTTTGTTGTTTCCGTGTTAAGCTCCGAGTCCAGTCGTAAGTCCAGAAGGAGAGAAAAAAAATTCGACCCCTATACTAGTTTTCGACCCCGGGGATCACTTTTCTCCATCGTCCGTTATAGCGATATTTTTTTGGCGCCGGCGCGCTTTCCGGAGCAAAATAAAAAATTTCGAAAAAAAATTGGGGGGCTAACCTATTTTTAGACCCCGTAGATCAGTTCTAGACACTCGCCATCATAGTGATTTTCTGCATCTCGGTTCGCTTTTCAGGGTGCCATATCATCATACATTGCTTGTTGTGTCGCGTCGTGACATCGTTGGTGATCTAGGCTCGCGTCTCTAGTACGGTCTAGCCTAGGACCAGCAAGACATCGTTGAGCATTCTTTCAACTTTTGCATTGTTGTTTTGATAATTGCTAACCCCCCTTGCTAAGCCTTCCCAGAGCTCCACAGATATTCTCCACGTGCGATGTCTCGACTCCTGGTAATCGCTTGGTTCAATATCTGGACCCACTGATCCTCGCGGTTGCACATCGCCTTTTCCTGCTGTTTGGTAAGAACTTGTAAGAGCTTCGTATATTGCTTGAAGGATTACGCGTGACTTCCACCATATTTACATTATATACCGTGCTTTTAAGGACTAACCATGACAGATACTTCGCGGAACCCTGCCACAATGACGAACGAAGAACTACATGCCCACTTCTCCGCGCTCTTGGTCAGTCGCGCTGAAGATGTGGATACGCCCCTAGGGGAGTTTGACACCAAGCTCACCAACGCCATGGAGAAGATCGATGGACTTGAGAAATCCTTCAACGCCAAGCTTGACGTTCAGTTCAAGGAGCTTTTGAACAGATTGCCCGCACCGCAAGACACATGGCGCCTGGCGCATTCCGATCACGGTCCTGCTGGTTGCTTGCCGCCGCACTTTGGCCAAGGTGCGACGCACCTCGAGACTTCCGCCGGCTGCTGCTGCGACATTGGGGACGACGACGGGTACTACTACGACCCGGCGACGATTTATTTATGTTTGACGAGGCGGTTGAACAACCTCCACAGGTTCCTGCTGGCCGTCCCCGACATTAATACCGCAACGCTCGACCACCGGTACGTGATGATGACCATCTTGCAAAGCTTAAATTAAATATTCCATCTTTTGAGGGTAAATGTAATCCTAATGCATATATTACATGGGAGATGGAGGTAGAACAACGTTTTGCATGCTTAAAATATCCTGAGAATATGCGTGTTAGTGCTGCTACATGTGACCGTCTTGGGCTGCGGCCAATTCTCAATAGCTTCAATCTTGGCTGGATCCACTTCAATACCCTGTGATGTAACAACATAGCCAAGAAACGCAACTCGATTGGTGCAAAAGGTGCACTTCTCAAGATTACCAAAAAAACGTGCATCACGTAAAACATTGAAAACAACACGTAAATGGTCCAAATGATCCTCTAAAGATTTGCTATAAATCAGAATATCATCAAAGTAGACTACCACAAAACGTCCAATGAAAGCACGTAAAACATCGTTCATTAATCTCATGAAAGTGTTAGGTGCATTAGTTAAACCAAACGGCATTACTAACCACTCATATAAACCTAACTTAGTTTTAAATGGTTTTCCATTCATCTCCTAATTTCATACGAATCTGTTGGTAACCACTACGCAAATCAACTTTAGAAAACATGATAGAGCCACTCAATTCATCAAGCATGTCATCTAAACGTGGAATAGGATGACGATATCGAATAGTAATATAATTGATAGCTCTACAATCAGTACACATGCGCGAAGAACCATCTTTCTTAGGTACCAAAATAATAGGAACAGCACAGGGGCTAAGGGACTCACGAATATGATCTCTATCGAGTAGTTCCTGAATTTGGCGTTGTATCTCCTTTGTCTCCTCTGGATTGGTTCTATATGGCGCGCGGTTGGGCAACGTGGCACCAGGAATTAGATCAATTTGGTGCTCAATTCCTCTAATAGGAGGTAGTCCTGGTGGCAGCTCGGTGAAAGACGTCCTCATATTCCTGCAAAAGGTTAGCAATAGCGGGTGGCAAAGAAGGAGGCATATCCTCAAATGAAAACAAAACCTCTTTGCAGACAATTGCATAACATTGAGTATTGTTTACATCTAGTTCAGCAATATCAATTTTATTTGCAAGCATACATGGACTCTTCAAACGAATTTCAATAGCATGTGTAGAATCAGATTTAGTGTTCTTTGGTGGTATAAAATCTGCAAGAACAATCGATTCTCACTTTTATTTTCTCCTCGGTTTAGCTCTACTAGCTCTAGCAAGATCATCTTTTAAAATCTGTTCGGGAGTCATAGGTTTTAGACCAATTTTCTTTCCATCATGCATAAGAGAATAGTGATTAGTTTTGCCATTATGAACAGATTCTCTATCAAATTGCCATGGTCTACCAAATAACAAAGAACAAGCTTGCATAGGTACAACATCACAATCAACAAAATCAGAATATGTACCAATAGTAAAATGCACGCATACCATTCTTGTTACCTTGATCTTGCGAGAACTCTCAAACCATTGGATGTAATATGAATGTGGGTGTTGTCTTGTTGGAAGCGCAAGCTTCTCTACCATGTCAACACTGGCCAGATTATTAAACTCCCTCCATCAATGATGATCCGTATAGCTCTGTCCTTGACAACACCACGTGTTTGGAACAGGTTGTGGCGTTGATCTTGCTCAGATTTGCTCAATTGCACACTCAACACACGTTGTGTAATTAAGCTCTTTTATTGATCAGCGGCTTCAGCTCCCATTACCTCTGTCTCTTCATCAGCATCAGAATTGTCTCCATCTCGAGCAGAAATAAGGGCTAATGTATCTTCATCAAAGTCACTCGCTGAATCGTATTGACCATCCTCCCGCACCATCATCACACGTTGTATTATGCACTGTCTCTCAATATGACCAAAACCCCAGCACTTGCGGCATTGTATATCCTTTGTCTTACCCATGGAAGCCATAGAAGATGCACTACGAGCAGGAGCATTGGATGATGGTTGAGGAACAGCTGGAAATCTTGTGGTGGCCTTGGATGTGTTGGTGGCGAATCACGAGAAGGAGGCGCTGAGTGTCGGGATGTCCAAGTGGATGTGCGACCTGCAGAATTATTAGTCCTCCTCCATGATGTTTGGCGATCCTGCACTTCACGTTCAGCTTTGCAAGCAAGATGAAACAAACGAGTGACAGAATTATATTCTTTATAATCTAAGATGTGTTGAATGTCCTTGTTTAATCCTCCAAAGAAACGTGCAAGCATTTGTTCATTAGATTCAACAAGCCCACACCGAACCATCCCCGTTTGCAATTCCTGATAATACTCTTCTACAAAAATTTTCCCTTGCTCTAAACGTGTTAGATTCTTTAGTAAATCACGTTGATAAGTGGGAGGTACAAAACGAACACGCATAGCAGTTTTTAAAGCAGTCCAAGTACTAGGAATAGTAGTAGGATTTAAACGACAATACTCAGACCACCAAAGGGAAGCATATTTAGTAAATTCACATGTAGCAGCACTAACACGCATATTTTCAGGATATTTTAAGCATGCAAAACGTTGTTCTACTTCCATCTCCCATGTAAGATATGCATCAGGATTATATTTACCCTCAAAAGATGGAATATTTAATTTAAGCTTTGCAACATGATCATCATCATGTACCGGTGGGCGAGCGTTGCGGTAGTAATGTCAGGGACGGCCGACAGGTACCTGTGGAAGTTGTTCAACCTCCTCGTCAAACAGATCGTCATCGTCGGGGTCGTAGTAGTACCCGTCGTCTGTCCCCAATGTCGCAGCAGCCTGGCGGAAGTCGAGGTCGTCACCATAGCCGTAGCCAAAAAGTGCGGCAGCAAACCAGCGGTCAACCCGTGATCGGAATGCGTCGTCGCCATGTGTGGGTGCGAAAAGGGCAATCTGTTTAAAAGCTCCTTGAACCGAACGTCAAGCTTGGCGTTGAAGGATTTCTCGAGTCCATCGATCTTGTCCACGGCATTGGTGAGCTTGGTGTCAAACTCCCCTAGGCGTGTATCCACGTCTTCGCCGGCCCGACCAAGAGCGCGGAGAAGTGGGCATGTGGTTCTTCGTTCGTCATTGTGGCAGGGTTCCGCGAAGTATCTGTCATGGTTAGTCCTTAAAAAGCACAGGTATATACTACGGAAATATGGTGGAAGGCACGCGTAATCCGTCAAGCAATATACGAAGCTCTTACAAGTTCTTACCAAACAGCAGGAAAAGGCGATGTGCAACCGCGAGGATTAGTGGGTCCAGAGATTGAACCAAGCGATTACCAGGAGTCGAAACACCGCACGTGGAGAGTATCTGTGGAGCTCTGGGAAGGCTTAGCAAAGGGGGTTAGCAATTATCAAAACAGCAATGCAAAAGTTGAAAGAATGCTCAACGACGGTACTGTGCTGATCCTAGACTAGACCGTACTAGAGACGCGAGCCTAGATCACCAACGATGTCACGACGCGACACAACAAGCAATGTATGATGATATGGCACCCGGAAAAGCGAACCGAGAGGTGGAAAACCACTATGATGGCGAGTGTCTAGAACTGATCTACGGGGTCTAAAAACAGGTTAGCCCCAAAAAAAATCGAATTTTTTTAATTTGCTCCGGAAAGCGCGCAGGCGCCAAAAAAATATCGCTATAACGGCCGATGGAGAAAAGTGATCCCCAAAGCCGAAAACTAGTATAGCCAGAATTATTTTTTTTTGCTCTCCTTCTGGACTTACGACCGGACTCTTAGCTCGACACGGACTTTAGCTTAACACAGAACAACAAAGAAGGAAAGTAAAAAGAAATAACTAGGAAACAATAACTCTACTCGGACTCGTACCACGGCAGGAAACTGGTCGGATCTGTGTCGCGGTAGGAAGGCGGTGGCGGATTATTAGGGTTTATAGTGGCAGGGTATATGGCGGTGGAATATGGTGGCGGAATATGGTGGCGGTGATCGGCGAGTGTGGCGGTGACTACTATGATCAGAACTCAAAACTCTAAGGGACGAGACACTAAGACCAGCAACTCGACGCGACGATGTAGACACAAATTCAACAATGCAAAAACTGAAAATATAATGCGAGGCGTAGATTGGTTATGGGATGGATGTAAACTCGAACTGTGTTTTTGGCTTTTTCGTGGGTTATAGGTAAAAACAGATCTAATCTATGAAAACAGTAAAATCTCACCGAGCAACCCGAAATCTGATACCACTTGATTGGGCAAAGGTGTCCGATCTTTCGATGAGATGATGATAATCGATTTGGTGGAGTTCGGGCTTGACGATCCGACTACACGTGCGAGCACGAGCGCCAATGCAATCGCTAGGCCAATCTCCTGGAGGTTACCGATCCTGCGGGAACACGATCAGCCTGACCAGCGAGGGTCTTAATTCCTACCTGAAATCGAGAACAAGTAAGAATCAATATTGCAATCAAGATATTGCGGATTAAGAGGAAAGCCTTATTGAAGAGGTGGGATCCTGAATAGGTGCGAAGTACAGGAGGCCTCTGCGATGCTCAAGCCTTGGCGAAGTTGCGACGATGGCTAACTTAATGTTTAAACAAAATCCGAGTCTAGGGGGACGGCTATGGGGAGTATTTAAGGGCGAAAAGGTGGGGTTTCGGCCAGCCATGGAAGTGGTGGCCGAATCCAACCCTAGAAGTCCCTTTCCCCTCAAATACGGACTCTAAAAAGTGTCTAATTAAAATCCTGCGAAAATTACATGGGCCTAGCCCAAAATAAAGGTGTCGCAGCACCATATTAAGCTATGGACGAATTCGTGAAGTATTGATCTTGAATATTTCGTCCAAGCCTTCTTTCTTCATTATGGTGGCCTCAAAGTTCTGAAATCTTCATCTGTGGCCTTCTCTTGGATTATCACACGCTTGTTGCCATCTCCATGCATGGCCATGCTCCAATGCTTGTCCCTCTCATCCATGCTTGGTCCATCATTACTCAGAGTAAGAAATACATCTGATTTAGGCAGCATCATATTCTCATGTATGTGAGGAATAGTTCCAAGAAACGAAAGTACCTCATAGTTAAGTTGTTTGGCACGAGATCTTGTGATGGGTCCTTGTATGTGTGTAGCTGTAGGTACAACGGTTGTATCAATAGAAGGGATGTCCACATCATCACTCATCTCACTCTTGTTCTCACTCAAGTGGGCTAAGTGGCTCTCATACTCACATGGGATTAGTACCACATCATCACTCAACCATATAGGGGTAGGCTCAGGTTCCTCAACTCCATGCGCCTCCTTTGGTGAAGGGAAAATCCCATGCTCACCATTCTTGACCTTGTCGCCTTCAAGGTTGGATGCCATAATGTTATGGGGTAACCCCTTGGGGTGGCCCGATCTTTCACGAATCTCCGTGGGAATTGAGGGGAAAGCGGTGGAAGGGGGAAAGGGGATGAAATCCACGAACACACGCACACGAAGAACCCGATGAACTCACGCACACAAAACACGATACACGCCGATAACTCACGCTGGTGGCAACCGGTCCAACATAATCCCTAGGATCGGTGTTGGGCGAAGCTCTCTCTCCACGGCCAACAATGGGGGCGAGGTGCTTGGTGAGATCTTGACTACTTGGGCACGAGAAACCGAGATCCCAAGGCCTTGTACAACTTGAACGCACTAGGCAAGATCCAAGAGGTTGTGGATAATAGGGTGCCCCTTGGTAGGAGCATGAGACCAATAGATGAAAGATCCTCAAAGGGGTGTCCTCAACTATTATTATCCAAGTCTAGGGTTTACAATTGAGGGTGGGGGCTATATATAGGCCAGCCACATAAACAGGGGTAGTTTAGGAACGAAATGGGAAAATATATAAAGGGGTGCAGTATAGCGGGCCGAATCGACGCGATCAAACCAAGACGTAGTACCGGTCAGGCAATCTGTAGACCGGGCAACCGTAGTACCGCTCGGTGTGTAGTACTGCTGGCGATCTGGAGCTTCCGCTGGGTCGCTCAGAGAGCGGTAGGAGAGGGCGGTAGTACCGCCCACCGCTAGTACCATTTCCCAGTACGGTAGTACCGCAGGCGTCTGAGGCTTGGTTGGGTTCCTCCTGGAGCGTCCAGTAGCTGGGGCCGGTTGTGCCGCTTGAACCGGTAGTACCGGCCGTAGGATCCGGTAGTACCGCTGGGGTCTGGTAGTGATTGGTCGCTTCCGCTCCGGTTTCTCCAATCCATGGGTCCTTCTCTTCGTACCTGATGATCAGTGTATGCGTATGAAGTAGCAAGCCATTCAGGGGTGTATCGAAATCACACAAGGAAAGGAGCGAGTTAACCTTGGCTTGTAGGAGCTTGGCTCGGGCGCGAGTCATTGGTCCACTGGGAGGGCTAGGTGTTGTAGATGGAGGTGCGTCCGTAGGACGGGCTGCATCAGCTCCCCCCTTGGGGAAGAGTCATCCTCGACTCTTCAACCTTCTCAACTTTGTCTTCTCCATGGTAGGGTGAGAGGTCCTTGACATTGAACGTCGAGCTCACAAGATACTTGGATATTGGGATATCGATGATGTAGGCGTTGTTGTTGATCCTCTTTAGCACTTTGAACGGCCCATCACCTCTTGGATTGAGTTTGGAGTCGCGGTCCTTGGAAAAGCGGTCTTTACTCAAGTGTATCCACACAAGGTCGCCTTCTTCGAAGATCATCTCTTTCTTGTTCTTGTTTCGCCTTGATGTTTGGCGAAGGACTTGTTGCTCGATCGTAGCTCTTGTGTCTTCATGGAGTTTCTTCATTGTTTGGGCACGCTTGTCAACGTCCATATTGGTACGGTCATGCAGCGGAAGTGGAAGGATATCGAGCGCGGTGAGAGGCTCGAAACCATAGACGATCATGAACGGGCTTCTCATGGTGGTGGAGTGCTTGGCGCGATTGTAGGCGAACTCGGCGTGCGGAATGCATTCCTCCCAGTCTTTAAGGTTCTTCTTTATCAACACACGGAGGAGTGTGCCAAGGCTTCGATTGACGACCTCGTTTTGTCCATCGGTTTGAGGATGCGAGGCGGACGAGAAGAGGAGCTTGATGCCGAGCTTGGCCATGAGTGTCTTCCAGAAGTAGCTCATGAATTTGACGTCGCGGTCGGAGATGATTGTTCTTGGTACAGCGTGTTACCGAATTATTTCCCTGAAAACAAACTTGCTACATGTGAAACATCATCGGTCTTATGGCACGGAATGAAGTGTGCCATTTTGAAAAAACGATCCACTACCACAAATATAGAATCATGTCCATGTTTAGATCTAGGCAATCCTAACACGAAGTCCATGCTAATGTCCGACCAAGGTGCATGAGGAATAGGTAATGGCATATAAAGACCAAAGGGGGTTAAACTTAGACTTAGCTTGGATACATGTAGTGCATCGTTGGACGTGGCGCTCCACGTCGCGCTTCATCTTTGGCCAAAAGTAGTGAGTGGATAGCATGTCATATGTCTCGTCACGGCCAAAGTGACCCATAAGGCCTCCACCATGGGATTCTTGAAGAAGCAAAATTTGGAGAGACGACTTCGGAATGCAAAGCTTGTTTTGTTTGAAAAGAAAGCCCTTATGCAAATAGAAATCATCAACCCTTTGTCTATTGAACATTTTGCAAAGATTGGTCCAAATAAAGGGTCGGACGCGTACAAAGATTTGATGTCATCAAGACCCAAGACATTTACTTCGAGTCGCGTAAGAAGGTTTGTGTTTTTGCGAGACAAAGCGTCCGCTACAACATTTTTTTTGCCCTTCTTGTACTTGACAATGTAAGGAAAAGATTCCATGAACTCAACCCATTTGGCGTGCCTTTTACTCAAATTGGCTTGGCCCTTAAGATATTTCAACGACTCATGGTCGGAATGGATGATAAATTCTTTGGGCCAAAGATAGTGTTGCCACACTTGAAGGACACGAACCAAGGCAAAAATCTCTTTGTCATAAATGGGATAGTTTAGGCATGCGCCATCAAGATTCTCACTATGGTATGCAATAGGACGCCCATTTTGCATAAGGACGCCTCCAATGCCAATTCCACTAGCGTCACATTCAATCTCAAAGGTTTTTGTGAAATCCGGTAATGGAAGAAGTGGTGCTTCGGTGAGCCTCTTTTTGAGCTCATCAAAAGCCCTTTGTTGTGCTTTCCCCAAACGAACGTGACATTTTTCTTGGTCAATTCGTTGAGGGGGCAAGCAATGGTAGAAAAGTCTTTCACAAAGTGATGGAGGGGTTAACCTCTTGGGTGCCCGATCTTCACGGATCTCGTGGTCAAATCGATGGGAAAGCAAGGGAAAAGGGAGAAGGTAGCGGAAGCGAACACACACCTCACGAAGAACACGATGAACACACACAAAACTCACACGATACAAGGCCGATTGCTCCCGAACGGCAGCCACCGGTCCGATAGAATCCTCGCAAGGAAAGATCGGTCAACGTGCTCCCTCAAATCCACATCGGAGAGGGAAGAACACCTTGAGGAGGGTCTTGACGTCTTGGGGGCGAGAAACCGAGAACCCAAGGCCTTGTTCAACGATGGATGCGTGATGCAAAGTCCAATCGAGGTTGGTGACGATAGTCGGTCCCCTTGGTAAAGGGGATGAGGCAAAACTAGAGATTCCACAATGGGGTTTCTTTAGTCTATCATCTATGCCTAAGGGATACATGAGGGTGGGGCTCTATTTATAGGCCAACCACTTAACAAGGGTAGTTTGGGGATAAACTAGGCGAATAGGTAAGTAAAGGGAATACATGGGTTGTGGCCCAACCGGTGCTTGTGACGGACATGACCGGTAGTACCGGACTTAGGACCGGTAGTACCGGTCATCACCGGTAGTACCGCTCTGGGACCGGTAGTACCGCTTGCGGTCTTGGAGCATCCGTTGGAGCCGTCAGTACCGAGCGGTAGATGGGGCGGTAGTACCGCTGACCGATAGTACCGGTTCCGACAACCGGTAGTACAACTCGTTTACCAAAAGAGGATAAGCAATAGATTTGTGCACTTGCCTTGGTGCGCTCTTTCCTCTCTCTTTTTGGCTTACAAGCTTGGTGTTCTCTTTGTATTGGGCGACTATGTATCTTTCTATTTTTTTTATTCTTTTCCTTTTTCTCCCTTTCTATGCTACTATGTTAACTTTTGTATTTGGCCTCACACTCTCACTTTCCAAAGGCAAGTGCACAATGCTTAGACAAACACAAAATGAGTTGCTCTCATAGGATAGATACACACAAAGGATGATATGGGGCTGTCAAACTGGCGCAAGTTATAACTTTGGTATTGTTGACGACTTGCAACCGTTGGTGGGGATGATGTTCGAGTGTCGCGGTGTCGTTGAGCACGTGGTGACTTTGATGCGGAAGCTTTTGTTAAAATGGCGACAAACACGCGAAACACGAACAAGTTAAAGAGGACAGTCAGCAAACGAAGTTGAGGCGTCAAAGAGAAAAGGAAACACGGTCAGAGGCGGGCGGTAGTACCGCCAGGTACGACCGGTAGTGCCGGCTAGCGGTAGTACCGCCAGCTAATCGACCGGTGACTTCATGTAGTACCGCCAGATGACCTGTAGTACGCCAGCGCCAATCGAACGAGATCAACTTGACAAAATCCTCAAATTCGTGGTAATCTGACCGAAAGGCTGGGCTAGGAACAAAAAGGGCTATAGATCAACTCCAAAAGCAACAGATCTATGGACCAAAACCACGAAAAACTCACCAAATCTAGAGATCGATCAGAAGGAAAATTGGGGCTCTTTTTGGTGGGATTTTCGATTTTAAGGGGATAGAAGAAAAATTGGGGGGAAATTCGTGATCAACCTTGCTCTTGATACCAATATGTTATGGGGGAACCCCTTGGGGTGGCCCGATCTTTCACGAATCTCCGCGGGAAACAAGGGGAAAACGGTGGACGGGGGGAGAGGGGATGAACACCACGAACACATGCCCACAAAGATCCCGATGAACGCACGCACACAAACACGATACACGCCGATAACTCACGCCGGTGGCAACCGGTCCAACATAATCCCTAGGATCGGTGTTGGGCGAAGCTCCCTCTCCACGGCCAACAACGGGGGCGAGGTGCTTGGTGAGATCTTAACTTGGGGGCAAGAAACCGAAAACCCAAGGCCTTGTACAACTTGAACGCACTAGGCAAGATCCAAGAGGTTGCGCATAATAGGGTGCCCCTTGGTAGGAGCATGAGACCAATAGATGAAAGATCCTCAAAGGGGTGTCCTCAATCTATTATTATCCAAGTCTAGGGTTTAAAATAGAGGGTGGGGGCTATATATAGGCCAGCCACAGAAACAGGGGTAGTTTCGGAACGAAATGGGAAAATATAGAAAGGGGTATTGATACCGGTCAATCGATGCGATCCAGTTCAGTCAAGACCGGTAGTACCGTCGGGCAACCGGTAGTACCGGTCGCAACCGGTAGTATCGCTCAGGGGGCGGTAGTACCGCTGGCGGTCCTGGAGCTTCCGTCGGAGTCGCCTGTAGCGAGCGGTAGTAGGGGCGGTAGTACCGCCCACCGGTAGTACCGGTTCCTGCGCCGGTAGTACCGTAGTCGTCTGGGCCTTGGTTGGGTTCCTCCTGGAGCGTCCGGTAGCTGGGTCCGATTGTGCCGCTTGAACCGGTAGTACCGGCCGTAGGGTCTGGTAGTACCGCTTGAGTCTGGTAGCGATTGGTTGCTTCCGCTCCGGTTCCTCCGTTCCATGGGCCCTTCTCTTCGTACCTGATGATGCACAATACGTATGAAGTAGCAAGCCATCCAGGGGCGTATCAAAATCACACAAGGAAAGGAGCGAGTTAACCTTGGCTTGTAGGAGCTTGGCTCGGGCGCGAGTCATTGGTCCACTGGGAGGGCTAGGTGTTGTAGATGGAGGTGTGTCCGTAGGACGGGCTGCATCATTCCGTCTCCTCTTCCAAGCCTCCGTCTTGTTGGGCTTGATGTTCCGGGCTTCCTCCCTTGCCTCCATATTGGTCGGTGTGAACCTATCATGCATATGTGACGGAGTATGAAGTAGCATACCATTCAATAGGGTAGGAAGTGAGCTTGCATAGAGGAACGGATTCA
Organism: Avena longiglumis; assembly: GCA_030063025.1. Classification (NCBI taxonomy): domain Eukaryota; kingdom Viridiplantae; phylum Streptophyta; class Magnoliopsida; order Poales; family Poaceae; genus Avena; species Avena longiglumis. Next base: position 247,844,451 of record CP125978.1, on the reverse strand, counting down.
CCTTTGGAGTCCATGGCGACTTGGCGTAAGTTGGAGACCTTGATGTAGTAACGACCGTAGGTCGGGCTGCATCATCTCCCCCCCTTCAAAAAGAGTCGTCCTCGACTCTCCATGTCCATCACGAAGTAGAAGAGGTCGAAGGACATCCTTGATCCTGGGGTTCACCATATAGTCATCCTCGGGAAGATTGACTTGACAACACTTCAATGTTCCTTCACCTTCCATGAAGCCTACAAAGCTCACAACAAAAGCGAAGCAACACTCAAAGCATAGCCAATTCATAAAGATTATAGCATGAGTCCTCAAGTAGAAGGAAGTCACCTTATACTGTAGATATAGCTCAAAGAAGTGTAGCCATAGGTAACTCTCTTCAGTTCTTCTTGTCAACACGTAGTTGGTAGAGGTTGACGTGTATGCACTTGTACCTTCACACAAAAAAAGACCAAGCAAAATATTTTTGTGCGTGATAGAGGAGCATGTCAAATGTGGCATGTCCATTCTTATTCACAACAATATTAGCAAAATGCATGTATAGCAAATGGGATGCATATGCAAGGTCAAAGTGCATGGAAATCGTTTGAACATCATCCAAATGTGGAAACTCAAAAACTCCATATAACATAGTAGTGGGGCATTGATGCAGCCCGTCCTACGACCGCTACTACATCTACTCCCACGAGCTCCCCAAGTGGACCCATGACTCGCGCCCGAGCCAAACTCCTTCAAGCTAAGGTGAACTCGCTCCTCTCCTCGTGTGACTTCGACACACCCTTGGATGGCTTGCTACTTCACACGCATACACTGTGCATCATTAGGTACGAAGAGACGGACCCAAGGAACGGAGGAGAAGCAACCAGTCGCTGCCAGACGCAAGCGGTACTGCCGACCGGTACTACCGGACAGCGGTACTACCGCCCTCTCCTACCGCTCGCCACAGGCGCCTCCGACGGAGGCTCTAGCTACGCCAGACGAGCAGATCGCCGACCGTACCCGGGTCCAAGCGGTACTACCGGTCCAGCAACCGGTACTACCGGACAGCGGCACGACCGCCCCCTCCTACCGCTCGCCACAGGTGCCTCCGACGGAAGCTCCAGGCCCTCAAGCGGTACTACCGCTCCGGAAGCGGTACTACCGGTTACCACCGGTACTACCGGTTGCAGGACCGGTACTACCGGCCCCGACTGATCCTGAATGCCTAAGTTCGGCCCTGTGCCTTGTAACCCTACCTATAATTTACCTTTTCGTTCCGAAACTACCCCTGTTTTGTGGCTGGACTATATATAGCCCCCACCCTCCATTGTAAACCCTAGACTTGGATAATAATAGATATTAAGGAAACCCTTTGAGGACTTATATCTATTGGTCTCATGCTCCTACCAAGGAGCACCGGATTATCCACACCCCTCTTGGATCTTGCCTAGTGCGTTCAAGTTGTACAAGGCCTTGGGTTCTCGGTTTCTCGCCCCCAAGTCGTCAAGATCTCACCAAGCATCTCATCCCCCGTTGTTGGCGTGGAGAGCGAGCTTCGCCCAACACCGATCCTAGAGATTATGTTGGACCAGTTGCCACCGGCGTGAGGAGTAGGCGTGTATCGTGTTTTGGTGTGTGTGTGTGTTCGTGGTTTTCATCGCATTCCTCGATGTCATCCCCCGACCACCGCTTTCCCCTCGTTTCTCGTGGAATTCGTGAAAGATCGGGCCAACCCCAGGGTTACCCCCTAGCATATTGGTATCAAGAGCACAGTTGATCACGAATTTCCCCCCAATTTTTCTTTTATCCACCTTAAAATCGAAAATCCTACCAAAAAGAGCCCCAATTTGCCTTCGGATCGATCTCTGGATTTGGTGAGTTTTTCGTGGTTTTGGTCCATAGATCTGTTGCTTTGGGAGTCGATCTATAGCCCCTGTTGTTTCTAGCCCAGCCTTTCGGTCAGATTTCCCACGAATTTGAGGTTTTTGGCAAGATCATCTCGTTCCAGTCATGTGCCAAGCGGTACTACCGCAAGTAACCGGTACTACCGCAAGTAACCGGTACTACCGGTAGTACAAGCGGTACTACCGCTCACCGGTACTACCGGTTGTCATAAGCGGTACTACCGCTCGCCACTGACCAAACCTTCTTGCCCCTTGACGCCTCGTTTTTGTTCGCTGTTTTTTTCCACTTCGCTTGTTCGTGTTTCGCGTGTTTGTCACCATTTTCACAACACCTTCCGCATCAACGTCATCCCGCGCTCAACGACACCGCGACACTCGAACACCTTTCCCCACCAACGGTTGCAAGTCGTCAACAATACCAAAGGTATAACTTGCACCACCTTGACAGCCCCATATCTTCCTTTGTGTGTATCTATCCTATGAGAGCAACTCATTTTGTGTTTGTCTAAGCATTGCGCACTTGCCTTCGGAAAAGTGAGAGTGTGAGGCCAAACACAAAAGCTAATATAGTAGCATAGCAAGGGAGAAAAAGAGAAAGACTCAAAAAAAATGAAAAGAAAAAGATAGAATAGAAAGATACATAGTCTCCCAATACAAAGTGAATACCAAGCTTGTAAGCCAATAAGAGAGAAGAAAGAGCGCACCGAGGCAAGTGCACAAATCTATTGCTTATCCTCTTTTGGCAAACGAGTTGTGGTCTCTCCTTGTGTTGGCACGACAACCGAGCGTAGTCTTCGTTAGGACATTTTGTGCTCATTTTCATAGTCGTGCTAACCCCGTTTTTCTCCACGTGTGTGTTTTTCGTGTTTTTGTAGATCGTTTCCTTTTGCTTTTGATCTTTGGTTCTTTACCACGTAGGACAATAACCTTTTGCTTGGATCGTTTCGTTTGGTTTTCCACAATCTTAACCTTCCACCAAAAGCCTTTGAGAGTTTCTTGCCATTTCACTTTGCACGCTTTTTCGCTCATTTGTGTGGCAATTGGTTTGATATAATCTCCAAGGTGAGATAAAAGGCTAACTCTCCACACCCTTTCTCTCCATATACAACCCTTGTTGGCTTTGCATTATGGACAGGCATGGAGAGCCATCCCAACCACCACCACCTCCGGAGGATGATAACCAATTCATGACAAGATGGTTCCATTGGAAGGTCCGAGGAGAATTCAACTATCGTTGTGAAGCTCTCGAGCGGCGCCAAGATGAACAATTTAGCGAGGCCCGTGTGGAATTCAAGAACATCGACAACCGCTTCGAAGAAGTCTGTGGCCAAATGCATGCCATGCAACACAACCTCGGTCATCAAAATGAAGCTCTTGGTCGTGCACTCGCCTCAACGGATGAGAAGCTTCAACGCATCATTGATGGACTCACACGGCCACGCTCGCACGAATCAAGCTCATCTCGGCACTCCTCAAGTGAATCAAGTGCACCTCGCCGTCACACTTCAAGGCACCGGGATGGACCCGTTTTTCAATCCATGAGCTCTTCGCAAGCGGTACCATCTCCGCGTCACGCCGCAACGTCAAGATATGATGGTGACCTCTCCGCAAGACCTCCAAGGCGCGAAGCGAACCGGCCACAACCAAGGGCACTTGTGATTCAATAAGAGCAACCTCGCATGGACCACCAAGGCCATCGATGTCGACTTGCCCCTTCAACAACAAGTGAAGCATCCGAAGAGGACGAACAAGATCACCAGCGACGTGAAGCACTCGAAGATCCTCCAAGGCGTCATCATCGACATGATCGTCCACGTCGGCACCATGATGGTCATGACGAGCCTTCTCTACACCAAGAAGAATAAGAACAGCCCATTGCGCATGCGGCTCGACGTCCTCCTCGCCACATGGCGCAAGCTAATGCTCCTCGGCATCAACCACGACAAGAACAAGAGCAATCTCCCCAAGCTCGTCGTGAGGACCATCAACCTCCTCCTCGTCCTCAACCGCGACAACAAAACGAGAAAGCTCCCCAAGCTCGTCGTCAACAACAAGTTCCACCACCAAACGCGGCACCTCAACAACAGCAAGAGCAACGCAACAATCACCAAGCAAGACATGAGAGCTCGGATGATGATGATGACCGCCCAAATCATGGCAACCGCCGCAACCGGAACCGCAATGGAGAAGAAACTTTCGGCAAGCTCAAGTTCACCATGCCAAAGTTCACCGGTTCCAATGAGCCCGAGGAATATCACTCTTGGGAATTCAAGGTCGACAAGATCTTCCGCATGCACAAATATAGCAATGAGAAGATGATGGCCATGGTATCCCTCGAGTTTGATGAGTATGCCAACCTTTGGTGGGAACAAGTCCAACTCGCTCGCGAAGCAAAAGAAGAGCCTCCAATCGCAACTTGGCAAGATATGAAGGCTCATATGAGATCCCGCTTTGTTCCTTCACACTACACGCGTGACCTCTTCAACAAGCTTCAAACGCTTAGTCAAGGAACAAAGACCGTGGAAGAGTACTTCAAGCAAATGGAGCTCAACATGATTCGTGCCAACATTGAAGAGTGAGATGAACAAACAATGGCACGCTTCCTCAATGGCTTGAACCATCCCATCAAGCGCATCACCGAGTTCCAAAAGTACAACAACATGGTTGAGCTTGTGCACATCGCTTCAAAGGCCGAGCGCCAAGTGCAAGAGGACATCAAGTACAACAAGCCAAAGACGTACTTCACCTACAAGCAAGCGCCAACCACTACTACAACAACTCCAAGTGGAAGCTCCTCAAGTACCACCAAGCTTCCCTTCAAGCCAACTCTCCCTCAAGGAAAACAGCCCCCAAGTGGCAAACACACAAGGGATGATCAACCATTCAATGGTGAATGCTACAAGTGTGGAGGCAAAGGGCACAAGTCAAATGCATGTGGAAACAAGAAAGTTTTGTTCATCCATGACAACGGCGATGAAGAATACTTGAGTGAAGAAGAGTTTGATGCAAGAGTCAAGGAAGCCATGGCAAGGCAACATTTGGAAGAGGACCAAGAACTTCTTGTGTGTGAGCATGACGTAAGTCCATCGCTTGTGGTCACAAGGGTCTTGACTACCCAAGCCAATGAAAATGAAGACCAACGCTCGAACATCTTCCAAACTCGTGCCGGCATCAATGGGAAGTCCATCAAAGTTGTCATCGATGGAGGGAGTTGCCACAACCTTGCAAGCACGGAATTGTGTGAGAAACTCAACCTCACCCTTCATCCGCATAGACACCCCTACCATATCCAATGGCTAAGTGACCAAGGATCCGTCAAGATCAAGCACACCGCCCGGTGACGTTCTCCATTGGGCACTACAAGGACACGGTGGAATGACGTGGTCCCAATGACGGTTTGTCACATGTTGCTCGGAAGGCCGTGGCAATATGACAAGCGTGCTTTGCATAATGGTCACACAAACACTTACACCTTCAAATGGCTTGATAAAACTTGTGTGTTGCAACCAATGACTCCTAGCCAAATAATTGCGGACAATGCAAAGGCTTTAGCGAGGCGCATAAAAAACACCTTGTGAGAAGAGTGGTGAGCGAGAGAACCACACCATAGTGAGTGAGCTACAAGCCAAACTCGAGTGGAAAAACTAAGAGTGTTCTTCTTGCCACCAAAAGTGAGATGAGAGAAGTGAACAACCCATCCATCTTGCACTATGTCCTTGTATGCAAGGGACTAGCACAAGGAACTAACGACTTGACAAATGTTCCTCCTTCTTTGATGGCTATTTTGCAGGAATTCCAAGATGTTTTTCCCGAAGAGCTTCCTCATGGCCTTCCTCCTCTTCGTGGAATCGAGCACCAAGATCGACCTCATACCCGCGCACCACTTCCAAACCGCCAGATCGCACAAACCCGAAAGAGACGAAGGAGATCGAACGTCAAATCAACCAACTCGTCTCCAAAGGTTTGATCCAAGTAAGCACTAGCCCAAGCGCGGTCCTCGTGATCCTAGTACCAAAAACGGATGATACGTTGCGGTTATGCACGGACTGCCGTCCAATCAATGCTATCACCGTGCATTATTGACATCCTATACCGCGTCTTGATGACATGCTTGATGAGTTATGTGGAGCCACTATATTTTCGAAAATTGATCTTCGTAGTTGATGCAGCCCGACCTACGGTCGTTACTACATCAAGGTCTCCAACTTACGCCAAGTCGCCATGGACTCCAAAGGTGAATCCGTTCCTCTATGAAAGCTCACTTCCTACCCTATTGAATGGTATGCTACTTCATACTCCGTCACATATTCATGATAGGTTCACACCGACCAGTACGGAGGCAAGGGAAGCCTTGAGCATCAAGCCCGACAAGACGGAAGCTTGAAGAGGAGGAGGAAGAAGACAGATCGAAATGCTGTGTTCAAGCGGTACTACCGGCAAGGAACTGCATTACGGTCACGCAGATTACTCACTGCCACGCTTTGATCAAGCGCCATCGCCATCGGATGCCCTTGATTAGCTTGCGGTACTACCGCCGAAGTGGTACTACCGGTCCCAAAGCGGATTACTCGGTGATGACCCAGACTACTGTCCCAAGTCCCAGATTACTCGGTCATGTCGATGCTCACAGACTAGTTGGGCCACACCCATGTATCCCCCCTTACTTACCTATTCGCCTAGTTTATCCCCAAACTACCCTTGTTAAGTGGTTGACCTATAAATAGAGCCCCACCCTCATGTATCCCTTAGGCATAGATGATAGACTAAAGAAAACCCCCATTGTGGAATCTCTAGTTTTGCCTCATCCCTTTACCAAGGGGACCGACTATCGTCACCAACCTCGATTGGACTTTGCATCACGCATCCATCGTTGAACAAGGCCTTGGGTTCTCGGTTCGCCCCAAGACGCCAAGACCCTCCTCAAGGTGTTCTTCCCTCTCCGATGTGGATCCGAGGGAGCACGTTGACCGATCTTTCCTTGCGAGGATTCTATCGGACCGGTGGCCGCTCGAGCAATCGGCCTTGTATCGTGTGAGTTTTGTGTGTGTTCATCGTGTTCTTCGCGAGGTGTGTGTTCGCTTCCGCTACCTTCTCCCTTTCCCCTCGCTTTCCCATCGATTTGACCACGAGATCCGTGAAGATCGGGCACCCAAGAGGTTAACCCCTCCATCATCTGGTATCAGCAGCTTTTGGTTGCCACGGATTTCTCATCGATTTGGTCTTTCCCACATAAATTCGAAAATTCCACCAAAAACAGCCCCAATTCGTGTTTTGGATCGATCTGTGATTTGAGTGCGTTTTGGTAGGTTTTGATCCGTGGATTGCTTGCTAAACTTGTTGATCTACCTTCCTTTGCGTTCCCATGGCCTAATCCCTTGATTTCCCCCTTCGATTTGGTGCTTTTCTTGAAGATTTTCCGCCCAAATCACCCCAAAATCGCGAAAACGAGTCAAATCTGGGAGTTTCAGGTCCAAGCGGTACTACCGGGCCCAAAAACCGGTACTACCGCACTTAACCGGTACTACCGGGCCAAAACAACCGGTACTACCGCCCCATACAGATCCAAAACAGCAAGTTCCAGATTTCAGCCTCTCACCGTTTTGGGCATAACTTTTGCATACGAACTCGGATTTTGGTGTTCTTTAGCTCGTTTCGAAGAGGAGAAGGAGCCCTACATCATCATCCACGTGGTTCATGCTATCTACTCCATCCAAATTCCGTGAGCAAGGCGGAATCCAATAATAAAGGGTGAAGATCGTCGATGAAAGGTATAAACATTGCGCGACTTCTCCCCACTTGCATTCCTTTGTGAACCCCACTATCTTTGCGAGCAACAAACACCTATTGGGACTAGTTCCTCTTATGATTGCTTGGGCTATGCACATTTGATACCTTGTAGAATTCCGAGCAAATATTGTGAGCGTTATCTCATATAGTTATCTTATATTGTTGTTGGCACAAGGAAGAGGCAAGTGAAAAAGAAAAAGAAAAGAGAGAAAAGAAGAAAAAAAATATAGAAAAAGAAAAATAAAAATAAAAAGAAAGAGATACATATGTGCCTCATAGAATAGGAAGCGCAAGCTCGATGAACATCATATAGGTGGTACTTATTGTGCATATCTTGTAGCCCACCAATTTTGTGCAATCGAACTAGCGTCTCTCCTTGTACTTGTGTGACATGAGCTTATAGTCTTCGCTAGGTAATCATTTGGTTCTTAGCTCACTTTCTCCGTCGCACAAGTCCCATTTATCCCACCGTGTGTGTTTCCTTGTACATATTTCATATCTTGTGGATTAACTTGTTTTGCTTGGTGATCATTGTGGTTCTTTACTTGCCATTACAACATCTTGATTTCGGATTGGTTCTTGACATGCCACTTTCCATACCTATCCACCATAGGCCTTGTGTGTGTGTGTTTTTTGGTTCGTAGTGGGTTTTGGTGTTCCGCGTGAACTTCACTTTGTTTGGTTTATTGCTCTCAAGTGTGGCCACTTGTATGATACGATCTTCCAAGGTAAAGTAAGGTTTGAAGTTGTATCCCTAACCCCCACTACCACTTCCATATACACCACTTGGTCTTGTGCATCATGTCTAGGGACTCCGGAACCGAGGATGATATCTATGAAGAATCCATGATGAGCCACCATGACTACGACTCCACAAGTATAGAGGACATGACGGAGCACAACACCGACAATGGCTCCACATGCTTTGAGGACCGGAGCACTACAACTACGACGACTCCACATGCATGGAAGACATGGAGCTCTACGTCGACAATGGCTCCTCATGCATGGAGCCTATGGAGCACTACACCGACAATGGCTCCACATGCTTGGGTGATATGGAGTACTACACCAACAACTACTCCCAAGCATGGACGACTTGAGTGCGACATCGATGACGCCGCCAAGCATGGAGGACACAAGAACTTCATCGACTTTGATGGCTCCTCCATGAGCCATGAAGAATTCCTCCACCGTGTGGATATGGAAGCCTACTACGCCAAGCAAGAGGAGGCGCATCATCAAGATTCCATGACCTTCAAGGCCAAGCATGCCACACCAAAGGGCACCACCTACTTCGATGATTCACCTCCAAGGCGACATGTGCCACCACCTAGATGGCGTCAAGCGCCACCATCTCCAAGGCACCAAGCTCCATCACCTCCAAGGCGTCAAGCTCTACCATCTCCAAGGCGCCAAGCTTCATCACCGCCAAGGCGCCAAGCTCCAACTCCTAAAGAAACAAGAGTGGCGTCCAAACATCATATGCATCAAGAGGCGCCAAGAAACAAGAATCTTCATCGACAAACATCCTCTCATGAGCATCGCCACCATAAGGAGGATACAAGAAATCGTCTAAGGCATCTTCGCCACCAAGACGAAGAATTCGTGATGAGCACCAACCATAATGCTCAAGCAAGCTCAAGAAGGCACCACAAGCACAAGAAGAGTGCCAAGGCAAGTGATCATCGTCGCGAGTGTCATGTGGACGACCAAGTGCGCCACCTACATCAACCATCGGCAAGGCACGCCAATGACCTCCGTCGACACCATCATAGGGCACCTTCAACTACTCGTGCCACCACCATAATGGCACCAAGAGCAAGCCTTCCTCCACGCCATCAAGCTTCAAAGCCGACGCTGATTTCTACGACCTCATGAACGAGGAAAATGTAGACGCCTTACCGCCAAGTTGGATAGCATGAGCCTACCTCCACCACTACTACGAGATGGCCACAAGACGGTCGAGCATGGGATTTTCCCTTCGACCATGGAGGAGAGAAATGATGCCCATCTTATGGCATCCAACCTTGGAGGAGACAAGGTCAAGAATGGTGAGCATGGGATTTTCCCTTCACCAAAGGAGGCGCATGGAGTTGAGGAAACCGAGCCTACCCCCATATGCTTGAGTGATGATGTGGTACCAATCCCATGTGATTATGAGAGCCACTTAGCCCACTTGAGTGAGAACAAGAGTGAGACGAGTGACTCCACCTTATGTGAGATTGAGTGCTTCCACTTGGAGGGCATGAGCGATACTACTAGTGAGTTGAGAGTGGTAGTTGATAAGTCAAGTGAGACCATTTCGATTTCTAACAACTTACCCTCTACCTCTAGTGTGTTCTCTTGTGTTGTGCTAGGTTCCATGGAGGACGACTCCCCAAGCCATGAAGCAATGATGCCTCAATTGGAGAAGATGTACATGGTGCACGGAGATGATGCTATGCCATGGCTACATCAAGAAGACGAAGTCGTCCACAAGGAGACCACTACTTCCACAATACCCACTTCATATGAGAGGTATGACCAAGGTAATAATAAGGGTGTTGATGATGCCATGATCCCACTAGTGGACATGATGAATTGTGAGGATATGCATGCTATGGATGATACTTGTGACATTACATATGCTTCATCCACTTTCCCATGTGATGATTTGCCTTTGCATAATATTGATCATGTGGAATTGTTTGATTGCGATATCATTACCATAAACATGCCATGCTATGCATCTTGTGTGTATCCTCCAATTGCTTTGGACTTGCCTTGTCATGCTAGTCATTCAATTTCTCCCGTTGCTTGCGATAAGATGAATGCTTGCTATTTCACTTGTTTTGCTTGCAACAATAGTAATCACATGCGTTATAATGAGATGGCCCCCATAGCTTTCTCAATTTTTGGAGATTTTGATGATTGCCATGATAAGCATGTTCCACACTTGCATACTCACCATGCATCTATTTCATACTTGAATGACATTAATGGTGATGTGCACAAGAAGAGATACGTCATGATGGATGATATGTATCTCTACCATGCACACACATTCTTCCTTTTACATATGATGTGTGTAGGTACCCGCACGAGAATGTCAACCTCAGTTGAGCACGAGTTGACAAAAAGAGCTCTAGAGAGCATCCCACAAGTGAGTTCAAGATCGAACCCAGCTCTGATACCTCTTGCATGCTTTGCATCTTTCATGTTGGCAAATTGCTCTTTCATATGGTTTGATTGCAAGCATGTTAATGGTATTATCTCCCCTTGTGACATTCATGTTTCTTCGCATCTAGATAATGATGTTTTGTGTGTTGCAACAAAAATGTTGAACATTTTCTCTTTCCGATGTTTTGGGTGCAACCACAATTCCATTAAGAGCATGTGTTGTCACGAGAGCTTCCAAGAATCTCGTCTTGTTGTTGCAACAAACATAAGGACCACTTGCTCTTTCATTTGGTTTGTTTGCAAACATAATACTTTTGTTTTGGATATGCTTCCCTGTGTGTTTTTGCCAAATTCTCCTATTCCTGCATCAAAGATGTTGTTTGAAATTTGTACCCAATGCTTTGAATGCACCACTTATATGTTATATGGAGTTTTGAGTTCCCACATTTGGATGATGTTCAAACGATTTCCATGCACATCATTGACCTTGCATATGCATCCGCTTGCTATACTTGAGTTGTGCTAATCGTGTTGTGAACAAGAATGGACATGCCACAAATGACATGCTCCTCTATCACACACAAACATATGTTGCTTGGTCTTTGTTGTATGAAGGTACAAATGCATACACGTCAACCTCTATGGACTATATGTTGACAAGAAGAACCGAAGAGAGTTACCTATGGCTACCCTTCATCGAGCTATCTCTACAAGCTAAGGTGACTTCCTTCTACTTGAGGACTCATGCTATAATCTTCATGAATTGGCTACGCTTTGAGTGTTGCTTTGCTTTTGTTGTGAGCTTTGTAGGCTTCAAGGAAGGTGAAGGAACAATGAAGTGTTGTCAAGTCAATCTTCCCGAGGACGACTATAAGGTGAACCCCAGGATCAAGAAGGTCTCTCGACCGCTTCTACTTTGTGATGAGCATGTAGAGTCGAGAACGACTCTTTTGAAGGGGGAGATGATGCAGCCGACCTACGGTCGTTACTACATCAAGGTCTCCAACTTACGCCAAGTCGCCATGGACTCCAAAGGTGAATCCTCCTCTATGAAAGCTCACTTCCTACCCTATTGAATGGTATGCTACTTCATACTCCGTCACATATTCATGATAGGTTCACACCGACCAAGACGGAGGCAAGGGAGGAAGCCCGAGCATCAAGCGACAAGACGGAAGCTTGGAAGAGGAGGAGGAAGAAGATGATCAAGCCAAAGTTCAAGATTACTGTCGGCTGAACCGATTACTCACGCCACCGCCTTGATCAAGCTCATGCGCCATCGCCTTTGGATGCCCTTAAGATTAGCTTGGTACTACCTCGAAGCGGTACTACCGGGTCCCCAAAGCGGTACTACCGGTGATGACCCAGACTACTGTCCCAAGTCCCAGACCGGTCATGTTAGTGCTCAACAAGACTAGTTGGGCCACGCCCCATGTATCCCCCCTTACTTACCTATTCGCCTAGTTTATCCCCAAACTACCCTTGTTAAGTGGTTGGCCTATAAATAGAGCCCCACCCTCATGTATCCCTTAGGCATAGATGATAGACTAAAGAAAACCCCCATTGTGGAATCTCTAGTTTTGCCTCATCCCCTTTACCAAGGGGACCGACTATCGTCACCAACCTCGATTGGACTTTGCATCACGCATCCATCATTGAACAAGGCCTTGGGTTCTCGGTTTCTCGCCCCCAAGACGTCAAGACCCTCCTCAAGGTGTTCTTCCCTCTCCGATGTGGATTTGAGGGAGCACGTTGACCGATCTTTCCTTGCGAGGATTCTATCGGACCGGTGGCTGCCGTTCGGGAGCAATCGGCCTTGTATTGTGTGAGTTTTGTGTGTGTTCATCGTGTTCTTCGCGAGGTGTGTGTTCGCTTCCGCTACCTTCTCCCTTTCCCCTCGCTTCCCCATCGATTTGACCACGAGATCCGTGAAGATCGGGCACCCAAGAGGTTAACCCCTCCATCAGTAGTGGCTACCATCAAATTCGCATGGCTGAAGGTGATGAGTGGAAAACCGCCTTCAAGACCAAGCTTGGTCTCTATGAATGGTTGGTTATGCCTTTTGGCTTATCCAATGCCCCATCTACCTTCATGCACCTCATGAACCATATTTTGCGATCTCTCTTTGGAAAGAGTGTAGTTGTCTACTTTGATGACATTCTTGTCTATAGCAAGTCACTAGAGGAGCATGTTACTCATGTTAAGGAGGTCCTTCAAATCCTTCGTCATGAAAAGCTTTATGCTAATCTCCCAAAGTGCACTTTTGCAAGAGACAAGTTGATTTTCCTTGGTTTTGTTGTGTCTTCTAATGGCATAGAAGTGGATGTCTCAAAAGTCAAGGACATACAAGATTGGCCCATCCCAACAAATGTTAGTGAACTTCGTAGTTTTCATGGGTTGGCTGGCTTTTTGATAGGGCAAAGGTGTCTGATCTTTCGATGAGATGGCGATATTCGATTTGGTGGAGTTCGGGCTTGACGATCCGACTACACGTACGAGCACGAGCGCCAATGCAATCGCTAGGCCAATCTCCTGGAGGTTACCGATCCTGCGTGAACACGATCACCGACCAAAGGGTCTTAATTCCTACCAAATCGAGAACAAGTAAGAACCAATATTGCAATCAAGATACTGCGGATTAAGAGGAAAGCTTTATTAAAGAGGTGGGATCCAATAGGTGCGGCACAAGAGGCCTCATGACGCCGAGCCTTGGCGAAGTTGCGACTATGGCTAACTTAATGTCTAAACAAAATCCGAGTCTAGAGGTTCGGTATGGGGTGTTAAGCGAAATGGGGGTTTCGGCCAGCCATGGAAGTGGTGGCCGAATCCAACCCTAAAAGTCATTTTCCCCTCAAATACGGACTCTAAAAAGTGGCTAATTAAAATCCTGCGAAAATTACATGGGCCTGGCCCAAAATAAAAGATGTCGCAGCACCATATTAAGCTATGGATGAATTTGTAAAGTATTGATCTTGAATATTTCGTCCAAGCCTTCTTTCTTCATTATGGTGGCCTCAAAGTTCTGAAATCTTCATCTATGGCCTTCTCTTGGATCATCACATGCTTGCTGCCATCTCCATGCATGGCCATGCTCCAATGCTTGTCCCTCTCATCCATGCTTGGTCCATCATTCCTAAGAGTAATAAATATATCCGATTTAGGCAGCATCATATTCTCATGTATGTGAGGAATAGTTTCAAGAAACGAAAGTACCTGATAGTTAAGTTGTTTGGCACGAGATCTTGTGATGGGTCCTTGTATGTGTGTTGATGTAGGTACAACGATTGTATCAATAGTAGGGATGTCCACATCACTTTTACCGTCGCTTTGTGAAAGATTTTTCTACCATTGCTTGCCCCCTCAATGAATTGACCAAGAAAAATGTCACGTTCGTTTGGGGAAAAGCACAACAAAAGGCTTTTGATGAGCTCAAAAAGAGGCTCACCGAAGCACCACTTCTTGCATTGCCGGATTTCACAAAAACCTTTGAGATTGAATGTGACGCTAGTGGTATTGGCATTGGTGTCGTCCTTATGCAAAATGGGCGTCCTATTGCTTACCATAGTGAGAAACTTGATGGCGCACGCCTCAATTATCCCATTTATGACAAAGAACTTTTTGCCTTGGTTCGAGTCCTTCAAGCGTGGCAACACTACCTTTGGCCCAAAGAATTTATCATCCATTCCGACCATGAGTTGTTGAAGTATCTTAAGGGCCAAGCCAACTTGAGTAAAAGGCATGCAAAATGGGTTGAGTTTATGGAGTCTTTTCCTTACATTGTCAAATACAAGAAGGGCAAAGAAAATGTGGTAGCGGACACCTTGTCTCGCAAAAACACAAGCCTTCTTACACGACTCGAAGTCAATGTCTTGGGTCTTGAGGACATCAAATCCTTGTACGCGTCCGACCCTTTCTTTGGACCAATATTTGCACAATGTTCATTAGACAAAGGGATTGATGATTTCTATTTACATAAGGGTTTTGTTTTTAAACAAAACAAGCTTTGCATTCCGAAATCGTCCCTCCAACTTTTGCTTCTTCAATAGTCCCATGGTGGAGGCCTAATGGGTCACTTTGGCCGTGACAAGACATATGACATGCTCTCCACTCACTACTTTTGGCCAAAGATGAAGCGCGGCGTGGAGCACCACGTTCAACGATGCACTACATGTATCCAAGCTAAGTCTAAGTACAACCCCTTTGGTCTTTATATGCCATTGCCTATTCCTCATGCACCTTGGTCGGACATTAGCATGGACTTTGTGTTAGGCTTGCCTAGATCTAAACATTGTCATGATTCCATATTTGAAGCAGTGGATCGCTTTTCAAAAATGGCACATTTCATTCCGTGCCATAAGACCGATGATGCTTCACATGTAGCAAATTTGTTTTTCAGGGAAATAATTCGGCTACACGGTGTGCCAAGAACAATCGCTCT
>CP125978.1:247698709-247829090 GCA_030063025.1 Avena longiglumis | reverse complement strand
CCCCCCCTTGGGAAAGAGTCGTCCTCGACTCTTCAACCTTCTCAATTTCATCTTCTCCATGGTAGGGTGAGAGGTCAGTGACATTGAATGTCGAGCTCACAAGATACTTTGATGCTTGGCGAAGGACTTGTTGCTCGATTGTAGCTCGTGTGTCTTCATGGAGTTCCTTCATTGGTTGGACACGCTTGACAACGTCCATGTTGGCACGTTCATGAAGTGGAAGTGGAAGTGTACCGAGCGCGGTGAGAGGCTTAAAACGTGGGCGATCTGAGCGGGCTCCTCATGGTGGTTGAGTGCTTGCGCTGGCCGTAGCCCGAACTCGGTGGGAATGTATTCTGCAAAATAGCCATCAAAGAAGGAGGAACATTTGTCAAGTCGTTAGTTCCTTGCGCTAGTCCCTTGCATACAAGGACATAGTGCAATATGGATGGATTGTTCACTTCTCTCATCTCACTTTTGGTGGCAAGAAGAACACTCTTAGTTTTCCACTCGAGTTTGGCTTGTAGCTCTCACGCACTATGGTGTGGTTCTCTGCTCACCACTCTTCTCACAAGGTGTTTTTTCGTGTTGCCCTCGCTAAAGCCTTTGCATTGTCCGCAATTATTTGGCTAGGAGTCATTGGTTGCAACACACAAGTTTTATCAAGCCATTTGAAGGTGTAAGTGTTGGATTGACCATTATGCAAAGCACGCTTGTCATATTGCCACGACCTTCCGAGCAACATATGGCAAACCGTCATTGGGACCACGTCACACTCGACCGTGTCCTTGTAGTGCCCAATGGAGAACGTCACCGAGACAGTGTGCTTGATCTTGACGGATCCTTGGTCACTTAGCCATTGGATATGGTAGGGGTGTTTATGCGGGAGTAGGGTGAGGTTGAGTTTCTCACACAATTCCGTACTTGCAAGGTTGTGGTAACTCCCTCTATCGATGATAACTTTGATGGACTTCCCCTTGATGTCGGCACGAGTGTAGAAGATGTTCGAGCGTTGGTCTTCATTTTCATTGGCTTGGGTTGTCAAGACCCTTGTGACCACAAGCGATGGACTTGCGTCATGCTCACATACGAGAAGTTCTTGGGTCTCTTCCAAATGTTGCCTTGCCATGGCTTCGTTGACCCTTGCATCAAACTCTTCTTCACTCAAGTATTCTTCATCGCCGTTGTCATGGGTGAATAAAACTTTCATGTTCCCACATGCATTTGATTTGTTCCCTTTGCCTCCACACTTGTAGCATGCACCATTGAATGGTTGATCATCCCTTGGGTTGACGCCACTTGGGGGCTGTTTTCCTTGAGGGAGCGTTGGCTTGGGAAGTTTGGTTGGACTTGAGGAGCTTCCACTGGGAGTTGTTGAAGTAGTGGTTGACGCTTGCTTGAAGGTGAAGTATGTCTTTGACTTGTTGTACTCGATGTCCTCTTGCACTTGACGCTCGGCCTTGGATGCGATGTGCACAAGCTCAACCATGTTGTTGTACTTTTGGAACTCGGTGATACGCTTGATGGGATGGTTCAAGCCATTGAGGAAGCGTGCCATTGTTTGCTCATCTCGCTCTTCAATGTTGGCACGGATCATGTTGAGCTCCATTTGCTTGAAGTACTCTTCCACGGTCTTTGTCCCTTGACTAAGCGTTTGAAGCTTGTTGAAGAGGTCACGCGTGTAGTGCGAAGGAACAAAGCGCGATCTCATATGAGCCTTCATGTCTTGCCAAGTTGCAATTGGAGGCTCTTCTTTTACGCTTCAGCGAAGTTGGACTTGTTCCCACGAAGGTTGGCATACTCATCAAACTCGAGGGATGCCATGGCCATCATCTTCTCATTGCTATAGTTGTGCATGCGGAAGATCTTGTCGACCTTGAGTTCCCAAGAGATATTCCTCGGGCTCATTGAACGGTGAACTTTGGCATGGTGAACTTGAGCTTGCCGAAGTTTCTTCTCCATTTGATTCTTCGTCGGTTGCCATGATTTGGGCGGTCATCATCATCATCATCATCATCCGAGCTCTCATTTCTTGCTTGGTGATTGTTGCGTTGCTCTTGCGGTTGTTGAGGTGCCGCGTTTGGTGGTGGAACTTGTTGTTGACGACGAGCTTGGGGAGCTTGCTCGTTTTGTTGTCGCGGTTGAGGACGAGGAGGAGGTTGATGGTCCTCACGACGAGCTTGGGGAGCTTGCTCTTGTTCTTGTCGTGGTTGATGCCGAGTAGCATTAGCTTGCGCCATGTGGCG
Source organism: Avena longiglumis (assembly GCA_030063025.1). Taxonomy (NCBI): domain Eukaryota; kingdom Viridiplantae; phylum Streptophyta; class Magnoliopsida; order Poales; family Poaceae; genus Avena; species Avena longiglumis. Next base: position 247,826,865 of record CP125978.1, on the reverse strand, counting down.
AGGAGGACGTCGAGCCGCGCGTGCAATGGGCTGCTCTTGTTCTTGGTGTATGGGAGGATCATCATGACCATCATGGTGCCGACGTGGGCGGTCATGTCGATGATGACGCCTTGGAGGGTCGTCGAGTTCTTCTTGTCGACGGTGACCTTGTTCGTCCTCTTAGGATGCTTCACTTATTGTTGAAGGTACATGTCGACGGCGATGGCCTTGGTGGTCCATGCTAGGTTGCTCTTGTTGAATCACAAGTGCCCTTGGTTGTGGCCGGTTCGCTTCGCGCCTTGGAGGTCTTGCGGAGAGGTCACCATCGTAACAGCGTTGCGGCATGACGCGGAGATGGTACCGCGAAGAGCTCATGGAGTGAAGAACGGATCCATCTCGGTGCCTTGAAGCGTGATGGCGAGGTGCACTTGATTCACTTGAGGAGTGCGAGATGAGCTTGATTCATGGCGTGTCCTTGCGAGTCCATCAATGATGTGTTGAAGCTTCTCATCCGTTGAGGCGAGTGCACGACCAAGAGCTTCATTTTGATGACCGAGGTTGTGTTGCATGGCATGCATTTGGCCACGGACTTCTTCGAAGCGGTTGTCGATGTTCTTGAATTCCACACGGGCCTCGCTAAATTGTTCATCTTGGCGCCGCTCGAGAGCTTCACAACGATAGTTGAATTCTCCTCGGACCTTCCAATGGTCCCATCTTGTCATGAATTGGTTATCATCCTCCGGAGGTGGTGGTGGTTGGGATGGCTCTCCAAGCCATTCCATAATGCAAAGCCAAGAAGGGTTGTATAGGGAGAGAAAGGGTGTGGAGAGTTAGCCTTTTACCTCACCTTGGAGATTATATCAAACCAATTGCCACACAAATGAGCGAAAAGCGTGCAAAGTGAAATGGCAAGAAACTCTCAAAGGCTTTTGGTGGAAGGTTAGTGTTGTGGAAAACCAAACGAAACGATCCAAGCAAAAGGTTATTGTCCTACGTGGTAAAGAACCAAAGATCAAAAGCAATAGGATACGATCTACAAAAACACGGAAAACACACACGTGGAGAAAAGCAGGTTACGACTATGAAAATGAGCACAAAAGGTCCTAACGAAGACTACGCTCGGTTGTCGTGCCAACACAAGGAGAGACCACAACTCGTTTGACAAAGAGGGTAAGCAATAGATTTGTGCACTTTGCAGCGGGCCTCTTTCTTCTCTCTTTCTTGGCTTACAAGCTTGGTATTCTCTTTGTATTGGGAGACTATGTAGCTTTTTTCTCTTTTCTTTTGTTCTCTTTTTTTGATTCTTTCCTTTTCTCCTTGCTATGCTACTATGTTAGCTTTTGTATTTTGCCTCACTCTCACTTTCCAAGGCAAGTGCACAATGTAGACAAACACAAAATGAGTTGCTCTCATAGGATAGATACACACAAAAGGAAGATATGCATTTGTCGAGGTGGTGCAAGTTATACCTTTGGTATTGTTGACGACTTGCAACCGTTGGTGGGGAATGATGTTCGAGTGTCAGCGTGTCGTTGGCCTTGAGGATGGCGTTGATGCGAATCTGTGTTAAGATGGCGACAAACACCTTGCACGAACAATCTAACGGGGAAAGTCAGAAAAGCATCGAGGCGTCAAGAAGAAGGAAAAACCTATACATTGCGGTAGTACCGCTTGAATGCGGTAATCTGGCAACGTAATCTACCGCTTTTAAAGGACGATAGTGGACGGTAGTACCGCTTGGAAGGCGGTGAGTAGTGGTGTGACACGAACAAACGAGATCCACTTGACACAAACCTCGGATCAGTGGGAAAAGCCAAGAAAGGTGGCTAGGAACAACGGGGGCTATAGATCGACTCCCAAAGCAGATCTATGGACCAAAACCACAAAACGCACCAAATCAGAGATCGATCCGAAGGCAAATTGGGGCTCTTTTGGTGGGATTTTTCGATTTTAAAGGCGGATAAAAGAAAAATTGGGGAAATTAGTGATCAACCGTGCTCTTGATACCAATATGTTGAGGGTAACCAGGGTTGGCGATCTTTCACAATTCCACGAGAAGCGAGGGAGGTGGTGGTGGGATGAAATCGATGAAGGCGATGAAAACCATGAACACACACACCAAAAACGATACGCCTACTCCTCACGCGGTGGTGGGTCCAACATAATCCCTAGGATCGGTGTTGGTGACTAGCTCTCCACGCCATCAACGGGGATGAGGTGCTTGGTGAGATTTTGACTACTTGGGGCGAGACCGAACGCATGAGCCTTGTACAACTTGAACGCACTTAAGCAAGATCAAAGGGTGGGTGGATAATCCGGTGCTCCTTGGTAGGAGCATGAGACCAATAGATATAAGTCCTCAAAGGGTTTCCTTAATATCTATTATTATCCAAGTCTAGGGTTTACAATAGAGGGTGGGGGGCTATATATAGTCCAGCCACATAAACAGGGTAGTTTGGGAACAAATAGCGAAATATGGATAGGGTTACAAGGCCGGCGAAATATTCTGAAGCGTCATTGTTTGCAGGTACCGGTGACCAGTAATCTGGTCATGCGGTAATCTGGACCGCAGATGTACCGCTTAGATCTGGGACTTCGCTGGGTCTTCGTTGGGGCGGTAGTATGGGGCCCAGGTAATCTGGGATCAGCCCGATAGTACCGCTTGATGAGCATTCTGCTCCGGGCCTTCGTTAGATTGGCGGTAGCATTAGTGATAATCTTATGTACCGGTAATGCACGTGTAATGGCCGCTTAAAGAGAGCGTTTGGTCTCTTCGGCTGGTGCTCCTCCGTCTTGTGGGTTCGTCTCTTCGTACCTGATGATGCACAAGGTATGGGTATGAAGTAGCAAGCCATCCAAAGGCGTATCGAAGTCACACAAGGAGAGGAGCGAGTTCACCTTAGCTTGAAGGAGTTTGGCTCGGGCGCGAGTCATCGGTCCACTTGGGGAGCTTGTGGGAGTAGATGTAGTAGCGGTCGTAGGACGGGCTGCATCAATTAGGGTTTATGGTGGCAGGGTATATGGCGGCGGAATATGGTGGCGGTGATCGGCGAGTGTGGCGGTGACTACTATGATCAGAACTCGAAACTCTAAGGGACGAGACACTAAGACCGAACTCGGTTGACGATGTAGACACAAATTCAACAATCTGGCCCGAAAAAGATAATGCGAGGCGTTGATTGGTTATGCGATGGATCTAAACTCTAAGCGTGTTTTGGCTTTTTGGGTTATAGGTAAAAACATATGTAATCTCGAAAATAGTAAAATCTCAAAGCAACCCAATCGATACCACTTGATAGGGCAAGGTGTCCGATCTTTCAATGAGATGGCGATAATCGATTCTTTGGAGTTCGGCTTGGCGATCACTACGCGTCGAGCACGACGCCCAATGCAATCGCTAGGCCAATCTCACGGAGGTTACCGATCCTGCGTGAACACGATCACGACCAACGAGGGTCTTAATTCCTACCTGAAATCGAGAACAAGTAAGAACTAATATTGCAATCAAGATATTGCGGATTAAGAGGAAAGCTTTATTGAAAAGGTGGGATCCTGAATAGGTGCGAAGTACAAGAGGCCTCTACGACGCTCGAGCCTTGGTGAAGTTGCTATGATGGCTAACTTAATGTCTAAACAAAATCCGAGTCTAGGGGGTCGGCTATGGGGAGTATTTAAAGGCGAAAAGGTGGGGTTTCGGCCAGCCATGGAAGTTGTTAGCGTGGTAACCCTGGGGTTGGCCCGATCTTTCACGAATTCCACGAGAAACGAGGGGAAAGAGGTGGTCGGGGGATGAAATCGAGGAAAGCGATGAAAACCACGAACACACACACACCAAAACACGATACACGCCTACTCCTCACGCCGGTGGCAACCGGTCCAACATAATCTCTAGGATCGGTGTTGGTGAGCTCTCCACGCCAACAACGGGGATGCGGTGCTTGGTGAGATCTTGACGACTTGGGGGCGAACGAGAACCCAAGGCCTTGTACAACTTGAACGCACTAGGCAAGATCCAAGAGGGGGGTGGATAATCCGGTGCTCCTTGGTAGGAGCATGATACCAATAGATATAAGTCCTCAAAGGGTTTCCTTAATATCTATTATTATCCAAGTCTAAGGGTTTACAATAGAGCGTGGGGGCTATATATAGGCCAACCACATAAACAGGGGTATTTTGGGAACAAATAGCGAAATATAGAGAGGGTTACAAGGCGCTAGGGGTAGTTTCGGAACGAAAAGGTAAATTATAGGTAGGGTTACAAGGCACAGGGCCAAACTTAGGCGATCAGGGTCAGGCAGGACGAGGTAGTCAAGCCGTCCGAAAATCTGTAGTACCGGTAGTACCGCTTCCGAATGGTAGTACCGCTTGAGGCTGGAGCCGTCGGAGGCGCTGTGGGCAGCGGTAATCTGCTGTCGTAGTACGGCTTGGACTGGTAGTACCGCTTGCATCTGGGCGTGGAATGGTGCTTCCTAGGCGTCAGAGTGGTGGGCAGGTAGGACCGCTTGGAGCAGTAGTACCGGTCGTCTCAACCGGTAGTACCGCTTGCGTCTGGCAGCGACTGGTTGCTTCTCCTCCGTTCCTTGGGTCCTTCTCTTCGTACCTGATGATGCACAGTGTATGCGTGTGAAGTAGCAAGCCATCCAAGGGTGTGTCGAAGTCACACAAGGAGAGGAGCGAGTTCACCTTAGCTTGAAGGAGTTTGGCTCGGGCGCGAGTCATGGGTCCACTTGGGGAGCTCGTGGGAGTAGATGTAGTAGCGGTCGTAGGACGGGCTGCATCAGCTCCCCCCCTTGGGAAAGAGTCGTCCTCGACTCTTCAACCGTCACAACTTCCTCTTCGCCATGGTAGGGTGAGAGGTCCTTGACATTGAATGTCGAGCTCACAAGATACTTCGATGTTGGTATATCGATCACATAGGCGTTGTTGTTGATCCTCTTTAGCACCTTGAATGGTCCATCGCCTCTTGGCTTTAACTTGGAGTCGCGTTCCTTTGGGAAGCGGTCTTTACTCAAGTGTATCCACACAAGGTCGCCCTCATCAAAGATCATCTCTTTCTTGGTCTTGTTGAGCCTTGAAGCTTGGCGAAGGACTTGTTGCTCGATAGTAGCTCGCGTGTCTTCATGGAGTTTCTTCATTGTTTGGGCACGCTTGACAACGTCCATATTGGCACGTTCATGAAGTGGAAGTGGCAGGATATCGAGCGCGGTGAGAGGCTCGAAGCCATAGACGATCATGAACGGGCTCCTCATGGTGGTGGAGTGCTTGGCGAACTTCGGCGTGTGGAATACATTCCTCGGTCTTTAAGGTTCTTCTTTATCAACACGAGGAGTGTGCCAAGACTTTGATTGACGACCTCGGTTTGTCCATCGGTTTGAGGATCTGGCGGACAAGAAGAGGAGCTTGATCTTGAGCTTGGCCATGAGTCTTCGAAATAGCTCATGAATTTTACGTCGATGGGAGACGATTGTTCTAGGCACACCGTGTAGCCGAATTATTTCCCTGAAAAACAAATTGGCTACATGTGAAGCATCATCGGTCTTATGGCATGGAATGAAATGTGCCATTTTAGAAAAGCGATCCACGACTACAAATATGGAATCATGACCATGTTTAGATCTAGGCAAGCCTAACACAAAGTCCATACTAATGTCCTACCAAGGTGTATGAGGAATAGGCAATGGCATATAAAGACCAAAGGGGTTGGACTTAGACTTAGCTTGGATACATGTAGGGCATCGTTGAACGTGGCGCTCCACGTCGCGCTTCATCTTTGGCCAAAAGTAGTGAGTGGAGAGCATGTCATATGTCTTGTCACGGCCAAAGTGACCCATTAGGCCTCCACCATGGGACTCTTGAAGAAGCAAAAGTTGGAGGGACAATTTCGGAATGCAAAGCTTGTTTTGTTTAAAAAGAAAGCCCTTATGCAAATAGAAATCATCAATCCCTTTGTCTAATGAACATTGTGCAAATATTGGTCCAAAGAAAGGGTCGGACGCGTACAATGATTTGATGTCCTCAAGACCCAAGACATTGACTTCGAGTCGTGTAAGAAGGCTTGTGTTTTTGCGAGACAAGGCGTCCGCTACCACATTTTCTTTGCCCTTCTTGTATTTGACAATGTAAGGAAAAGACTCCATAAACTCAACCCATTTTGCATGCCTTTTACTCAAGTTGGCTTGGCCCTTAAGATACTTCAACGACTCATGGTCGGAATGGATGATAAATTCTTTGGGCCAAAGATAGTGTTGCCACACTTGAAGAACTCGAACCAAGGCAAAAAGTTCTTTGTCATAAATGGGATAATTGAGGCGTGCGCCATCAAGTTTCTCACTATGGTAAGCAATAGGACGCCCATTTTGCATAAGGACACCACCAATGCCAATACCACTAGCGTCACATTCAGTCTCAAAGGTTTTTGTGAAATCCGGCAATGCAAGAAGTGGTGCTTCGGTGAGCCTCTTTTTGAGCTCATCAAAAGCCTTTTGTTGTGCTTTTCCCCAAACGAACGTGACATTTTTCTTGGTCAATTCGTTGAGGGGGCAAGCAATGGTAGAAAAATATTTCACAAAGCGACGGTAAAAGCGAGCCAACCCATGAAAACTACGAAGTTCACTAACATTTGGTGGGATGGGCCAATCTCGTATGTCCTTGACTTTTGAGACATCCACTTCTATGCCATTAGAAGACACAACAAAACCAAGGAAAATCAGCTTGTTTCTTGCAAAAGTGCACTTTGGGAGATTAGCATAAAGCTTTTCATGACGAAGGATTTGAAGGACCTCCTTAACATGAGTAACATGCTCCTCTAGTGACTTGCTATAGACAAGAATGTCATCAAAGTAAACAACTACGCTCTTCCCAATGAGAGATCTCAAAATATGGTTCATGAGACGCATGAAGGTAGACGGGGCATTAGATAAGCCAAAAGGCATAACCAACCATTCATAGAGACCAAGCTTGGTCTTGAAGGCGGTTTTCCACTCATCACCTTCGGCCATGCGAATTTGATGGTAGCCACTACGAAGATCAATTTTCGAAAATATAGTGGCTCCACATAACTCATCAAGCATGTCATCAAGACGCGGTATAGGATGTCGATAACGCATTTGTGATAGCATTGATTGACGGTCCATGCATAATAACGTATCATCCATTTTGGGACTAGAATCACGGGACGCGCTTGGGCTAGTGCTTACTTGGATCAAACCTTTGGAGACGAGTTGGTTGATTTGGCGCCGATCTCCTTCGTCTCTTAGGGTTAAATGCGATCTGCCTAGCGGTTTGGGAGTGTCAGGGTATGAGGTCGATGCGGTGCTCTTTTCCACGAAGAGGAGGAAGGCCATGAGGAAGCCCTTCGGGAAATACATCTTGGAATTCCTGCAAAATAGCCATCAAAGGTGGAACATTTGTCAAGTCGTTAGTTCCTTGCGCTAGTCCCTTGCATACAAGGACATAGTGCAAGATGGATGGGTTGTTCCGCACTTCCCTCATCTCACTTTTGGTGGCAAGAAGAACACTCTTAGTTTTTCCACTCGAGTTTGGCTTGTAGCTCTCACTCACTATGGTGTGGTTCTCTCGCTCACCACTCTTCTCACAAGGTGTTTTGCGTGTTAGCCCTCGCTAAAGCCTTTGCATTGTCCATAATTATTTGGCTAGGAGTCATTGGTTGCAACACACAAGTTTTATCAAGCCATTTGAAGGTGTAAGTGTTTGAGTGACCATTATGCAAAGCACGCTTGTCATATTGCCACGGCCTTCCGAGCAACATGTGACAAACCGTCATTGGGACCACGTCACATTCCACCGTGTCCTTGTAGTGCCCAATGGAGAACGTCACCGAGACGGTGTGCTTGATCTTGACGGATCCTTGGTCACTTAGCCATTGGATATGGTAGGGGTGTCTATGCGGATGAAGGGTGAGGTTGAGTTTCTCACACAATTCCGTGCTTGCGAGGTTGTGGCAACTCCCTCCATCGATGACAACTTTGATGGACTTCCCATTGATGCCGGCACGAGTTTGGAAGATGTTCGAGCGTTGGTCTTCATTTTCATTGGCTTGGGTGGTCAAGACCCTTGTGACCTGGCGATGAACTTGCGTCATACTCACACAAGAAGTTCTTGGTCCTCTTCCAAATGTTGCCTTGCCATGGCTTCCTTGACCCTTGCATCAAACTCGTCTTCACTCAAGTATTCTTCATCGCCGTTGTCATGGATGAACAAAACTTTCTTGTTTCCACATGCATTCGACTTGTGCCCTTTGCCTCCACACTTGTAGCATTCACCATTGAATGGTTGATCATCCTTGTGTGTTTGCTACTTGGGGTTGTTTTCCTTGGGAATAGTTGGCTTGAAGGAAGCTTGGTTGTGGAGAGCTTCCACTTGGTGTTGTTGGAGTAGTGGTTGGCGCTTGCTTGTAGGTGAATCGTCTTTTGCTTGTTGTACTTGATGTCCTCTTGCACTTGGCGCCGGCCTTGGATGCGATGTGCACAAGCTCAACCATGTTGTTGTACTTTTGGAACTCGGTGATGCGCTTGATGGGATGGTTCAAGCCATTGAGGAAGCGTGCCATTGTTTGCTCATCTCGCTCTTCAATGTTGGCCGGATCATGTTGAGCTCCATTTGCTTGAAGTACTCTTCCACGGTCTTTGTCCCTTGACTAAGCGTTTGAAGCTTGTTGAAGAGGTCCGCCGTGTAGTGTGAAGGAACAAAGCGGGATCTCATATGAGCCTTCATATCTTGCCAAGTTGCGATTGGAGGCTCTTCTTTTGCTTCGCGAGCGAGTTGGACTTGTTCCCACCAAAGGTTGGCATACTCATCAAACCCGAGGGATGCCATGGCCATCATCTTCTCATTGCTATAGTTGTGCATGCAGAAGATCTTGTCGACCTTGAGTTCCCAAGAGAGATATTCCTCGGGCTCATTGGAACCGGTGAACTTTGGCATGGTGAACTTGAGCTTGCCGAAAGTTTCTTCTCCATTGTCATTCCGGTTGCGTCGGTTGCCAAGATTTGGGCGGTCATCATCATCATCCGAGCTCTCATGTCTTGCTTGGTGATTGTTGCGTTGCTCTTGCGGTTGTTGAGGTGCCGCGTTTCGTGGTGGAACTTGTTGTTGACGACGAGCTTGGGGAGCTTGCTCGTTTTGTTGACGCGGTTGAGGACGAGGAGCATTGTCTTGCGCCCTGTGGCGAGGAGGACGTCGAGCCACATGCGCAATGGGCTGCTCTTCTTCGTCTTGGTGTAGAGGAGGCTCGTCATGACCATCATGTTGGCGACGTGGACGCTCATGTCGATGATGACGCCTTGGGGGATCTTCGAGTGCTTCACGTCGACGGTGAACTTGGTCGTCCTCTTCGGATGCTTCACTTGTTGTTGAAGGGGCATGTCGACGTCGATGGCCTTGGTGGTCCATGCGAGGTTGCTCTTGTTGAATCACAAGTGCCCTTGGTTGTGGCCGGTTCGCTTCGCGTCTTGGAGGTCTTGCGGAGAGTTCACCATCATAGCAGCGTTGCGCGTGCGGAGATGGTACCGCTGCGAAGAGCTCATGGATTGAAGCGGGTCCATCCGGTGCCTTGAAGCGTGGCGGGGTGCACTTGATTCACTTGAGGAGTCTTGAGATGAGCTTGATTCGGCGGCGTGGCCTTGAGTCCATCAATGAGGCGTTGTAGCTTCTCATCCGTTGGTAGTGCGACCAAGAGCTTCATTTTGATGACCGAGGTTGTGTTGCATGGCATGCATTTGGCCACGGACTTCTTGAAGCGGTTTCGATGTTCTTGAATTCCACGGGCCTCACTAAATTGTTCATCTTGGCGCCTCAAGAGCTTCTAGCAGTAGTTGAATTCTCCTCGGACCTTCCAATGGTCCCATCTTGTCATGAATTGTGTGTTATCCTCCGGAGGTTGTGGTGGTTGGGATGGCTCTCCATGCCTGTCCATGATGCAAAGCCAACAAGGGTTGTATATGGAGAATAAGGGGGCGGAGAGTTAGCCTTTTACCTCACCTTGGAGATTATATCAAACCAATTGCCACACAAATGAGCGAAAAGCGTGCAAAGTGAAATGGCAAGAAAATCTCAAAGGCTTTTGGTGGAAGGTTAGGATTGTGGAAAACCAAACGAAATGATCCAAGAAAAAGGTTATTGTCCTACGTGGTAAAGAACCAAAGATCAAAAGCAAAAGGAAACGATCTACAAAAACACGAAAAACACACACGTGGGGAAAAACGGGGTTAGCACGACTATGAAAATGAGCACAAAAGGTCCTAACGAAGACTACGCTCGGTTGTCGTGCCAACACAAGGAGAGACCACAACTCGTTTGCCAAAAGAGGATAAGCAATAGATTTGTGCACTTACCTCGGTGCGCTTTTTCTTCTCTCTTTCTAGGCTTACAAGCTTGGTATTCTCTTTGTATTGGGAGACTATGTATCTATCTATTCTATCTTTTTCTTTTTCTCTTTTTTTTTGATTCTTTTTCTTTTTCTCCCTTGCTATGCTACTATATTAGCTTTTGTATTTGGCCTCACACTCTCACTTTCCGAAGGCAAGTGCAGAATGCTTAGACAAACACAAAATGAGTTGCTCTCATAGGATAGATACACACAAAGGAAGATATGGGGCTGTCAAGGTGGTGTAAGTTATACCTTTGGTATTGTTGACGACTTGCAACCGTTGGTGGGGGATGATGTTCGAGTGTCGCGGTGTCGTTGAGCGCGTGGTGACCTTGGTGCGGAAGCTGTTGTGAAAATGGCGACAAACACGCGAAACACGAACAATTGAGGTGGAAAAAAAAGTCAGCAAACGAAAATGAGGCGTCAACGGGCGAGGAAGGACGGTCAGGGGCGAGCGGTAGTACCGCTTGCAACAACCGGTAGTACCGGTATGCGGTAGTACCGCTTGCACGGCCGGTAGTTACGCTTGGCACAGATCTGGAACGCGATGAACTTGCCAAAAACCTCAAATTCGTGGGAAATCTGACCGAAAGGCTGGGCTAGAAACAACAGGGTCTATAGATCGACTCCCAAAGCAACAGATCTATGGACCAAAACCACGAAAAACTCACCAAATCCAGAAATCGATCCGAAGGAAAATTGGGGCTCTTTTTGGAAGGATTTTCGTTTTTAAGGTGGATAAAAGAAAAATTGGGGGGAAATTCGTGATCAACCGTGCTCTTGATACCAATATGTTAGCGGGGGTAACCCTGGGGTTGGCCCGATCTTTCACGAATTCCACGAGAAACGAGGGGAAAGAGGTGGTCGGGGGATGAAATCGAGGAAAGCGATGAAAACCACGAACACACACACACCAAAACACGATACACGCCTACTCCTCACGCCGGTGGCAACCGGTCCAACATAATCTCTAGGATCGGTGTTGGGCGAAGCTCGCTCTCCACGCCAACAATGGGGGATGAGGTGCTTGGTGAGATCTTGACGACTTGGGGCGAGAAACCGAGAACCCAAGGCCTTGTACAACAGAATGCACTAGGCAAGATCCAAGAGGGTGGTGGATAATCCGTGCTCCTTGGTAGGAGCATGAGACCAATAGATATAAGTCCTCAAAGGGTTTCCTTAATATCTATTATTATCCAAGTCTAAGGGTTTACAATAGAGGTGGGGCTATATATAGTCCAGCCACAAAACAGGGGTAGTTTCGAACAAAAGGTAAATTATAGGTAGGGTTACAAGGAACAGGGCGAACTTAGGCGATCGAGGTCAGTAGGACCGGTAGTACCGTCAGGCAACCTTAGTACGGTGGTAACGATAGTACCGCTGAGGGCCTAGAGCTTCCGTCGGAGGCGCTGTGGCGGAGGGAGGCGGTAATGCCGCTGTCCGGTAATCTGGTTGCGGGCCGATCGTTACGCTTGCGTCTGGGCGTGGAATGGTGCTTCTGAAGCGTCCGTGGCTGGGCAGTAGGACCACTTGGAGGTAGTACTGGGTCGTCTCAACCGTTAGTCTGGTTCGTCTTGCAATGGTTGCTTCTCCTCCGTTCCTTGGGTCCTTCTCTTACATGATGATGCAGTGTCGTGTGAAGTAGCAAGCCATCCAAGGGTGTGTCGAAGTCACACAAGGAGAGGAGCGAGTTCACCTTAGCTTGAAGGAGTTTGGCTCGGGCGCGAGTCATGGGTCCACTTGGGGAGCTCGTGGGAGTAGATATAGTAGCGGTCGTAGGACGGGCTGCATCAGAAGTGGTGGCCGAATCCAACCCTAGAAGTCCTATTCCCCTCAAATACGGACTCTAAAAAGTGGCTAATTAAAATCCTGCGAAAATTACATGGGCCTGGCCCAAAATAAAGGTGTCGCAGTACCATATTAAGCTATGGACGAATTCGTGAAGTATTGATCTTGAATATTTCGTCCAAGCCTTCCTTTTTCATTATGGTGGCCTCAAAGTTCGGAAATCTTCATCCGTGGCCTTCTCTTGGATCATCACACGCTTGCTGCCATCTCCATGCATGGCCATGCTCCAATGCTTGTCCCTCTCATCCAGGCTTGGTCCATCATTCCTAAGAGTAAGAAATACATCTGATTTAGGCAGCATCATATTCTCATTTATGTGAGGAATAGTTCCAAGAAACGAAAGTACCTGATAGTTAAGTTGTTTGGCACGATATCTTGTGATGGGTGCTTGTATGTGTGTAGTTGTAGGTACAACGGTTGTATCAATAGAAGGGATGTCCACATCATTATCTTTACCCTTCTTATGCTTAATAATGTATGGGAAAGACTCAATGAATTCAACTGTTAGGGGGTAACCCTGGGGTTGGCCCGATCTTTCACGAATTCAATGAGCAACGAGGGGCAAAGAGGTGGTCGGGTATGACATCGGGGAAAGGCGATGAAAGCCACGAACACACACACACCAAAACACGATACACGCCTACTCCTCACGCCGGTGGCAACCGGTCCAACATAATCCCTAGGATCGGTGTTGGTGGCTCGCTCTCCACGCCAACAACGGGGGAGGTGCTTGGTGAGACCTTGGCGACTTGGGGGCGAAACCGAGAACCCAAGGCCTTATACAACAGGCGCACTAGGCAAGATCCAAGAGGGGGTGGATAATCCGGTGCTCCTTGGTAGGAGCATGAGACCAATAGATATAAGTCCTCAAAGGGTTTCCTTAATATCTATTATTATCCAAGTCTAAGTGCTTACAATGGAGGGTGGGGGCTATATATAGTCCAGCCACAAAACAGGGGTAGTTTCGGAAAAGGTAAATTATAGGTAAGGTTACAAGGCCTGAGGCCGAACTTAGGCGATCGGGGTTAGGCGGGACGGTAGTCTTGGTCGGCACCCGGTAACCAATACCGGTGGTAACCGTAGTACCGCTTCGAGGCCTGGAGCTTCCGTCGGAGGCGCCTGTGGCGAGCGGTAGGAGGGGGCGGTAGTACCGCTGTCCGGTAGTACCTGTCGCGGGACCGGTAGTACCGCTTGCGTCTGGAGCGGTGCTTCCTAGAGTGTCCGGTAGCTGGGGGCGGTAGGACCGCTTGGAGCGGTAGTAACGATCGTCTCAACCGGTAGTACCGCTTGCGTCTGGCAGCGACTAGTTGCTTCTCCTCCGCTCCTTGGGTCCTTCTCTTCGTATCTGATGATGCACAGTGTATGCGTGTGACGTATCAAGCCATCCAAGGGTGTGTCGAAGTCACACAAAGAGAGGAGCGAGTTCACCTTAGCTTGAAGGAGTTTGGCTCGGGCGCGAGTCATGGGTCCACTTGGGGAGCTCGTGGGAGGAGATGTAGTAGCGGTCGTAGGACGGGCTGCATCAGCTCCCCCCCCTTGGGAAAGAGTCGTCCTCGACTCTTCAACCGTCACAACTTCCTCTTCGCCATGGTAGGGTGAGAGGTCCTTGACATTGAATGTCGAGCTCACAAGATACTTTGATGTTGGTATATCGATCACATAGGCGTTGTTGTTGATCCTCTTTAGCACCTTGAATGGTCCATCGCCTCTTGGCTTTAGCTTGGAGTCGCGTTCCTTGGGGAAGCGGTCTTTACTCAAGTGTATCCACACAAGGTCGCCTTCATCAAAGATCATCTCTTTCTTGGTCTTGTTTAGCCGTGATGCTTGGCGAAGGACTTGTTGCTCGATAGTAGCTCTTGTGTCTTCATGGAGTTTCATCATTGTTTGGGCACGCTTGACAACGTCCATATTGGCACGTTCATGAAGTGTAAGTGGAAGGATATCGAGCGCGGTGAGAGGCTCGAAGCCATATACGATCATGAACGGGCTCCTCATGGTGGTGGAGTGCTTGGCGGTTGTAAGCGAACTTCGGCGTGTGGAATGCATTCCTCCAGTCTTTAAGGTTCTTCTTTATCAACACCGGAGGAGTGTGCGAGACTTCGATTAGCGACCTCGGTTTGTCCATCGGTTTGAGGATGCGAGGCGAAGAAGAGGAGCGTGATGCCAGCTTGGCCATGAGGGTCTTCGAAGTAGCTCATGAATTTTACGTCGCGGTCGGAGCGATTGTTCTTAACTACCGTGTAGCGAATTATTGCCCTGAAAAACAAATTTGCTACATGTGAAGCATCATCGGTCTTATGGCACGGGATGAAATGTGTCATTTTTGAAAAGCGATCCACTACTACAAATATGGAATCATTGCCATGTTTAGATCTAGGCAAGCCTAACACAAAGTCCATGCTAATGTCCGACCAAGGTACATGAGGAATAGGCAATGGCATATAAAGACCAAAGGGGTTGGACTTAGACTTAGCTTGGATACTTGTAGTGCATCGTTGAACGTGGCGCTCACGTCGCTTCATCTTTGGCCAAAAGTAGTGAGTGGAGAGCATGTCATATGTCTTGTCACGGCCAAAGTGACCCATAAGGCCTCCACCATGGGACTCTTGAAGAAGCAAAAGTTGGAGAGACGATTTCGGAATGCAAAGCTTGTTTTGTTTGAAAAGAAACCCCTTATGCAAATAGAAATCATCAATCCCTTTGTCTATTGAACATTGTGCAAATATTGGTCCAAATAAGGAGTCGTACGCGTACAAAGATTTGATGTCATCAAGACCCAAGACATTGACTTCGAGTCGTGTAAGAAGGCTTGTGTTTTTGCGAGACAAGGCGTCTGCTACCACATTTTCATTGCCCTTCTTGTATTTGACAATGTAAGGAAAAGACTCCATAAACTCAACCCATTTTGCATGCCTTTTACTCAAGTTGGCTTGGCCCTTAAGATACTTCAACGACTCATGGTCGGAATGGATGATAAATTCTTTGGGCCAAAGATAGTGTTGCCACACTTGAAGAACACGAACCAAGGCAAAAGTTCTTTGTCATAAATGGGATAATTGAGGCGTGCCATCAAGTTTCTCACTATGGTAAGCAATAGGGCGCCCATTTTGCATAAGGGCCACCAATGCCAATACCACTAGTCACATTCAATCTCAAATGTTTTGTGAAATCGGCAATGCAAGAAGTGGTGCTTGTGAGCCTCTTTTGAGCTCATCAAAGCCTTTTGTTGTGCTTTTCCCCAAGCAGGCGTGACATTTTTCTTGGTCAATTCGTTAAGGGGGCAAGCAATTGTGGAAAAATCTTTCACAAAGCGACGGTAAAAGCCAGCCAACCCATGAAAACTACGAAGTTCACTAACATTTGTAGGGATGGGCCAATCTCGTATGTCCTTGACTTTTGAGACATCAACTTCAATGCCATGAGAAGACACAACAAAACCAAAGAAAATCAGCTTGTCTCTTGCAAAAGTGCACTTGGGGAGGTTAGCATAAAGCTTTTCATGACGAAGGATGTGAAGTACTTCCTTAACATGAGTAACATGCTCCTCTAGTGACTTGCTATAGACAAGAATGTCATCAAAGTAAACAACTACACTGTTCCCAATGAGAGATCGCAAAATATGGTTCATTAGACGCATGAAGGTAGATGGGGCGTTAGATAAGCCAAAAGGCATAAACAACCATTCATAGAGACCAAGCTTGGTCTTGAAGGCGGTTTTCCACTCATCACCTTCAGCCATGCGAATTTGATGGTAGCCACTACAAAGATCAATTTTCGAAAATATAGTGGCTCCACATAACTCATCAAGCATGTCATCAAGACGCGGTATAGGATGTCGATAACGCACGGTGATAGCATTGATTGAATGACGATCCATGCATAACCGCATAACGTATCATCCGTTTTGGGACTAGGATCATGGGAACCGCTTGGGCTAGTGCTTACTTGGATAAAACCTTTGGAGAGTTGGTTGATTTGGCCTTCGATCTCCTTCGTCTCTTCCGGTTTGTGCGATCTGGCGTGATTTGGTAGTGGTCTTGTGGGTATGAGGTCGATCGGTGCTCGATTCCACGAAGAGGAGGAAGGCCATGAGGAAGCTCTTGGAAATACATCTTGGAATTCACCAAAACAGCTATCAAAGAAGGAGGAACATTTGTCAAGTCATTAGTTCCTTGCGCTAGTCCCTTGTATACGAGGACGTAGTGCAAGATGGATGGGTTGTTCACTTCTCTCATCTCACTTTTGGTGGCAAGAAGAACACTCTTAGTTTTTCCACTCGAGTTTGGCTTGTAGCTCTCACTCACTATGGTGTGGTTCTCTCGCTCACCACTCTTCTCACAAGGTGTTTTTTTGTGTGCGCCCGCTAAAGCCTTTGCATTGTCGCAATTATTTGGCTAGGAGTCATTGGTTGCAATACACAAGTTTTATCAAGCCATTTGAAGGTGTAAGTGTTTGAGTGACCATTATGCAAAGCACGCTTGTCATATTGCCACGGCCTTCCAAGCAACATGTGACAAACCGTCATTGGAACCACGTCACATTCCACCGTGTCCTTGTAGTGCCCAATGGAAGCGTCACGGGCGGTGTGCTTGATCTTGACGGATCCTTGGTCACTTAGCCATTGGATATGGTAGGGGTGTCTATGCGGATGAAGGGTGAGGTTGAGTTTCTCACACAATTCCGTGCTTGCGAGGTTGTGGCAACTCCCTCCATCGATGACAACTTTGATGGACTTCCCATTGATGTCGTACGAGTTTGGAAGATGTTGACGTTGGTCTTCATTTTCATTGGCTTGGGTGGTCAAGACCCTTGTGACCACAAGCGATGGACTTGCGTCATGCTCACACACAAGAAGTTCTTGGTCCTCTTCCAAATGTTGCCTTGCCATGGCTTCCTTGACCCTTGTATCAAACTCGTCTTCACTCAAGTATTCTTCATCGTCGTTGTCATGGATGAACAAAACTTTCTTGTTTCCACAAGCATTCGACTTGTTCCCTTTGCCTCCACACTTGTAGCATTCACCATTGAATGGTTGATCATCCCTTGTGTGTTTGCTACTTGGGGGCTGTTTTCCTTGGGGAATAGTTGGCTTGAAGGGAAGCTTGGTTGTACTTGGAGAGCTTCCACTTGGTGTTGTTGGAGTAGTGGTTGGCGCTTGCTTGTAGGTGAAGTACGTCTTTTGCTTGTTGTACTTGATGTCCTCTTGCACTTGGCGCTCGGCCTTGGATGCGATGTGCACAAGCTCAACCATGTTGTTGTACTTTTGGAACTCGGTGATGCGCTTGATGGGATGGTTCAAGCCATTGAGGAAGCGTGCCATTGTTTGCTCATCTCGCTCTTCAATGTTGGCACGGATCATGTTGAGCTCCATTTGCTTGAAGTACTCTTCCACGGTCTTTGTCCCTTGACTAAGCGTTTGAAGCTTGTTGAAGAGGTCAGCGTGTAGTGTGGCGGAACAAAGCGGGATATCATATGAGCCTTCATATCTTGCCAAGTTGCGATTGAGGCTCTTCTTTTGCTTCATGACGAGTTGGACTTGTTCCCAAAGGTTGGCATACTCATCAAACTCGAGGGATGCCATGGCCATCATCTTCTCATTGCTATAATTGTGCATGCGGAAGATCTTGTCGACCTTGAGTTCCCACGAGAGATATTCCTCGGGCTCATTGGAACCGGTGAACTTGGGCATGGTGAATTTGATCTTGCCGAAAGTTTCTTCTCCATTGCGGTTCCGGTTGCGGCGGTTGCCATGATTTGGGCGGTCATCATCATCATCCGAGCTCTCTTGTCTTGCTTGGTGATTGTTGCGTTGCTCTTGCGGTTGTTGAGGTGCCGCGTTTGGTGGTGGGACTTGTTGTTGACGACGAGCTTGGGGAGCTTGCTCATTTTCTTGTCGCGGATGAGGACAAGGAGGAGGTTGATGGTCCTCACGACGAGCTTGGGGAGCTTGCTCTTGCTCTTGTCGTGGTTGATGGCGAGGCGCATTAGCTTGCGCCATGTGGCGAGGAGGACGTCGAGCCGTATGCGCAATGGGCTGCTCTTCTTCTTGGTGTAGGGGAGGCTCGTCATGACCATCATGTTGCCGATGTGGACGATCAAGTCGATGATGACGTCTTGGGGGATCTTTGAGTGCTTCCCGTCGACGGTGATCTTGTTCGTCCTCTTTGGAAGCTTCACTTGTTGTTGAAGGGGCATGTCGACGTCGATGGCCTTGGTGGTCCATGCGAGGTTGCTCTTGTTGAATCACAAGTGCCCTTGGTTGTGGCGGTTAAACCGGCGCTAGGAGGTCTTGCGGAGAGGTCACCATCGTAGCAGCGTTCTGGCGTGGCGGAGATGGTACCGCTTGCGAAGAGCTCATGGATTGAAGAACGGGTCCATCCGGTGCCTTGAAGCGTGGTGAGGTGCACTTGATTCACTTGAGGAGTGCGAGATGAGCTTGATTCGGCGGCGTGGCCTTTGCGAGTCCATTAATGATCGTTGAATCTTCTCATCCGTTGAAGGCGAGTGCACGACCAAGAGCTTCATTTTGATGACCGAGGTTGTGTTGCATGGCATGCATTTGGCCACGGACTTCTTGAGCGGTTGTCGATGTTCTTGAATTCCACACGGGCCTCGCTAAATTGTTCATCTTGGCGCCTCGAGAGCTTCTAGCGATAGTTGAATTCTCCTCGGATCTTCCAATGGTCCCATCTTGTCATGAATTGGTTATCATCCTCCGGAGGTGGTGGTGGTTGGGATGGCTCTCCATGCATCCATGATGCAAAGCCAACAATGGTTGTATATGGAGAAAAGGTGTGGAGAGTTAGCCTTTACCTCACCTTGGAGATTATATCAAACCAATTGCCACACCAATGAGCGTGCAAAGTGAAATGGCAAGAAACTCTCAAAGGCTTTTAGTGGAAGGTTAGGATTGTGGAAAACCAAACGAAACGATCAAAGCAAAAGGTTATTGTCCTACGTGGTAAAGAACCAAAGATCAAAAGCAAAAGGAAACGATCTACAAAAACACGGAAGACACACACGTGGAGAAAAACGGGGTTAGCACGACTATGAAAATGAGCACAAAAGGTCCTAACGAAGGCTACGCTCGGTTGTCGTGCCAACTCAAGGAGAGACCACAACTCGTTTGCCAAAAGAGGATAAGCAATAGATTTGTGCACTTGCTTCGGTGCGCTCTTTCTTCTCTCTTTCTTGGCTTACAAGCTTGGTATTCTCTATGTATTGGGGAGACTATGTATCTTTCTATTCTATCTTTTTCTTTTCCTTGTTTTTTTTATTCTTTTTCTTTTCTTTTTCTCCCTTGCTATGCTTACTATGTTAGCTTTTGTATTTGGCCTCACACTCTCACTTTTCCGAAGGCAAGTGCACAATGTGACAAACACAAAATGAGTTGCTCTCATAGGATAGATACACACAAAGGAAGATATGGGGCATCAAGGTGGTGCAAGTTATACCTTTGGTATTGTTGACGACTTGCAACCGTTGGTGGGGATGATGTTCGAGTGTCGCGGTGTCGTTGGCGGGATGACGTTGATCTGGAAGCTGTTGTGAAAATGGCGACAAACACGAAAACACGAACAAGCGAGGTGGAAAAGGTTAGCGAATGAAACGAGGCGTCAAAGGCGGAGGCACGCGATGGCGGCGGTAGTACCGCTTATAACAACGGTAGTACCGGTGGCGGTAAGTACCGCTTGTACTACACCGTAATCGGTTACTTGTAGTAGTACCGCTTACACGCTAGGCACAGGAAGGCGATGATCGTTGCAAAAACCTCAAATTCGTGGAAAAATGCCGAAAAGGTGGGCTAGGAACAACGGGGCTATAGATCGACTCCAAAGCGGATCTATGGACCAAAACCACGAAAACTCACCAAATCCAGAGATCGATCCGAAGGCAAATTGGGGCTCTTTTGGTAGGATTTTCGATTTTAAGCGGATAAAAGAAAAATGGGGAAATTAAGTGATCAATTGCTCTTGATACCATCTGTTAGGGGGTAACCCTGGGGTTATCCCGATCTTTCACGAATTCCATGAGCAACGAGGGGCAAAGAGGTGGTCGGGTATGAAATCGGGGAAAGGCGATGAAAGCCACGAACACACACACACCAAAACACGATACACGCCTACTCCTCACGCCGGTGGCAACCGGTCCAACATAATCCTAGGATCGGTGTTGGTGCTCGCTCTCCACGCCAACAACGGGGACGAGGTGCTTGGTGAGACCTTGACGACATGGGGCGAAACCGAGAACCCAAGGCCTTGTACAACTTGAGGCGCACTAGGCAAGATCCAAGAGGGGTGGATAATCCGGTGCTCCTTGGTAGGAGCATGAGACCAATAGATATAAGTCCTCAAGGGTTTCCTTAATATCTATTATTATCCAAGTCTAAGTGCTTACAATGGAGGGTGGGGGCTATATAGTCCAGCCACAAACAGGGGTAGTTTGAACGAAAAGGTAAATTATAGGTAAGGTTACAAGGCAGGGCGAACTTAGGCGATCGTCAGGTCAGGACCCGAGTAGGTCTCGGCAGCCGGTAGTACCGCTTACGAGGTAGTACCGCTTGAGGGCCTGGAGCTTCCGTCGGGCGCTTTGTGGCGACGGTAGGAGGAGGCGGTAATCTGGCTGTCCGTAGTACGGTCATGGCGGTAATGCAGCTTGCGTCTGGAGCGTGGAGCGGTGCTTCCTGGAGTGTCCGATGGGCGGTAGGACCGCTTGGAGCGGTAGTACCGGTCGTCTCAACCGGTCGTACCGCTTGCGTCTGGCAGCGACTGGTTGCTCCTCCGTTCCTTGGGTCCTTCTCTTCGTACCTGATGATGCACAGTGTATGCGTGTGACGTAGCAAGCCATCCAAGGGTGTGTCGAAGTCACACAAGGAGAGGAGCGAGTTCACCTTAGCTTGAAGGAGTTTGGCTCGGGCGCGAGTCATGGGTCCACTTGGGGAGCTCGTGGGAGTAGATGTAGTAGCGGTCGTAGGACGGGCTGCATCATCAACCCACTTAGCAAGACGTCGATGCAAGTTGGATTGAGCTTTTAAATATTTCAAAGCCTCATGATCAGAATGTATGATAAAGGAACCATGTCGGTTGATGAGTACTACATGGAGATGGAGATGCTTATGCAGCGTGCTAGAGTTCGTGAATCGCTTGAGATGACCATGCAACGATTTCTCAATAATTTGAAGCTACCAATCAAGAGCATTGTCCGTCATCATAGGTATGAGACTATGAATGAATTGTTGCATCATGCAAGGGAGGCCAAATCACAGCTTCTTTGAAAGGCGGCGTACAAGATTCCTTCCACAGCCGCTTTTCCAGGTCTACACCCGCCATACAGGTTTCTACACCTAATGCGGCTGCCACACTAGTACACCATCTTCCAAGCCAACACCTCGGTCATCCTATGGTTCTCAAGCTAGGAAACCTGTTTCTCTGCTGCTAGCAGGTTCCACTATGTCAACAACTCGTACTCGTGGCGTGGTGCCATACTTGTGGAGGAAGGGACATTTCAAGCGAGATTGTCCAAACCGCAAGGTGATGTTTGTTAATGATCAAGGAGAGTATGAGAGTGGAGATGATGTTGATCCCGATGATCATGGCGCGATTATGAGGAGGAAGGTATGGATGCCTTTCACGAGCATGCGCCTACCATAGTCTCTCCACGTATCCTTAGTGTGCGACTGTTGTTGACTCTCGGTGCAACTTGTTCCAAACAAAAGCTCTAGTTGGCCCAAACAAAGCTTGCAAAGTAATCATTGATGGAGGTAGTTGCAAATCTTGCAAGCAAGGAGTTGTGTGCCAAGCTGAATTTGACATATTTACCTCATCCCAAGCCATACTACATACAATGGTTGAGTGGCGGTGGTGAGATGAAGGTAAACCATATGGTGCGTGTGAACTTTGAAATAGGGCCATACAAGGATTCTATTGATTTTGATGTGGTTCCTATGGTGTGTGCCATTTACTATTGGGTCGGCCTTGGCTTTATGATCGCCATGTGCAACACAATGGCCGAGCTAATACATATCATTTGGAGTTCAAGGGCAAGAAAATCAATTTGCGACCTATGACACCACAATGATTGTGAATGAATCTCGTCAAGATTGAAGTGAACTTGCAAGATGCACCTAGGCGAGAGTGTTGAACTGAGTGTTGTAAATGAGCCCCAAAAGAATGATATAACGAAAAGTGGCGAGTGCCTAATCTAGTAATACTAGCCACCAAAGAGGATATGAGAGAATTTAGTGAGGATCCTACCATGCCACTTATGCTCATGTATAAGGCGAGGTTTTGGTTTCTAACGACATGACCCTATTTCTCTTGGTGTGTCTGTTTATTTCTTGAGGATTTTGGTGATGTGTTTCGAAGATGTGCGGTGGATTGCCTCCATTGCGTGGCATTGAGCATCAAATAGATTTGATCCACTGGCTACATTACCAAATGGGCACCATCTGAACCAACCCGAATAAACTAAGAGATACGTAAACAAGTACAAGCGTTGCTCGACAAAGGGTACATTCGTGTTTCTCTTAGCCCTTGTGCTGTTCCTGTTATTTTAGTACCTAAGAAAGATGGTACATGGCGCATGTGTGTAGATTGTAGAGCTATTAATAACATCACTATTCGATATCGTCATCCTATTCCACGCTTAGAGGATATGTTAGATGAATTGAGTGGTGCTGCTATTTTCTCTAAAATTGATTTGCGTAGTGGATACCATCAAATTAGGATGAAAGAAGGGATGAATGGAAAGCGCTTTCAAAACAAAATTTGGTTTGTATGAATGGTTAGTTATGCCTTTTGGTCTTACTAATGCACCTAGTACATTCATGAGATTAATGAATCATGTTTTGAGAGAATATATTGGTCGTTTTGTGGTTGTTTATTTCGATGATATACTCATATACAGCCGCAATGAATCTGAACACTGATCATATTATACAAGTTTTGCAAGTGTTGCGTGATAATCAATTATATGCTAATCTTGAGAAGTGCACATTTGCAAAAGATAAGGTCATATTTAAGGATATGTTGTATCTAAGCATGGGGTAGAACTAGATCAATCTAAAATTGAAGCAATTCAAAATTGGCCTATTCCCATGAATGTGAGTCAAGTCGTAGTTTCCATGGTTTATTTGGTTTCTATAGGCGCTTTGTGAAGGATTTTAGCACTATTCTGCACCATTGAATGAATTGACTAAGAAAGGTGTGCCATTTGTATGGTAGCGCCAAGATATTGCATTTGATACATTAAAACATTTGCTTACTACTGCACCTTTGCTTGCATTACCTGATTTTTCAAAGCAATTTGAAGTTGAATGTGATGCTAGTGGTATAGGAATTGGTGGCGTTTTGATGCAAGAGGGTCGTCCAATAGCATATTTTTCTGAGAAACTTGTTGGTGCTAGACTGAATTATCCTATTAATGATAAAGAATTGTATGCACTTGTTAGAGTTCTTGAGGTTTGGAAACATTATTTGTGGCCAAAAGAATTTATCATACATTCTGATCATGAAGCATTGAAGTATCTTAAAGCTCAATCAAACTTGCATAGACGCTTAGCCAAATGGGTTGAGTTTATTGAATCATTTCCTTACATTATAAATTATAAGAAAGGAAACGAAAATGTGGTTGCTGATGCTTTGTCTAGGAAGAATATGTTGTTGACACATCTTGATGTTAAAATTCCTGGATTAGAGTATTTACGCACTTTATGCAACTGATCATGATTTCTTGAACCATATCGTTTGTGCTTTGAAACATGCGTGGGATAAGTATCATATACATAATGGCTATTTGTTTAGAGCTAACAAACTATGCATTCGAGAATCGTCTTTCGTTTGTTTTTAGTGCAGGAATCACATCTTTGGAGGTTTGATGGGTCACTTTGGTGAGAAGACTTTGCTCATGCTCGCTGATCACTTTATTGGCCCAAGATGAGGCGTGATGTCTATCGATTTGTGAGTCGCTGCATTACATGCAACAAGTCCAAATCAAAGTTGAAGCCTCATGGTTTGTATACACCTCTCTTGCACCTACTACACCTTGGGAAGATATTAGCATGGACTTTGTGCTAGGTTTACCCAAAACTCGGAGAGGTCATGATTCTATATTTGTGGTAGTGGATAGATTCTCTAAGATGGCTCATTTTCTTGCACCTTACAAAAGCGACGATCGTCGCATATTGCTATTTGTTTTCGGGGACATCATTGAGACTACATGGAGTACCCAAGGCGATTGTTTACGTAGTGATGTGAAGTTCATGAGCTACTTTTGGAAGACTTTATGGGGAAGCTTGGAGCGAAGTTGTTCAAGACTACTTGTCATCCCCAAAGCAGATGGATGTATCGAAGGTGGTGAATAGAACATTGTCACAGTATTGAGGACTATGATCAAGAAGAATCTGCGGGAGTGGGAAGAGTGTTTGCCACATGTAGAATTTGCTTACAACAGGGTGTGCATTCTACTACTCGACTTTGTCCTTTGAGGTGGTGTATGGATTCAAGCCATTGGCGCCACTAGATTTGTTGCCTCTACCATTGCATGAGAGAGTTGATATGGAGGCATCAAAGCGTCTTTGAATATGTGAAGAAAATTCATGAGAAGACTCGAGAGGCTATTGAGAAGAAAGGCAAGAACATTCTTTGCAAGGAATCAAGCAAGAAAGGAGGTTTTGTTCAAGCACAGAGACATGGTATGGGTGCATCTGCGCAAGGATAGGTTCCCCAAGCTTGACAATCCAAATTGAAGCCCGTGGAGCTGGTCCTTACAAGGTGTTAGCCAAGATCAATGATAATGCCTACTCGATTGATATTCCTATTCTTTGAGTTTGGTGGGGTTAGCAACAGTTTCAACGTTCTTGATTTGTCACCATATCATGGAGAAGACCTTGGGCGTCGGTCGGCGCCTTTTGAAGGGGAGATGATGAGGACATCCCTATATTTACACCTACCCCAATTACTCAAGATGTTCCAAATGCTAAGAAGGATCGGTCAATGAGATTAGAATTGGACCAATTACACGGGCTCGTGCAAAGCTACTTGAACAACAGGTGAATTCACTCCTAAATGAATCTAATGTTTATGATAATGAGAACTTTATACTGCCTAAATCTATGCACTTGTGTATGATCAGGTTCGTTGAGGAAACAAGCTTGACACGAGGAGGAGAAGGGTTACAAGAGGAGCCTAGCATGATGATCGCCAAGGATGCGCGAGGGAGGAGCGGGAGGAAGGCGCAAGAGAAGATCATCAAGAAGGAAGGTTCAGTTCGGACAGACAGAAGCCCTGAAATTGAAACGGACGTGGATTCTTCATACGAACTCCAAATCAAGCAAATAAGCACTTGTTGGAAACATCACTCCGAGAGCTTTCCAGCGGTAATTACACGTCTAGGGATAATCCGCCCCACAAGGCGGATAATCCGTCTGCTCGAGAATTCGCTAAGGACTTGGTATGAGGCTCAAGATAGGCGGATAATCTGCCCCGGGGAGATAATCCGAGGCGGATAATCCGCCCTACTTAGGGCGGAAAGTCCGGAAGTTACTGTGATCGACGGATCATTTGTATCGAACACGTTTTGCTTCGATTTTGGCCGCCCGCCCTTATAAGCCTGGACGTCCCTATAGTTAGGTTAGACCACGTTAAAACTATTTTGGAGTTGTTTCTTATCAAGAACCTCTGGAATTACCACGTGATCGAATTATCTACGCAATTGAGTGTGATCATTTGTTCCATTGGGAATTAGTAGATTGCAAACTACCGTTAAGTGGTCGGCAATTGCGTCTTGAGCGTGGTGTTGTGAATATCCCATAGGGTTCGAGAGCTGTTGCATTGGCATCAGGGTTCGAGCGGGAGAGTTCATAGCTACAGGCTAGTTATCTATCATCCACCATCATCATCGACAAGTGCTTGCTGAGAAGATCGGGCCACCCCATATCACATAATCTCTAGGATCGGTGTTGGGCGAAGCTCGCTCTCCACGCCAACAACGGGGGATGAGGTGCTTGGTGAGATCTTGACGACTTGGGGGCGAGAAACCGAGAACCCAAGGCCTTGTACAACTTGAACGCACTAGGCAAGATCCAAGAGGGGGGGTGGATAATCCGGTGCTCCTTGGTAGGAGCATGAGACCAATAGATATAAGTCCTCAAAGGGTTTCCTTAATATCTATTATTATCCAAGTCTAGGGTTTACAATGGAGGGTGGGGGCTATATATAGTCCAGCCACAAAACAGGGGTAGTTTCGGAACGAAAAGGTAAATTATAGGTAGGGTTACAAGGCACTGGCGAACTCAGCGTCTTGATTCAGTCAGGACAGGTAGTACCGGTCCATCAACCGGTAGTACCGCTTCGGGAGCGGTAGTACCGCTTGAGGGCCCTGGAGCTTCAGTCGGAGACGCCTGTGGCGAGCGGTAGGAGGGGGCGGTAGTACCGGTTGCTAGACCGGTAGTACCGCTTGCATCTGGGGCATGGCGGGGTGCTTCTTGGAGCGTCTGGTAGGCAGGCCGGCCGCTTGAGCGGTAGTACTGGGTCGGCTCAACCGTAGTAATCTTGCTGCGTCATTCTGTTGCTTCTCCTCCGTTCCTTGGGTCCTTCTCTTCGTACCTGATGATGCACAGTGTATGCGTGTGAAGTAGCAAGCCATCGAAGGGTGTGTCGAAGTCACACAAGGAGAGGAGCGAGTTCACCTTAGCTTGAAGGAGTTTGGCTCGGGCGCGAGTCATGGGTCCACTTGGGGAGCTCGTGGGAGTAGATGTAGTAGCGTCGTAGGACGGGCTGCATCATCTACCTCAACTCCATTTTTAGAAACAACATATCTGTAGAGGTCCCAACCTTTATAAGGTAGATTCCTCTTGTGTTTTACAATGCTAGTCCCTGGATCAATAGCTAGCATCCACAGTTTAGATGTAATATCAAGAAACAAAGGTCATAATATAACTTTATAACCAGGAATAACATAATTTTATTACATCATACATAGCTCATTTGGCTATTACAATACATAGCAGCGGAATATCTATAGTCTTGGGTCCTTCATCTTCACAGGCAGATGTTGGTTGTAGACTTTGTAATCCTAGTCAATCAAACAATCTTCATCAAACAAAACAATCAACCTGCAACATTACAAGTTACAGCCACAAGGGTCAATACATTTGAATTGTATTGGCAAGTTTCACTTTATGTATAATATGAGTGGATCCTATCCATACATGCATATCTGGCTAAGAAGAGTTTAGGGTTTATTTGCATAAAGCAACATTTATCCTATCTTTCTCAAATTGATTTGTCAAATCTCTTTTCAAATCTCTTTTCCAAGTTCCTTGCACTCCTTGGTAGAAACTCAAGTGTTCAAGTCCTTGTCCAAAATCCTTGAGCTACTTGGTAATTCCCCAAGTACATCATGCTCTTGTGCACCTTGGTACCCCCAAGTGCAACAAGCTTTATCAAAGTCTCTTTGAATTCCTTGGTACCCCCAAGTGCATCAAGTTTTTATATTAGAAGTTGGAATGTCGAGATCTCCCATAGTTCAAACTTTAGTTGCTCAGTATTGTCCATAACCGGGGACACGGCTAAGTACTTAGATTTTATTTACTTCTGCAGAAGGAGTACACTTTACCCACAAGACACAATCTCATCTTGTTGCCACCAGTGGCCTACTGGATAAGTGCTCACCAAGATGGAGTACTGGCAGATTGAGAATGTGAGAAGTCTTTCAAAAGGTCCTCCCATACATCATTGCTAGCTTTGTCTTGACCCCCATGAAGCATTCAGATCCCCATGTCCGATAACTAAAGACAATGTATGGGTCTTCCTAATGTAATTGACTAAGCCGAGCCATAATAGCATGTGGTTGTACACATGCCACAATTGGAGAAACATGTTTGATCTCTAAGTTTCCTAGGTGGTTTTCTTTTGGAGCACAACACAAAGTGATTGCCATAGACATGGTTCCTTTTGTTGCCACCTTCTCCAAAACCTAAAGTAGCCACCACCTAGGGGTTCATTGAGTCCTTGTTTTATTATGTAAAACAAATCCTTTTCTCATCCTTTGTAAAATCACAACATGTATCTCTTTCCAAAACATAGCATGGCTAAGCATGTACAACTTCAATATTTTCTCTAAGGAGTGTATAGGGAATCCTATTAGGATTTAGCATAGCATAAGCATAAAATATCTTTTCATGCATGATTTCAAAATCCACTAAGTATAATGAAAATACTAGGACTTTAGATGATAGTGTAACTTGCCTTTTTGTTAGGGAATGATAGTCACTTCTTGATTTTGCTAGTCTCACACTTTGTTAATTTCTCTACAATTAAGCAAGCATAGTATCAAGTAGCATTCCAACATTCAAACAATAATTCACATACATAAAGCAATGGTTCCTAAGTTTTGTAAAAAGAGGGTTCTATTGCAAGGTTGGTCTTTACTAGGTTTATAAACTTTGTAAGGTCCACATTGGTCATTCACCAAAATGGCAAAGTCTTTAGTTAGAGGGTTTTGCCCAAAGTTTATTTTAAAATCCATTCAACATTTCATGTGGTGAAAATCATTCTTTTAAAGTAAAACTTTATGTTTTTCACCAAGTGAGTTGCTCCTGGCAAGGCTTGGTGTTTTGGTTCATTAGGTTTGGTCCAAAATATTTTCCCAAAGTTTTTTTCCATGCACAACTTTTCCATCATAAATTTTAATGAGTTTATTTGGCTAGAAATGACTAAGTTAATTATTTCAACTTAATTTTTGCATAAATCACTTTTAACACTATGGGTTGGTTCCTAGGGTCAGTAGGGTCACACAAGTCTATTTTGCAAAAGGTTTATTCCTAAAAACAATTTTAAACAATTTTTACACTCTAAACAAGTACACAAATGTTTCTGTAAATTTAAACAAGCTAACCAATACTATTTTCAAAACTAAGGCCATGGTTGGTTAGGTCTTGTTCTCCTGAATCTTTTGATATAAAATTTGTCAAATTTGGACGTGTGGTTCAAAAGATATAAGGGTTTGAAATCTGTATCAAATTCGATTTAAAATCTGTTTTAAACGAACCGCCACGTGGCTAATTCGATTAATCTATCTACCGCTTGGCGTGGATTGTGAGATAGGGGCCGTTGGATTTTAGTTGCATCGCACGGTCCGAAGATGTTACTTACCTCTTCACTCTGTTTCATCCTAGTCGAGATCTAGATCGGATGGCTACTAGATGTTTGCCAGAGGCGGCGGCGTGTTAACGACGGCGGCGCGAGCTGTCGATTAGCGGCGCTTCATGCAAACCGAAACGAGAAAAGGAGGGTGCTCTTGGGTTCGTCGTGGCACGGGGATGCTCAACCTGCCACCTTTGGTTGATGAAGGCGCCACGGTTTCTGAGAATTGCTCGCCGGAGCTTATCTTGGCGCGGAGCTTTTACTACGTCGGGGGAGGGTTGCAGACCACGCGAGTGTTTGGCGAGTATCCGGAGAGGAGGACACAGATTAATCGGGGTATGTCTCACCGATCGAGGAGCTGCAGTCGGCGTCGAGCTCACGGAGTGCGGGGTCGTCGGTGATCGTCGTGGGCGTGGATGAGGCGCCCTAAGACAAGCGGAGAATGCGATTAGGTTAAATGGCGAGGCGGTATGTGTGCTTCATCAAGGCGGAAAGGGGCGTCGGATGTTACGGAAGACTCGCCGGAGTAAAGCGGGCGCCGGCGAGATGTTGTCGTTGGCGAGGCTCGAGGTTCCCGCGGTCAAGTGGATGGTGCAGGGGAAGGTGCAGGAGTGGGAGTATACTGCGTGCTTGAGGCGGAAGGAGTGTCTTGGCGGAATTTGCGAGAGGATGGTCGTCGGAAACAAAGCTGTTCGAGGGCAATTACGCGGCTGAGGCGGAGAGGAAGTGAGAGCTGGGGAATACGTCGGCGGAGGTAGGCGATTTTAAGCGTGGTCGCGACGAGGAATAATCGCGGTGTTAAGGCGTATTGAGCAGCGGAGTTCTGCGGCAGCGGCGAGGTTATGGGGAGGAGGAGGTCGCGGGGAGGAAGAAGGAGAACAGTGGATGTGGGTCGGTGGGAAAAGAAAGGGACAAGTGGTCCACCGTCGAGAGCTCTGCGGGTTGAGTATACGGTGAAGAAACGGTTTCTGAGGGAAAGTGGGCTGGTGATGGGCTTCGGTAAGTGGGTAGTTGGGTCACTTTGTTTTTTTTTTTTCTGAAACATTTTCTTTTTCCATTTTATTCTTGATTTGAATTTCATTTCACAATTCAAACAACAAGACAATCATTCAAATAATTCAAACTATTGTAATGAGTTTTTGGTTCTGTTTATCATCATAATTCACATTCTAAAATAAAATATTATTTTAAATCTTTTTAGGTTCCATTTATTAATTAAATAAATGGACCATTAGTTATTTAATAAAATAGGGTTTGTTTTAATTAATAAAAACTTCATTTAAAATCCCAATATTTTCAAAACCCAATCAGAGGTTTTATTTGGAAGTAAAGAATATTTGAAAAAAAAAACTTGTTTAAAATAAAATAATCCTTTTTACTTTAGGGTCCATTAAATAAAATGGAACTTAGTTATTGAATCAAATTAGGGTTTGATTCTATTAATAAAATCTTTATTTTCAACATCAAATTAGTAGGTTTAATTTGGGAAATATATAATATTTGGAAATTTGTTTTTAAAACAAAATAACCTTTTATTTGAATAAAATTTGATATTAATTTCTTATCATTTTATTTTAACTAATCCTTCGTTAGTTTTATTTAAAACTAAATGTTTTAATTCATAAGCTTGGCCAAGGTTTTGATTTAGCTTTATAAAACATTCTTTATTTATAATCTTCTATTTCATTTAAAAACAAATCTTTTCATTTGATTGTTTAAAATAACATTTCCAAATTGTTTCCTTTTATGAAATGCTTATACTTTTAAATCCTTGTAGGATTTTAATTAATTCAAATGGGTTTGAGTTTCCATTTTAAATTCAAAAATTTTCTTCTGGCTCTGAAAATCAAGCAAAGTTTTATTTTATTAATTTATTTTCACATTACAAGATTTGGAAAATCTTGGGATGTGACAGGCTACCACCCTTAAAATAAATCTCGTCCCGAGATTTGGGAAGGTTAGGGTTACAAGCAAGTTCAAAACAACTAGGGTACTACCACCCTTAAAATATTGTCAAACAAAAATTACACATTGGCCTTCTTGGGTCCTGGAAATTTCTCTAAGTTAAACCTTTGCTTTATTCCTATGCTTGACTCATGGACCAAGGTTGAGCTTCTCCATGGGCTTGTTTAACTTGTTCTTCATCCTTTCTGGACAGTTGCTTGCATAGTGTCCTGGATTCTTGCAGTTGAAGCAATTAATGTCCTTGAGTTCTTTACGTTGCTCTTGTGGGCAAGTTGCTACAAAGTGAC
This sequence comes from Avena longiglumis, assembly GCA_030063025.1. Classification (NCBI taxonomy): domain Eukaryota; kingdom Viridiplantae; phylum Streptophyta; class Magnoliopsida; order Poales; family Poaceae; genus Avena; species Avena longiglumis. The sequence goes on along the minus strand of CP125978.1, from coordinate 247,795,255 downwards.
CTGGTTCATTACAGTTGTTACACCACACTTGGTCAATTCCTTTATTCTTTATGTTCCCTGGGCATCCACTAGAGTAGTGTCCCATTTCCTTACATTTACGACATTGTACAAGGCTCATGTCTTGCTTGGGCTTCTTGATTTTTCTAGATCCTTTGAAATGAGTTGTCTTGCTTGGAGGTATAAGTGGTCCTTTTCCTTTGGTAGACTTAGATCCTTCTTGTTCCCTTTGTTCTACCATGGCATAGATAGGACATAGGCCAGGAGTGTGATCACTTCCTTCACAAAGGTAGCAAGTAGCTTGAGAGGTAGGGCATTCTCCAACAGGATGGTCTTCATCACAATTGGGGCATTGTCCTTCATGTTCCTTGGAAGTATGATCCTTGTCTCCACAAATAATGCAAGTGGGCTCCATCTAGAACAACATTCTTGTCATCCTTGTTATCATACACACTTCTAGGATAGCTTTCTTCCATGCTAATCATTTGATTAGTCACCTTAAGCATCAATTGGGATGCTCCTCCAAAAACCTTTTGTCTTTGGATCTTCATTGCTATTGTTGGCTAGGAACTGAGCTGTCAATTGGTTCAATTGATGTTGGGTTGCTATGAGCTCTCCCAGGCTATCAGCTTGGTTGGTGTTGGTGTCATCAACCTTGATGTTGGAGTCCTTTGGAGTAGTCATCTGTTTTGGGGTTTGAAGGGAGATTAGAATGGGCAAGTTAATTCTAAGGAAATACTTTTAATTACACACATCACAATTCATACAAACAAGGTGTATGCAATCACAAATCAACCAATCCCATTCAACTTTGCACTCAAGTCCATATTAGGCAACAAAATATTTTTGCTACTCCACATCAGTTGGTGGTTTGACTTAATTAATATATGGTGGTCCATCTATATGGTTCACTTGTGCTCTTTCTTCCCTTTGCATGAGATCATGGCTTCCTTGAGACAAACTCTTGGTTATAATACTTCAAAGTTGTTGTTGGTTTCTTCTTATTTTGCATTCCCTCAGTCTCTAAATCTTAAGTAAGAATTCCTTGTCTAACTTGTGGTCCTTAGTAGTTTCCAAGTTAGAAGTCCTTGGTGAAAATGCTGAAGATGTTGAAGTCATTTAGAGTTGAAGATGTTGAAGAAGTCTTTTGCACCTGGTGTAGTCTTTGGTCATGGGGTAGGTTTTTCCATCAAGTTGAAGTGGAAGGGATGTAGAGTTGAAACCAAAATGGTTAAGGAAAGAGGTTACAAGTTTGTTTTGTAAATAAGTTTTGGAATAAGACAACTAAGGGTTTTGTCCAATCCTAGGGTTTACAAATCCTACAGGCAACACAATGCTCTGATACCATCTGTAGAGGTCCCAACCTTTATAAGGTAGATTCCTCTTGTGTTTTACAATGCTAGTCCCTGGATCAATAGCTAGCATCCACAGTTTAGATGTAATATCAAGAAACAAAGGTCATAATATAACTTTATAACCAGGAATAACATAATTTTATTACATCATACATAGCTCATTTGGCTATTACAATACATAGCAGCGGAATATCTATAGTCTTGGGTCCTTCATCTTCACAGGCAGATGTTGGTTGTAGACTTTGTAATCCTAGTCAATCAAACAATCTTCATCAAACAAAACAATCAACCTGCAACATTACAAGTTCTGACCACAAGGGTCAATACATTTGAATTGTATTGGCAAGTTTCACTTTATGTATAATATGAGTGGATCCTATCCATACATGCATATCTGGCTAAGAAGAGTTTAGGGTTTATTTGCATAAAGCAACATTTATCCTATCTTTCTCAAATTGATTTGTCAAATCTCTTTTCAAATCTCTTTTCCAAGTTCCTTGCACTCCTTGGTAGAAACTCAAGTGTTCAAGTCCTTGTCCAAAATCCTTGAGCTACTTGGTAATTCCCCAAGTACATCATGCTCTTGTGCACCTTGGTACCCCCAAGTGCAACAAGCTTTATCAAAGTCTCTTTGAATTCCTTGGTACCCCCAAGTGCATCAAGTTTTTATATTAGAAGTTGGAATGTCGAGATCTCCCATAGTTCAAACTTTAGTTGCTCAAGATTGTCCATAACCGGGACACGGCTAAGTACTTAGATTTTATTTACTTCAGGAAGGTACACTTTACCCACAAGACACAATCTCATCTTGTTGCCACCAGTGGCCTCTTTGGATAAGTGCTCACCAAGATGGAGTCTTGGCATTGAGAATGTGTAAGTCTTTCCAAAAGGTCCTCCCATACATCATTGCTAGCTTTGTCTTCAGCCCCCATGAAGCATTCCAGATCCCCATGTCCAGTAACTAAAGACAATGTATGGGTCTTCCTAATGTAATTGACTAAGCCAGAGCCATAATAGCATGTGGTTGTACATGGCAGCCACAATTGGAGAAACATGTTTGATCTCTAAGTTTCCTAGGTGGTTTTCTTTTGGAGCACAACACAAAGTGATTGCCATAGACATGGTTCCCTTTTGTTGCCACCTTCTCCAAAAACCTAAAGTAGCCACCACCTAGGGGGTTCATTGAGTCCTTGTTTTATTATGTAAAACACAAATCCTTTTCTCATCCTTTGTAAAATCACAACATGTATCTCTTTCCAAAACATAGCATGGCTAAGCATGTACAACTTCAATATTTTCTCTAAGGAGTGTATAGGGAATCCTATTAGGATTTAGCATAGCATAAGCATAAAATATCTTTTCATGCATGATTTCAAAATCCACTAAGTATAATGAAAATACTAGGACTTTAGATGATAGTGTAACTTGCCTTTTTGTTAGGGAATGATAGTCACTTCTTGATTTTGCTAGTCTCACACTTTGTTAATTTCTCTACAATTAAGCAGGCATAGTATCAAGTAGCATTCCAACATTCAAACAATAATTCACATACATAAAGCAATGGTTCCTAAGTTTTGAAAAAAGAGGGTTCTATTGCAAGGTTGGTCTTTACTAGGTTTATAAACTTTGTAAGGTCCACATTGGTCATTCACCAAAATGGCAAAGTCTTTAGTTAGAGGGTTTTGCCCAAAGTTTATTTTAAAATCCATTCAACATTTCATGTGGTGAAAATCATTCTTTTAAAGTAAAACTTTATGTTTTTCACCAAGTGAGTTGCTCCTGGCAAGGCTTGGTGTTTGGTTCATTAGGTTTGGTCCAAAATATTTTCCCAAAGTTTTTTCCATGCACAACTTTTCCATCATAAATTTTAATGAGTTTATTTGGCTAGAGATGACTAAGTTAATTATTTCAACTTAATTTTTGCATAAATCACTTTTAACACTATGGGTTGGTTCCTAGGGTCAGTAGGGTCACACAAGTCTATTTTGCAAAAGGTTTATTCCTAAAAACAATTTTAAACAATTTTTACACTCTAAACAAGTACACAAATGTTTCTGTAAATTTAAACAAGCTAACCAATACTATTTTCAAAACTAAGGCCATGGTTGGTTAGGTCTTGTTCTCCTGAATCTTTTGATATAAAATTTGTCAAATTTGGACGTGTGGTTCAAAAGATATAAGGGTTTGAAATCTGTATCAAATTCTGATTTAAAAATGCTTTTAAATGTAAGCCCACGTGGCTAATTCTGATTCGCTATACGCTCGTGGATTGACAGATAGGGGCCGTTGGATTTTAGTTGCATCGCACGGTCCAGAGATGTTACTTACCTCTTCACTCCTGTTCTATCCTAGTCGTCAGATCTAGATCGGATGGCTACTAGATGTTTGCCAGGAACTGGCGGCGTGTTAACGACGGCGTGAGCTGTCGGTTAGCGGCGCTTCAGCTGGAAACGAGAAGGAGAGGTGCTTCTGGGTTCGTCGTGGCACGGGATGCTCAACTTGCCACTGGTTGATGAAGGGGCGACGGTTTCTGGGAATTGCTCACGGAGCTTATCTTGGCGCCGAGAGCTTTTACTCGGCGGGGAGGGTTGCAGACCACGCGAGTGTTTGGCGAGTATCTGGAGGCGAAGACACAGATTAATCGGGGGTATGTCTCACTGATCGAGGGAAGCGAACGGAGTCGGCGTCGAGCTCACCGGAGTTGCGGGGTCGTCGGTGATCGTCGTGGGCGTGGATAGGGGCGCCCTAAGACAAGCGGAGAATGCGATTAGGTTAAATAGCGAGGCGGTATGTGTGCTTCATCAAGGCGGAAAGGCGGTCGGATGTTACGGAAGACTCATGGGAGTAAAGCGAGGCAGCGGCAGATGTTGTCGTTGGCGAGGCTCAGAGGTTCCAGCGGTCAGTGGATGTGCGGGAGGAAGGTGCAGGAGTGGGGGTATATGTGCGTGCTTGGGGAGGCGGAAGGGAGAGTGTGCTGGCCGGAATTTGCGAGAGGATGGTCGTCGGAAACAAAGCTGTTCGAGGACGAATTGCGACGGCCTGGAGGCAGAGAGGGGAAGTGAGCTGGGGGAATACGTCGCGGAGGAGTAGGCGATTTTTAAGGACGTGGTCGCGACGAGGAATAATCGCGGTGTTAAGGCGTATTGAACGCGCGGAGTTACTGCAGCAACGGCAGCGAGGTTATGGGGAGGAGGAGGTCGCGGGGAGGAAGAAGGAGAACAGTGGATGTGGGGTCCGCTGTCAGTGGGAAAACGAAAGGGACAAGTGGTCCACCAGTCAGGGGCTCTGCGGGTTGAGTATGCGGTGAAGAAAACGGTTCGGCGAGGGAACAGGTGGGCTGGACTGATGGGCTTCGTGGGCTGGGTAGTTGGGCTGCTGTTGTTTTCTCTTTTTTTTTGTACAGAAACATTTTTCTTTTTCCATTTTATTTACTGATTTGAATTTCATTTCACAATTCAAACAACAAGACAATCATTCAAATAATTCAAACTATTGTAATGAGTTTTTGGTTCTGTTTATCATCATAATTCACATTCTAAAATAAAATATTATTTTAAATCTTTTTAGGTTCCATTTATTAATTAAATAAATGGACCATTAGTTATTTAATAAAATAGGGTTTGTTTTAATTAATAAAAACTTCATTTAAAATCCCAATATTTTCAAAACCCAATCAGTAGGTTTTATTTGGAAGTAAAGAATATTTGGAAAAAAAAACTTGTTTAAAATAAAATAATCCTTTTTACTTTAGGGTCCATTAAATAAAATGGAACTTAGTTATTGAATCAAATTAGGGTTTGATTCTATTAATAAAATCTTTATTTTCAACATCAAATTAGTAGGTTTAATTTGGGAAATATATAATATTTGGAAATTTGTTTTTAAAACAAAATAACCTTTTATTTGAATAAAATTTGATATTAATTTCTTATCATTTTATTTTAACTAATCCTTCGTTAGTTTTATTTAAAACTAAATGTTTTAATTCATAAGCTTGGCCAAGGTTTTGATTTAGCTTTATAAAACATTCTTTATTTATAATCTTCTATTTCATTTAAAAACAAATCTTTTCATTTGATTGTTTAAAATAACATTTCCAAATTGTTTCCTTTTATGAAATGCTTATACTTTTAAATCCTTGTAGGATTTTAATTAATTCAAATGGGTTTGAGTTTCCATTTTAAATTCAAAAAGTTTCTTCTGGCTCTGAAAATCAAGCAAAGTTTTATTTTATTAATTTATTTTCACATTACAAGATTTGGAAAATCTTGGGATGTGACAATATCCCAGAAATATGACCTTATCTTTGCAAAATGTGCACTTATCAATATTTCCATAAAGCTTATTATCACGCAACACTTGCAAAACTTGTCGGATATGAGCACTATGTTCAGATTCATTGCGGCTGTAAATGAATATATCATCAAAGTACACAACCACAAACTTGCCAATGAAATGCCTTAAAACATGGTTCATCAATCGCATGAAAGTACTAGGTGCATTAGTTAACCCAAAAGGCATTACTAACCACTCATATAATCCGAACTTAGTTTTAAAGGTTGTCTTCCACTCATCCCCTTCTTTCATCCTAATTTGATGATAACCACTCATAAATCAATTTTAGAAAATAGCAGACCACTCAGTTCATCCAGCATATCCTCTAAGCGTGGAATAGGATGGCGATACCGAATAGTGATGTTATTAATAGCTCTACAATCTACACATGCCATGTACCATCTTTCTTAGGAACTAAAATAACAGAACGACAAGGACTTAGGCTCACACGAATATACCCTTTGTCGAGAAGTTCTTGCACTTGCTTCTGAATTTCCTTCGTTTCTTCGGGGTTGGTGCGGTAGGGGGCTCGATTAGGCAACGATGCTCCTGGTATAAAATCAATTTGATGCTCAATACCTGCCGGTGGCAAACTGCAGTACCTCGCTTGAAACACATCGCTAAATTCACGTAATACATCGAAACACCAAGAGAGAGAGAGGGTCATGTCGATAGAAACTAAAATTTCACCCTTGTACATAAGCACAAGTGGAGCAATGATGGGATCCTCACGAAACTCTCTCGGATCAGATTTGGTGGCTAACATTACTAAGGAATGCACTCACCTTTATTTTTCCACTCATATTTGGCTTTTGGTTCTCACTCACCGAAGGTGTAGTCTCTTCTATCTACTCTCGTTTCTTTCTCAAGATTCACTTCAATCTTTTGACGAGACTCATTTATAATATGTTGTGGTGTCATGGGCATAAAGTAATGTCTCTACCATGCCAATTCAAATGATATGTGTTGGCTCTCCCATTGTGTTGCACATTGCGATCATATTGCCATGGCCCTAACAACAAATGACACACGGTCATAGGAACCACATCAAATTCAATGGTATCTTTATATGGTCCAATCTGAAATTCCACACGCACCATGTAGCTAACCTTCATCTCTCCATTATCACTCGTACCATGAATATAATATGGATTAAAGTAGGTAAATACTTGATTTCACTTTGCACAAAGCTCTTTACTAGCCAAATTAAATGACTACCACCATCAACTATCACTTTGCACGCCTTGGCGACCAACAGCCTTTGTTTGGAACAAATTGCATCGCTGATTTTCAGAGCTAGGCGTAACATTCAGGACTTTCTGTGAGCAAACAATGGTGGGATAGTGAGTCGCATATGCATCAATAGGACCATCACTTGAATAACCTTCATCATCCAAAGCTTGGACTCGAATTGACATCATCACCGGTTTCATACTCGTTGTCCTCATTAATTAGCATCACTTTCTTGTTAGGACAATCCTTCTTAAGGTGACCCAAGCCACCACATGTGTGACAAGCCATGTCCCGGTTTCTTGCGGTAGATGAAGACGAACCAGTACCACTAGTTGCAGGTTGTGCTGTTTTGTTTGCATTCGAAACAACAGTATCTGACCTGTTCGATGACGAAGCACGAAAACCTGAATTGGTACTTTCGTGATGCGCTACCCGGCCGGTCGAGGTGAAACGACCACTAGCCGGAGAAGAACGAGCTTTATATTTGGCTTCTTCAGCCAAGAGCTTCAACTTCACGTGCATGATGTAATAGATCATTCATATCATGATATTGGTGATGCGAGCAGGCGCTTGATATTATATGTCAAACGAGAGGAAGCGCCAAGGTTTGTTCAGTCTTCACGTACTCTAAGCCGCATAATCAACTCCATCTCCCGATAATAATCATCAACTCTTCGTGCCTTGCTTCAAATTCTGCAGTTATCATAGAGAGCGAATGTAGTTGCGCTTGGAATAAATCATCACGCATCACTTGCTTCATAGTTCTCCATGTAATAATTGGGGGTCACCTTCTTCTTGCCTTGCGCACAAGATTATCCCACCAACGCAAAGCATACCCATCAAATTCAGAAGATGCTAACTTGATTTTTCTATCCTCGGTGTATTCATGCAAATGCCATAATTTCTCTATCTTCAGCTCCCATATAAGATACTCTTCAACATCATTAGAGCCCTCAAACTTGGGAAGAGAAATTTTTGGTTTCCCTAGCCCATCCTCTTCTTGAACCTCGGATTAGCAACATTAGGGGCGATGCCTTTGAAGGAGCAAAACCACGGCCATGAGGTATAGCAGCACCTCTTCCTCCATTGCCACGGCCTCCATTGCCACGACCTCCATTGCCACGGCCTGCAGGATGTGCAGCAGGAGCAGCTGCATCATCATCAAAATTTCCATGATTATCAGCATGAATACTTGCATGAATTAGGATAGCTTACCAACTTGTATGAGCAGAACGTGCATGGATGTGACGAAGCGAATACCGAGGAAAAGATTATCACACGACAACTAGGGGTATATAGTGGAGCTTGGTATGGATACCTAACAACACCAATTCAGAAATCCTAGTGCTGACCGTATGACAAAGACCCACGGAAACACACATAGTGGAGATAAATGGGGCAATTGCAACTCTGAAAAGGATCTCAAAATTAAGGTATATCGGATTAATGCTCGTGTTGCAATGCACAAGACGCTAGCAATGACTCAACAAAACGGGCACCAGATTGCTAAAATAAGCAGCCCGAAGAGCACTAAGCACGCTAGTCTCGTAGGATAGTTCTAGACACCAAGAAAGGCTTACTAAGGCTCACAAAGATAGGAACGCTATATGGACTCAGTAACAAAAAAATATAAAAAAATAAAAAAAATTGACCTGAAAAATGGTCTCTGCCACGGCAAAAAGCATTAAAATCTGCGGCAGGCTGAAACTCACGTCGACCACCGACCGTTGCGGGTCCGACGAGAAGCACAGCTTTTTTTATTTTTTTTTCTCGCTCGCTCAAGCTTCACGTAAGACCGCATACGTTTCCGATGTCAAGCGAGAGTAGCGACGTGAGATATTTTTTTTTAACGTGAGCTTTGCCTCACGTGCAGATCGAACTTTGTTTTCTTTCTTTCTTTCAAAAGTAGATCTAGCAACTCTAACTCAACCAAAATAAAAAAGGATCTACCAGATCTAACTCAAGAACACGACGAACTATCTAGAAACAGTCTAAAACTCCGATTATTAGACAAACTTGGACGAAAACTAGGCAAAAACTAGACAAAAACTATGACTCAGATTTAGAAGAAAGCTACACAAAAAGACTACGATCAGCAACTAGAAATCACAAATAGTGTTATCTAGGCTATGGCAATACACTATGAACCCTAATATTTTTATGTGGCTTTTTCTGTATAGGACTAAAACAACTAATCTATGGGGATGAATTGCTCACCGAGTGAACCTGAGAATCTTTTACCAAGATGATAAGGGGTGGCCCGATCTTCTCGTTGAGCACGTCGTAGATGATGGTGGATGTAATGGAGATAACTTCTGGGATGTTATGAATCACCGGCTGTTCCCCCGCTGCCAATGCAACAGATCTCAACCCATATGGTATTCGCAACTTCACACACTTGCGCATGTAGCCGCTGACCACGAAGCGGTTTGCAATCTACCAATTCCCAATGGAACAGCAGAAAACACGAAAACTTTCAGTAGCAAACTCCGGATCGAATCAAACTGGAGGTATGGTAGATATTCCTGATCGAATCAAAGAGGAACATATAATTTCAGATGAATGCTTGCAGCAGTTCAACGAAAAAAGATGAATGCTTGCAGCAGTTCAACGAAAAAAGTATTGGTTTAATCTAAACATGGTCTAACCCTAATTGCGACGGCTGCTAGGGTATATATAAGGGCTGGGGCGTCCTCCCTTATAATTGGGCCTTAAAATAGCCATAACTTGGCCCAAACTGACTCGGTTCGACTCAAACTGATACATACCTGTTAGGGGGTAACCCTGGGGTTGGCCCGATCTTTCACGAATTCCACGAGAAACGAGGGGGGGGGAAGAGGTGGTCGGGTATGAAATCGGGGGAAGGCGATGAAAACTACAAACACACACACACCAAAACACGATACACGCCTACTCCTCACGCCGGTGGCAACCGGTCCAACATAATCCCTAGGATCGGTGTTGGGCGAAGCTCGCTCTCCACGCCAACAACGGGGGATGAGGTGCTTGGTGAGACCTTGACGACTTGGGGGCGAGAAACCGAGAACCCAAGGCCTTGTACAACTTGAACGCACTAGGCAAGATCCAAGAGGGGGGTGGATAATCCGGTGCTCCTTGGTAGGAGCATGAGACCAATAGATATAAGTCCTCAAAGGGTTTCCTTACTATCTATTATTATCCAAGTCTAAACGTTTAGAATAGAGGGTGGGGGCTATATATAGTCCAGCCACAAAACAGGGGTAGTTTCGGAATGAAAAGATAAATGATAGGCTGGATTACAAGGCACAGGGCCGAACTTAGGCTGATAAAGAATCGAGGGGATGATCCTTTAGTTTGTCCCGATCTTTCACAGCGAGTCACCCGGATAGTAATCCTTCCAACAACGCCAATGGACGTCACCTGAAGAAGAGGAACGAATCCAGCAAGTAACGTGATGAAGATCACCACGCCTCAAACCAAAACACGACAATCCTTGATGAACACAAGAACCTCCGCGACAATATCAATATGATAGATAACACGGCATCGCCGTCCCCGGAGGGATGCTTCACCAAGCAACAAACACGATAATTTTAGACTAATCAACTCAAATCAAAAGCTACCCTCATCTATAGGGCGTTCCCTTGCTTATATGGCCGCCGGAACGTCCAAAAAACGTGAAACAAAACGTGTACGTCTGATCCGGATCCGTCAGATCTTGGTAACTTCGGGCGGACTTTCCGCCTAAGTAGGCGGATTATCCGCCCGGATTATCCTCCAGGCGGATTATCCGCCCTATCTTGAGCCTCGCACAAGTCCTTAGCGAAATTCGGAGCGGGGCGGATTATCCTCCCTTGTGGGGGCCAGATTATCCGCCCCCTAGGGACATGTAAGTACTCGTTGGAAAGCTCTCGGAGTGATGTTTCCAACAAGTGCTTATTTGCTTGATTTGGAGTTCGTATGAAGAATCCACGTCCGTTTCAATTTCAGGGCTTATGTGTGTCCGAACTGAACCTTCCTTCTTGATGATCTTCTCTTGCGCCTTCCTCCCGCTCCTCCCTCGCGCATCCTTGCCCATATCATCCTCCCCCCTTCAAAGAGCGTTGTCCCCAACGCGTGAGGGTCGTCTCGAAAGGGTGGCGTGATATCAACAAAATCTTCACGCGTCTTTGCCATCTTCAAGTCTTGCTTGCCTACCTCACATCCTCCCGCTTGGCACCTTGACTTGATACAACCACAGGTGGTTGCACCTCCTTTCTTCTCCACATAAGCTTGGACTTAGGCGCCACCATCTTTTTCTTCTCAGCGGTGTTGGAACCCATGGTCTTGAACATGGACCTTCTTTGCACGAACACATAAGATGAGTGATGCTGGACCACACATGGACGAACATGTCCGTCCTTGCCTCTATGCACATGCCTTCTGCTCCAACAAAACGTCTCGAGGTGTTCTAACAAAATTGTGGGCGACTAACCGGCACCATATGCACCGAACGTGATCGCAACATCGTCATCGGTCCGAACACCTATGTCAACACAAAGCGGAAGTGGAACACATGGAACACATCTTGACATATTCTTTCCTTCATCAATAAGAGGCTTGACTTCAACCGCTTGTCACTAACAAGAACAATTGGCTTGTCATCTAGGCATGGATGAAACAATATCACTACTAACGCTCTTAGCATCATGCTCCTCATGTTGCACCTTAGCTAGCCCCAGTTGTGGCTTAGCCTTATGCAACTTCTCATGCGAACCACCAACACCACATCGGACTTGATTTGATCCTCTCTCATAGGCTTCAAAGTCGATGTTTGCCATCATGCACAAAAGAATATGTATTTGCTCCCAAAGATGTAACGACACGATCATACTGCCATGGACGACCAAGTAACAGCCCACATACCTCCAATGGCAACACATCGCACTCAATCTCATCAACATAATCACCAAATGTAAATGGCACACGCACCTTATGAGTTACCTTCACCATACCGCAGCTATTTAACCACTGTAGATGCTTAGGTTCAGGAATACGCCATGTGGACAACCCCAATTCTGCCACCATTGTCTTGCTAATGCCATTAGTACAGCTTCCTCCATCAATAATCAACTTGCATGCTTTACCTTTGACCATGCACTGCGCCTGGAATAAATTCCAACGTTGGCCTCTATCCGCTGTCATACAAGTCTCATCATGTACTCTCTTGAGTTGCATATTTATCCCACTCAATGGTTCAACCTCTTCCACTGTAGTTTCAGTGCACACAACAACCTCGGCAACAACAGATTGCTTCTCCTCAGAAGGTTTTGTCACTGCCACGCTAACCGTTTGCACTGGAACAACTTCTGCGACCTCCTTTGAACGAGACGGAATAGACACAATGGCAACCCCGGGCGACTGCGGAACTGTCTTCAAGGGCTTGGTACAAGATACCTTGCGACGAGGAGCCATAAAACAGCCACGCAAAAAAATATTGAAGTCCTTCCAAGTTGCATCCATAATGTCCTTTTCACACATCTCTTTATCCCACCAACGAGCTATCTCTTCATCTACACGTCGCAATGCAAGAAGCACACGTGTAGGATTATCCAAATACTCATATGTATCACATCTGTAAAAACCATCTTGCATGTGACGCGTCCACAACTCATATTCATCATACGTTGCCATGTGAACCAGTTTCCACCTGATTTGAGAATCATCACATAGTACACCGTTCAAGATGTCGAGATAGTCATTGTACACATCACCGGATCTCTTTCCAGAAACACACTGTTTGCCATAAAAGTCACCATAAAAAGAATCCATCTCTGACCGAAACTTCTATCACCAACTAGATAGAATAGAAATTGGCGATATCGGGCGATTATCCACCCACGGGCGGATTATCCGCCCCAACACGGAACAGATCTTGAGATCCGATCGCACATCGAGTTCTCCCGATCGATTTGCAATGCGATTTTCGGATCAATCAACCAATCTCACCGTGAGCAACACCGAATCGATACCACGATAAAGAATCGAGGGGATGATCCTTTAGTTTGTCCCGATCTTTCACAGCGAGTCACCCGGATAGTAATCCTTCCAACAACGCCAATGGACGTCACCTGAAGAAGAGGAACGAATCCAGCAAGTAACGTGATGAAGATCACCACGCCTCAAACCAAAACACGACAATCCTTGATGAACACAAGAACCTCCGCGACAATATCAATACGAAAGATAACACGGCATCGCCGTCCCTGGAGGGATGCTTCACCAAGCAACAAACACGATAATTTTAGACTAATCAACTCAAATCAAAAGCTACCCTCATCTAGAGGGCGTTCCCAGGCTTATATGGCCGCCGGAACGTCCGAAAAACGTGAAACAAAACGTGTCCGATACAGTCAGATCCGTCCAGATCTGTTGGTAACTTTTAGGGTAGGACTTTCCGCCCTAAGTAGGGGCGGATTATCCGCCCCCCCGGATTATCCTCCCCTGGGGCGGATTATCCGCCCCTATCTTGAGCCTCGCGCTGAAGTCATAGCGAGAATTCACGAGCGGGCGGATTATCCGCCCTTGTGGGGGCCGGATTATCCGCCCCTAGGACGTGTAAGTACTGGTTGAAAGCTCTCGGTGATGTTTCCAACAAGTGCTTATTTGCTTGATTTGGAGTTCGTATGAAGAATCCACGTCCGTTTCAATTTGGGGCTTACATGCATCGAACGAACCTTCCTTCTTGATGATCTTCTCTTGCGCCTTCCTCCCGCTCCTCCCTCGCGCATCCTTGCCCATATCATAGGCGATCAGGGTCAGGCAGGACCGGTAGTACCGGTCCGGCAACCGGTAGTACCGGTGGTAACCGGTAGTACCGCTTCCGGAGCGGTAGTACCGCTAGAGGGCCTGGAGCTTCCGTCGGAGGCATCTGGGGCGGTAGGAGGCGGTAATCTGCCACCGGTAGTACAGTTCTTGGACCGGTAGAACCGCTTGCTTCTGGGGCGTGGAGTAGTGCTTCCTGTGGCGAGCGGTACGTGGAGGCGGTAGGATCGCTTGGAGCGGTAGTACCGGTCGTCCCAACCGGTAGTACCGCTTGCGTCTGGCAGTGACTGGTGGCTTCTTCGTACCTGATGATGCACAGAGTTTGCGTGTGAAGTAGCAAGCCATCCAAGGGTTTGTCGAAGTCACACAAGGAGAGGAGCGAGTTCACCTTAGTTTGAAGGAGTTTGGCTCGGGCGCGAGTCATGGGTCCACTTGGGTAGCTCGTGGGAGTGGATGTAGTAGCGGTCGGAGGACGGGCTGCATCAGCTCCCCCCCTTGGGAAAGAGTCTTCCTCGACTCTTCAACCGTCACAACTTCCTCTTCGCCATGGTAGGGTGAGAGGTCCTTGACATTGAATGTCGAGCTCACAAGATACTTCGATGTTGGTATATCGATCACATAGGCGTTGTTGTTGATCCTCTTTAGCACCTTGAATGGTCCATCGCCTCGTGGCTTTAGCTTGGAGTCGCGTTCCTTGGGGAAGCGGTCTTTACTCAAGTGTATCCATACAAGGTCGCCCTCATCAAAGATCATCTCTTTCTTGGTCTTGTTTAGCCTTGATGCTTGGCGAAGGACTTGTTGCTCGATAGTAGCTCGTGTGTCTTCATGGAGTTTCATCATTGCTTGGGCACGCTTGACAACGTCCATATTGGCACGTTCATGAAGTGGAAGTGGAAGGATATCGAGCGCGGTGAGAGGCTCGAAGCCATAGACGATCATGAATTGTGGTGGAGTGCTTGGCGCGGTTGTAGGCGAACTCGGCGTGTGGAATGCATTCCTCCCAGTCTTTAAGGTTCTTCTTTATCAACACCCGGAGAAGTGTGCCAAGACTTCGATTGACGACCTCGGTTTGTCCATCGGTTTGAGGATGCGAGGCGGACGAGAAGAGGAGCTTGATGCCGAGCTTGGCCATGAGGGTCTTCGAGTAGCTCATGAATTTTACGTCGGTCGAAGACAATTGTTCTTGCACGCCGTGTAGCGAATTACTTCCCTGAAAAACAAATTTGCTACATGTGAAGCATCATCGGTCTTATGGCGGAATGAAATGTGCCATTTTGAAAGCGATCCACACGACTACAAATATGGAATCATGACCATGTTTCGATCTAGGCAAGCCTAACACAAAGTCCATGCTAATGTCCGACCAAGGTGCAACAGGAATAGGTAATGGCATGTAAAGACCAAAGGGGTTGGACTTGGACTTAGCTTGGATACATGTAGTGCATCGTTGAACATGGCGCTCCACGTCGCGCTTCATCTTTGGCCAAAAGTAGTGATTGGAGAGCATGTCATATGTCTTGTCACGGCCAAAGTGACCCATAAGGCCTCCACCATGGGACTCTTGAAGAAGCAAAAGTTGGAGAGACGATTTCGGAATGCAAAGCTTATTTTGTTTGAAAAGAAAACCCTTATGCAAATAGAAATCATCAATCCCTTTGTCTATTGAACATGGTGCAAATATTTGTCCAAAGAAAGAGTCGGACGCGTACAAAGATTTGATGTCCTCAAGACCCAAAACATTGACTTCGAGTCGTGTAAGAAGGCTTGTGGTTTTGCGAGACAAGGCGTCCGCCACCACATTTTCTTTGCCCTTCTTGTATTTTACAATGTAAGGAAAAGACTCCATAAACTCAACCCATTTTGCATGTCTTTTGCTCAAGTTGGCTTGGCCCTTAAGATACTTCAACGACTCATGGTCGGAATGGATGATAAATTCTTTGGGCCAAAGATAGTGTTGCCACACTTGAAGAACACGAACCAAGGCAAAAAGTTCTTTGTCATAAATGGGATAATTGAGGCGTGCGCCATCAAGTTTCTCACTATGGTAAGCAATAGGACGCCCATTTTGCATAAGGACGCCACCAATGCCAATACCACTAGCGTGACATTCAATCTCAAATGTTTTTGTGAAATCCGGCAATGCAAGAAGTGGTGCTTCTGTGAGCCTCTTTTTGAGCTCATCAAAAGCCTTTTGTTGTGCTCTTCCCCAAACGAACGTGACATTTTTCTTGGTCAATTCGTTAAGGGGGCAAGCAATTGTGGAAAAATCTTTCACAAAGCGACGGTAAAAGCCAGCCAACCCATGAAAACTACGAAGTTCACTAACATTTGTAGGGATGGGCCAATCTCGTATGTCCTTGAATTTTGAGACATCAACTTCAATGCCATTAGAAGACACAACAAAACCAAGGAAAATCAGCTTGTCTCTTGCAAAAGTGCACTTGGGGAGGTTAGCATAAAGCTTTTCATGACGAAGGATTTGTAGGACCTCCTTAACATGAGTAACATGCTCCTCTAGTGACTTGCTATAGACAAGAATGTCATCAAAGTAAACAACTACACTCTTTCCAATGAGAAATCGCAAAATATGGTTCATGAGACACATGAAGGTAGATGGGGCATTGGATAAGCCAAAAGGCATAACCAACCATTCATAGAGACCAAGCTTGGTCTTGAAGGCGGTTTTCCACTCATCACCTTCAGCCATGCGAATTTGATGGTATCCACTACGAAGATCAATTTTCGAAAATATAGTGGCTCCACATAACTCATCAAGCATGTCATCAAGACGCGGTATGGGATGTCGATAACGCACGGTGATAGCATTGATTGATGACGATCCATGCATAACCGCAACGTATCATCCGTTTGGACTAGGATCACGGAACCGCTTGGGCTAGTGATTACTTGGATCAAACCTTTGGAGACGAGTTGGTTGATTTGGCCTTCGATCTCCTTCGTCTCTTCCGGTTCGATGCGTCTGGCGCGGTTTGGGAGTGGAGCGCCGGGTATGAGGTCGATGCGGTGCTCGATTCCACGAAGAGGAGGAAGGCCATGAGGAAGCTCTTCGGGAAATACATCTTGGAATTCCTACAAAACAGCTATCAAAGAAGGAGGAACATTTGTCAAGTCGTTAGTTCCTTGCGCTAGTCCCTTGCATACGAGGACGTAGTGCAAGATGGATGGGTTGTTCCGCACTTCTCTCATCTCACTTTTGGTGGCAAGAAGAACACTCTTAGTTTTTCCACTCGAGTTTGGCTTGTAGCTCTCACTCACTATGGTGTGGTTCTCTCGCTCACCACTCTTCTCACAAGGTGTTTTTGCCTATTGCGCCCTCGCTAAAGCCTTTGCATTGTCCGCAATTATTTGGCTAGGAGTCATTGGTTGCAACACACAAGTTTTATCAAGCCATTTGAAAGTGTAAGTGTTTGAGTGACCATTATGCAAAGCACACTTGTCATATTGCCACGGCCTTCCGAGAAACATGTGACAAACTGTCATTGGAACCACGTCACATTCCACCGTGTCCTTGTAGTGCCCAATGGAGAACGTCACCGAGACGGTGTGCTTGATCTTGACGGATCCTTGGTCACTTAGCCATTGGATGTGGTAGGGGTGTCTATGCGGATGAAGGGTGAGGTTGAGTTTCTCACACAATTCCGTGCTTGCGAGGTTGTGGCAACTCCCTCCATCGATGACAACTTTGATGGACTTCCCATTGATTTCGGCACGAGTTTGAAAGATGTTCGAGCGTTGGTCTTAATTTTCATTGGCTTGGGTAGTCAAGACCCTTGTGACCACAAGCGATGGACTTGCGTCATGCTCACACACAAGAAGTTATTAGTCCTCTTCCAAATGTTGCCTTGCCATGGCTTCCTTGACCCTTGCATCAAACTCTTCTTCACTCAAGTATTCTTCATCGCCGTTGTCATGGATGAACAAAACTTTCTTGTTTCCACATGCATTCGACTTGTGCCCTTTGCCTCCACACTTGTTGCATTCACCATTGAATGGTTGATCATCCCTTATGTGTTTGCTACTTGGGGGCTGTTTTCCTTGGGGAATAGTTGGCTTGAAGGGAAGCTTGGTTGTACTTGGGGAGCTTCCACTTGGTGTTGTTGGAGTAGTGGTTGGCGCTTGCTTGTAGGTGAAGTACGTCTTTGGCTTGTTGAACTTGATGTCCTCTTGCACTTGGCGCTCGGCCTTGGATGCGATGTGCACAAGCTCAACCATGTTGTTGTACTTTTGGAACTCGGTGATGCGCTTGATGGGATGGTTCAAGCCATTGAGGAAGCGTGCCATTGTTTGCTCATCTCGCTCTTCAATGTTGGCACGGATCATGTTGAGCTCCATTTGCTTGAAGTACTCTTCCACGGTCTTTGTCCCTTGACTAAGCGTTTGAAGCTTGTTGAAGAGGTCACGCGTGTAGTGTGAAGGAACAAAGCGATATCTCATATGAGCCTTCATATCTTGCCAAGTTGCGATTGGAGGCTCTTCTTTTGCTTCGCGAGCGAGTTAGACTTGTTCCCACCAAAGGTTGGCATACCCATCAAACTCGAGGGATGCCATGGCCATCATCTTCTCATTTCTATAATTGTGCATGCGGAAGATCTTGTCGACCTTGAGTTCCCAAGAGAGATATTCCTCGGGCTCATTGGAACCGGTGAACTTTGGCATGGTGAACTTGAGCTTGCCGAAAGTTTCTTCTCCATTGCGGTTCCGGTTGCGTCGGTTGCCATGATTTGGCGGTCATCATCATCATCCGAGCTCTCATGTCTTGCTTGGTGATTGTTGCGTTGCTCTTGCGGTTGTTGAGGTGCCACGTTTGGTGGTGGAACTTGTTGTTGACGACGAGCTTGGGGAGCTTGCTCGTTTTGTTGTCGTGGTTGAGGACGAGGAGGAGGTTGATGGTCCTCACGACGAGCTTGGGGAGCTTGCTATTGTTCTTGTCGTGGGTGATGTCGAGGAGCATTGTCGTGCGCTCTGTGGCGAGGAGGACGTCGAGCCACATGTGCCATGGGCTACTCTTCTTCTTCTTGTTGTAGGGGAGGCTCGTCATGACCATCATGTTGCCGACGTGGGCGATCATGTCGATGATGACGCCTTGGAGGGTCTTCGAGTGCTTCACGTCGATGATGATCTTGTTCGTCCGCTTCGGAAGCTTCACTTGTTGTTGAAGGAGCGTGTCGACGTCGATGGCCTTGGTGGTCCATGCGAGGTTGCTCTTGTTGAATCACAAGTGCCCTTGGTTGTGGCCGGTTCGCTTCGCGCCTTGGAGGTCTTGCGGAGAGGTCACCATCATAGCTTGACGTTGCGGCGTGACGCGGAGATGGTACCGCTTGTGAAGAGCTCATGGATTGAAGAACGGGTCCATCCCGGTGCCTTGAAGCGTGACGGCGAGGTGCACTTGATTCACTTGAGGAGTGCCGAGATGAGCTTGATTCGCGCGAGCGTGTCCTTGCGAGTCCATCGATGATGTGTTGGAGCTTCTCATCCGTTGAGGCGAGTGCACGACCAAGAGCTTCATTTTGATGCCCGAGGTTGTGTTGCATGGCATGCATTTGTACGGACTTCTTGAGCGGTTGTCGATGTTCTTGAATTCCACACGGGCCTCGCTAAATTGTTCATCTTGGCGCCGCTCGAGAGCTTCACAACGATAGTTGAATTCTCCTCGGACCTTCCAATGGTCCCATCTTGTCATGAATTGGTTATCATCCTCCGGAGGTGGTGGTGGTTGGGATGGCTCTCCATGCCTGTCCATAATGCAAAGCCAACAAAGGTTGTATATGGAGAGAAAGGGGGTGGAGAGTTAGCCTTTTACCTCACCTTGGAGATTATATCAAACCAATTGCCACACAAATGAGCGAAAAAGCGTGCAAAGTGAAATGTCAAGAAACGCACACCAATATGCTACAACTCTCAAAGGCTTTTAGTGGAAGGTTAGGATTGTGGAAAACCAAACGAAACGATCAAAGCAAAAGGTTATTGTCCTACGTGGTAAAGAACCAAAGATCAAAAGCAAAAGGATACGATCTACAAAAACACGGAAAACACACACGTGGAGAAAAATGGGGTTAGCACGACTATGAAAATGAGCACAAAAGGTTCTAACGAAGACTACGCTCGGTTGTCGTGCCAACACAAGGAGAGACCACAACTCGTTTGCCAAAAGAGGATAAGCAATAGATTTGTGCACTTGCCTCGGTGCGCTCTTTCTTCTCTCTTTCTTGGCTTACAAGCTTGGTATTCTCTATGTATTGGGAGACTATGTATCTTTCTATTCTATCTTTTTCTTTGTTTTTTTATTCTTTTTCTTTTTCTCCCTTGCTATGCTACTATGTTAGCTTTTGTATTTGGCCTCACACTCTCACTTTTCCGAAGCAAGTGCACAATGCTTAGACAAACACAAAATGAGTTGCTCTCATAGGATAGATACACACAAAGGAAGATATGGGGCTGTCAAGGTGGTGCAAGTTATACCTTTGGTATTATTGACGACTTGCAACCGTTGGTGGGGGAAGATGTTCGAGTGTCGCGGTGTCGTTGAGCGCGGGATGACGTTGATGCGGAAGCTGTTGTGAAAATGGCGACAAACACGCGAAACACGAACAAGTGAGATGGGAAAGGTCGTGACGAAATCGAGGCGTCAAAGGGCGGAGGTACTCGGTGGCGGCGGTACCATTAGTAGCAATGTAATCGGTGAGCGGTAGTATCTGCTGTACTACGGTAGTACCGGTCACTAGCGGTACTGCTTGCAGCATCGATGGCAGCACGAACGAGGTGAACTTGCCAAAAACCTCAAATTCGTTGAAAAAAAACTGACCGAAAGGCTGAGCTAGAAACAAAAGGGGCTATAGATCGACTCCCAAAGCAACAGATTTATGGACCAAAACCACGAAAAACTCACCAAATCCAGAGATCGATCCGAAGGCAAATTAGGGCTCTTTTTGGTAGGATTTTCATTTTTAAGGCGGATAAAAGAAAAATTGGGGGAAATTCGTGATCAACCGTGCTCTTGATACCAATATGTTAGGGGGTAACCCTGGGGTTGGCCCGATCTTTCACGAATTCCACGAGAAACGAGGGGGGAAGAGGTGGTCGGGTATGAAATCGGGGGAAGGCGATGAAAACCACGAACACACACACACCAAAACACGATACACGCCTACTCCTCACGCCGGTGGCAACCGGTCCAACATAATCCCTAGGATCGGTGTTGGTGGCTCGCTCTCACGCCAACAACGGGGATGAGGTGCTTGGTGAGACCTTGACGACTTGAGGCGAGAAACCGAGAACCCAAGGCCTTGTACAACTTGAACGCACTAGGCAAGATCCAAGAGGGGTGGATAATCCGGTGCTCCTTGGTAGGAGCATGAGACCAATAGATATAAGTCCTCAAAGGGTTTCCTTAATATCTATTATTATCCAAGTCTAATTTACAATAGAGGGGGGGCTATATATAGTCGCCACAAAAGCAGGGTAGTTTGAATGAAAAGATAAATGATAGGTTGGGTTACAAGGCACGGGGCGAACTTAGGCGATCAGGGTCGAGCAGACCGGTAGTCTGGGTCGGCAACTTGGTAACCGTAGTACCGCTTCCGGAGTAGTATCTTGCTAGAGGGCTTCGTCGGAGGCGTCTGGAGCTTCCGTCGGAGGCGTCTGGGGCGTCTGGGCCTGGAACAACAAGACTATATATCTATTTGGTTTTCAACATGCTCATGATTCTTTGTACTTCACTTATACCTGCAATTTAAGTTGCTTGATGAATAGTAGACATATTATTCACGTGAACAAAAATGATACAACAGGTTATGTATACATATACTCTTCGTATACGTTGTTCTTTTTGTTCCTTCCACTTTCAGCTTACCTCACGCCGAGGCAGGCTTTTATCGAAGAAAGGGAGGATGATGAGGATTCAATCATGGATCATCTTTGTCAAGCTTGAACTGGAAAGAAATATTGAGCCTCATTGAAAAATATCACAAGGTGAATTCATTCCTAGTTGGACATGATACTTTGATTTATAAGAACTTTATACTACCTAAATCATTGTGTTATTGTTTGACTAGATTTGGCATCTATCGGCCTAGCGCCAGCGGGAGGAGAGGGAGGAAGGCGACCGAGAGATGGAAGACGCACTAGGAGGCAATAAGGAGAGAAGGCATGATAAAGAGGGATACGTGGCGCGCCAGGACACGTTTCAGATGCACCACGACATATGGCCTGCGCGCCAAGTAGACCAAACCCATCTATGGTTCGGTATGTATCAGTTTGAGTCGAACCGAGTCAGTTTGGGCCAAGTTATGGCTGTTTTTAGGCCCGTTTAGGGGGGAGGACGCCCCAGCCCTCATATATACCCCGGCAGCCGCCGCAATTAGGGTTAGACCACGTTTAGATTAAACCAATACTTGTTTAGGTAACGAGACATGTGATAAGGGGTGGCCCGATGATAAGGGGTGGCCCGATCTTCTCGTTGAGCACATCGTAGATGATGGTGGAGGTAATGGAGATAACTTGTGGGATGCTGTGAATCACCGGCTGTTCCCCCGCTGCCAATGCAACAGATCTCAACC
Source organism: Avena longiglumis (assembly GCA_030063025.1). NCBI lineage: Eukaryota > Viridiplantae > Streptophyta > Magnoliopsida > Poales > Poaceae > Avena > Avena longiglumis. Next base: position 247,772,976 of record CP125978.1, on the reverse strand, counting down.
CAGATGGTATTCGCAACTTCACACACTTGCGTAACGACCACGAAGCGGTTTGCAATCTACCAATTCCCAATGGAACATGAGAAACACGAAGACTTTCAAGAGCAAACTCAGATCAAATCAAAGTGGAGGTATGGTAGATATTCTGATCGAATCAAAGAGGAACATATAATTTCGGAGGAATGCTTGCAGTTCAACGAAACAAGTATTGGTTTAATCTAAACGTGGTCTAACCTAATTGCGCGGCATTTGGGTATATATGAGGGCTGGGCTTCCTCCCTAAACGGCCTAAAACAGCCATAACTTGGCCCAAACCGACCTTGCCTCGACTCCAACTCATACATACCGACCCATAGATGGGTTCGGCTTGTTTGCGCCGCCAAGTGTCCATGTCGTGGTGCACCTCAAACGGCTCCGGCCCGCCACATTTATCATGCCTTTATCCTTATCTCTCCTAGTGCCTCTCCATCTCTCCTCTTCTCACTCTCTCCTTCCTCCTCTCTCCTCTTATTCTGTCATGCCAATGAAAGCCAAACAATACAACAACAAAATTATTTAGGTAAAAGTTTCTTATAAATCAAAGTATCATGTCCAACTAGGAAATTAAAAATGAATTTCAGATTTTTTTTCATGTTTTTCAATATTTTTCAATATTTCAAACAGCTCAAAATCAAAGACAATCCATATCCTCATCAAAGTTTCTAATGTCCGAACCAACGCATATAATTCTTTATCATAAGTAGAATAGTTCAGACTAGCCCCACTCAATTTCTCACTAAAATATGCAACAAGTTTTCCCTCTTGTAATAACACCCCTCCCAAACCAATTCCACTAGCATCACATTCAAGCTCAAAAGTCTTAGTAAAATCAGGAAGTTGGAGTAAGGGAGCATGTGTTAGCTTATCTTTCAATATGACGAAGGCATGTTGTTGTGCATCGCCCAAACAAAGGGCACATCCTTATTGGTAAGCTCATTCAGCGGCGCGGCAATTGATCCAAAGTCTTTGACAAAGCGCCTATAAAACCAGCGAGGCCAAGAAAACTCCTCACTTGTGTGACCGTCTTGGGCTGCGGCCAATTCTCAATAGCTTCAATCTTGGCTGGATCCACTTCAATACCCTATGATGTAACAACATAGCCAAGAAACGCAACTCGATTGGTGCAAAAGGTGCACTTCTCAAGGTTACCAAACAAACGTGCATCACGTAAAGCATTGAAAACAGCACGTAAATGGTCCAAATGATCCTCTAAAGATTTGCTATAAATCAAAATATCATCAAAGTAGACTACCACAAAACGTCCAATGAAAGCGCGTAAAACTTCGTTCATTAATCTCATGAAAGTGCTAGGTGCATTAGTTAAACCAAACGGCATTACTAACCACTCATATAAACCGAACTTAGTTTTAAATGATGTTTTCCATTCATCTCCTAATTTCATACGAATCTGGTGGTAACCACTATGCAAATCAACTTTAGAAAACATGGTAGAGCCACTCAATTCATCAAGCATGTCATCTAAACGTGGAATAGGATGACGATATTGAATAGTAATATTATTGATAGCTCTACAATCAGTACACATGCGCGAAGAACCATCTTTCTTAGGTACCAAAATAATAGGAACAGCACAAGGGCTAAGGGACTCACGAATATGATCTCTGTCGAGTAGTTCCTGAATTTGGCGTTGTATCTCCTTTGTCTCCTCTAGATTGGTTCTATATGGCGCGCGGTTGGGCAATGTGGCACCAGGAATTAGATCAATTTGGTTCTCAATTCCTCTAATAGGAGGTAGTCCTGGAGGCAGCTTAGCGGGAAAGACGTCCTCATATTCCTGCAAAAGGTTAGCAATAGCGGGTGGCAAAGAAGGAGGCATATCCTCAAATGAAAACAAAACCTCTTTGCAGACAATTGCATAACATTGAGTATTGTTTACATCTAGTTCAGCAATATCAATTTTATTTGTAAGCATACATGGACTCTTCAAACGAATTTCAGTAGCATGTGTAGAATCAGATTTAGTGATCTTTGGTGGTATAAAATCTGCAGCAACAATCTGATTCTCACTTTTATTTTTCTCCTCAGTTTTAGCTCTACTAGCTCTAGCAAGATCATCTTTTAAAATCTGTTCGGGAGTCATAGGTTTTAGACCAATTTTCTTTCCATCATGCATAAGAGAATAGTGATTAGTTTTGCCATTATGAACAGATTCTCTATCAAATTGCCATGGTCTACCAAGTAACAAAGAACAAGCTTGCATAGGTACAACATCACAATCAACAAAATCAGAATATGTACCAATAGTAAAATGCATGCGTACCGTTCTTGTTACCTTGATCTTGCGAGAACTCTCAAACCATTGGATGTAATATGAATGTGGCCGTTGTCTTGTTGGAAGCGCAAGCTTCTCTACCATGTCAACACTGGCCAGATTATTACAACTCCCTCCATCTATGATGATCCGTATAGCTCTTTCCTTGACAACACCACGTGTTTGGAACAGGTTGTGGCATTGATATTGCTCAGATTTGCTCAATTGCACACTCAACACACGTTGTGTAATTAAGCTCTTGTATTGATCAGCAGCTTCAGTGCCCATTACCTCTGTCTCTTCATCAGCATTAGAATTGTCTCCATCTCGAGCAGAAATAAGGGCTAGTGTATCTTCATCAAAGTCACTCGCTGAATCATATTGACCATCTTCTCGCACCATCATCACATGTTGTGTTGTGTACTGTCTTTCAATATGACCAAAACCCCAGCACTTGCGGCATTGTATATCCTTTGTCTTACCCGTGGAAGCCATAGAAGATGCACTACGAGCAGGAGCATTGGATGATGGTGGAGGAGCAGCTGGAAATCTTGTGGTGGCCTTGGATGTGGTAGTAGCTGGAGGCGAATCACGAGGAGGCGCTGATTGTCGGGATATCCAAGTGGATGTGCGATCCTGCACTTCACGTTCAGCTTTGCAAGCAAGATGAAACAAACAAGTGATAGAATTATATTCCTTATAATATAATATGTGATGAATGTCCTTGTTTAATCCACCAAAGAAACGTGCAAGCATTTGTTCATTAGATTCAACAAGACCACACCGAACCATCCCCGTTTGCAATTCCTGATAATACTCTTCTACAGAATTTTTCCCTTGCTCTAAACGTGTCAGATTCTTTAGTATATCACGTTGATAAGTGGGAGGTACAAAACGAACACGCATAGCAGTTTTTAAAGCAGTCCAAGTACTAGGAATAGTAGTAGGATTTAAATGACAATACTCAGACCACCAAAGGGAAGCAAATTTAGTAAATTCACATGTAGAAGCTGATGCAGCCCGTCCTACGACCGCTACTACATCTACTCCCACGAGCTCCCCAAGTGGACCCATGACCCGCGCCCAAGCCAAACTCCTTCAAGCTAAGGTGAACTCGCTCCTCTCCTTCTGTGACTTCGACACACCCTTGGATGGCTTGCTACTTCACACGCATACCCTGTGCATCATCAGGTACGAAGAGAAGGACCCAAGGAACGGAGGAGAAGCAACCAGTCGCTGCCAGACGCTAGCGATCTGCGCCGGTACTACGGCCAGCGGTACCGCCCTCCTACCGCCGCCACAGGCACCCCAAGCAGCTCAAGCGCTGCCATCATAAGCGGTACCGGCCGGTACAGGTCCAAGGTACTACCGGTCCAACGACCGGTACTACCGGACAGCGGCACGACCGCCCCCTCCTACCGCTCGCCACAGGCGCCTTCGACGACAACTCTAGGCCCTCAAGCGGTTCTACCGCTCCCGGAGCGGTACTACCGGTCACCACCGGTACTACCGGTTGCAGGACCGGTACTATCGGGCCCGACTGACTCTGAATACCTAAAGTGCGGCCCTGTGCCTTGTAAACCCACCTATAATTTACCTGTTCGTTCCGAAACTACCCTTGTTTTGTGGCTGGACTATATATAGCCCCCACCCTCCATTGTAAGTCCTTAGACTTGGATAATAATAGATATTAAGGAAACCCTTTGAGGACTTATATCTATTGGTCTCATGCTCCTACCAAGGAGCACCGGATTATCCACCCCCCTCTTGGATCTTGCCTAGTGCGTTCAAGTTGTACAAGGCCTTGGGTTCTCCGTTTCTCGCCCCCAAGTCGTCAAGGTCTCACCAAGCACCTCATCCCCCGTTGTTGGCGTGGAGAGCGAGCTTCGCCCAACACCGATCCTAGGGATTATGTTGGACCGGTTGCCACCGGCGTGAGGAGTAGGGGTGTATCGCGTTTTGGTGTGTGTGTTCGTGGTTTTCATCGCCTTCCCCCGATTTCATACCCGACCACCTCTTTCCCCCTCGTTGCTCGTGGAATTCGTGAAAGATCGGGCCAACCCCAGGGTTACCCCATAACATATTGGTATCAAGAGCACGGTTGATCACGAATGTCCCCCAATTTTTCTTTTATCCACCTTAAAAACGAAAATCCTACCAAAAAGAGCCCCAATTTGCCTTCGGATTGATCTCTGGATTTCGTGAGTTTTTCGTGGTTTTGGTCCATAGATCTGTTGCTTTGGGAGTCGATCTATAGCCCCTGTTGTTTCTAGCCCAGCCTTTCGGTCAGATTTCCCACGAATTTGAGGTTTTTGGCAAGTTCATCGCGTTCCAGTTCTGTGCCAAGCGGTACTACCGGCCGTGCAAGCGGTACTACCGCAAGTAACCGGTAGTACAAGCGGTACTACCGCTCGCCGGTACTACCGGTTGTCACAAGCGGTACTACCGCTCGCCACTGACCGTGCCTCCTGCCCTTTGACGCCTCGATTTCGTTCGCTGACCTTTCCACTTTGCTTGTTCGTGTTTCGCGTGTTTGACGCCTCCTGCCCTTTGACGCCTCGATTTCGTTCCCTTTCCACTTTTCACAACAGCTTCCGCATCAACGTCATCCCGCGCTCAACGACACCGCGACACTCGAACACCATCCCCCACCAACTGTTGCAAGTCGTCAACAATACCAAAGGTATAACTTGCACCACCTTGACAGCCCCATATCTTCCTTTGTGTGTATCTATCCTATGAGAGCAACTCATTTTGTGTTTGTCTAAGCATTGTGCACTTCCCTTTGAAAAAGTGAGAGTGTGAGGCCAAATACAAAAGCTAACATAGTAGCATAGCAAGGGAGAAAAAGAAAAGAAAAAGAATAAAAAAAACAAGGAAAAGAAAAAGTTAGAATAGAAAGTTACATAGTCTCCCAATACAAAGAGAATACCAAGCTTGTAAGCCAACAAGAGAGAAGAAAGAGCGCACCGAGGCAAGTGCACAAATCTATTGCTTATCCTCTTTTGGCAAACGAGTTGTGGTCTCTCCTTGTGTTGGCACGACAACCGAGCGTAGTCTTCGTTAGGACCTTTTGTGCTCATTTTCATAGTCGTGCTGACCCCGTTTTTCTCCACGTGTGTGTTTTCCGTGTTTTTGTAGATCGTATCCTTTTTGCTTTTGATCTTTGGTTCTTTACCACGTAGGACAATAACCTTTTGCTTGGATCGTTTCGTTTGGTTTTCCACAACCCTAACCTTCCACCAAAAGCCTTTGAGAGTTTCTTGCCATTTCACTTTGCACGCTTTTCGCTCATTTGTGTGGCAATTGGTTTGACATAATCTCCAGGGTGAGGTAAAAGGCTAACTCTCCACACCCTTTCTCTTCATATACAACCATTGTTGGCTTTGCATCATGGACAGGCATGGAGAGCCATCCCAACCACCACCACCTCCGGAGGATGATAACCAATTCATGACAAGATGGGACCATTGGAAGATCCGAGGAGAATTCAACTATCGTTGTGAAGCTCTCGGCGCAAGATGAACAATTTAGCGAGGCCGTGTGGAATTCAAGAACATCGACAACCGCTTTGAAGAAGTCCGTGGCCAAATGCATGCCATGCAACACAACCTCGGTCCTCAAAATGAAGCTCTTGGTCGGCACTCGCCTCAGCGGATGAGAAGCTTCAACGCATCATTGATGGACTCGCAAGGCCACGCTTCGCGAATCAAGCTCATCTCGGCACTCCTCAAGTGAATCAAGTGCACCTCGCCACACGCTTCAAGGCACCGGATGGACCCGTTCTTCAATCCATGAGCTCTTATGGCGGTACCACCGTCAACGCTACGATGGTGACCTCTCCGCAAGACCTCCCAGACGCGAAGCGAACCGGCCACAACCAAGGGCACTTGTGATTCAACAAGAGCAACCTCGCATGGACCACCAAGGCCATCGACGTCGACATGCCCCTTCAACAACAAGTGAAGATTCCGAAGAGGACGAACAAGACCACCGTTGACGGGAAGCACTCGAAGATCCCCCAAGACGCCATCATCGACATGATCGTCCACGTCGACAACATGATGGTCATGGCGAGCCTCCTCTACACCAAGAAGAAGAAGAGCAGCCCATTGCGCATGAGGCTCGACGTCCTCCTCGCCACAGGGCGCAAGACAATGCTCCTCGACATCAACCACGACAAGAACAAGGGCAGACTCCCCAAGCTCGTCGTGAGGACTATCAACCTCCTCCTCGTCCTCAACCACGTCAACAAAACGAGCAAGCTCCCCAAGCTCGTCGCCACCAACAAGTTCCACCACCAAACGCGGCACCTCAACAACCGCAAGAACAACGCAACAATCACCAAGCAAGACAAGAGCCTCAATCGCAACTTGGCAAGATATGAAGGCTCATATGAGATCCCGCTTTGTTCCTTCGCACTACTACGCATGGCCTCTTCAACAAGCTTCAAACGCTTAGTCAAGGGACAAAGACCGTGGAAGAGTACTTCAAACAAATGGAGCTCAACATGATCCGTGCCAACATCGAGAGCGAGATGAACAAACAATGGCACGCTTCCTCAATGGCTTGAACCATCCAATCAAGCGCATCACCGAAGTTCAAAAGTACAACAACATGGTTGAGCTTGTGCACATCGCATCCAAGGCCGGCGCCAAGTGCAAGAGGACATCAAGTACAACAAGCCAAAGACGACTTCACCTACAAGCAAGCGCCAACCACTACTCCAACAACACCAAGTGGAAGCTCCCCAAGTACCAAGCTTCCCTTCAAGCCAACTATTCCCCAAGGAAAACAGCCCCAAGTGGCAAAACACAAGGGATGATCAACCATTCAATGGTGAATGCTACAAGTGTGGAGGCAAAGGGCACAAGTCGAATGCATGTGGAAACAAGAAAGTTTTGTTCATCCATGACAACGGCGATGAAGAATACTTGAGTGAAGAAGAGTTTGATGCAAGGGTCAAGGAAGCCATGGCAAGGAAACACTTGGAAGAGGACCAAGAACTTCTTGTGTGTGAGCATGACGCAAGTCCATCGCTTGTGGTCACAAGGGTCTTGACTACCCACGCCAATGAAAGTGAAGACCAACGCTCGAACATCTTCCAAACTCGTGCCGGCATCAATGGGAAGTCCATCAAAGTTGTTATCGATGGTGGGAGTTGCCACAACCTTGCAAGCACGGAATTGTGTGAGAAACTCAACCTCACCCTCCTTCCACATAGACACCCCTACCATATCCAATGGCTAAGTGACCAGGATCCGTCAAGATCAAGCACACCGTCACGGTGACGTTCTCAATTGGGCACTACAAGGACACGGTGGAATGTGACGTGGTTCCAATGACGGTTTGTCACATGTTGCTAGGAAGACCGTGGCAATATGACAAGCGTGCTTTGCATAATGGTCACTCAAACACTTACACCTTCAAATGGCTTGATAAAACTTGTGTGTTGCAACCAATGACTCCTAGCCAGATAATTGCGGACAATGCAAAGACTTTAGCGAGGGCGCAATACGCAAAAACACCTTGTGAGAAGAGTGGTGAGCGAGAGAACCACACCATAGTGAGTGAGAGCTACAAGCCAAACTCGAGTGGAAAAACTAAGAGTGATGCAGCCCGACCTATGGTCGTTACTACATCTTGGTCTCCAACTTACGCCATGTCGTCATGGACTCCAAAGGTGAATCCGTTCCTCTATGCGAGCCCCCTTCCTACCCTATTGAATGGTATGCTACTTCATACTCCGTCACTTATGCATGATAGGTTCACATTGACAGTCACGGCAAGGGAGGAAGCCGGAGCATCAAGCCCGACAAGACGGAGGCTTGGAAGAGGAGGAAGAAGACAGATCGCCAAATGCTCTTTGTCGCCAATGTACTCTAGGACTGGCGGTACTCAACGGTACTACCGCCAATGAGCGACACCGGTAAGAAGCCAAATACTCTCTGTCTCGGCGGTACTCGGATCTGGACTCAGTACTACCGGTCGGTACTACATGCCTCTACTACCGCTCGACGGCTCGGTGAAGCTCGGGATCAAGCGGTACTACTCCTGGCGGTACTACGGACCAAGCGGTACTACCGGTCCCAAGTCAGATTACCGCTCTGGCTGGCGAGGCTGGCGCACTAGTTGGGCCACCCATGTATCCCCCTTTACTTACCAAACCCTAGTTTTATCCCCAAACTACCCTTGTTTTGTGGTTGGCCTATAAATAGAGCCTCCACCCCTCATGTATCCCTTAGGCATAGATGATAGACTAAAGAAAACCCCCATTGTGGAATCTCTAGTTTTGCCTCATCCCCTTTTCCAAGGGGATCGACTATCGTCACCAACCTCGATTGGACTTTGCATCATGCATCTATCGTTGAACAAGGCCTTGGGTTCTCGGTTTCTCGCCCCCAAGTCGTCAAGACCCTCCTCAAGGTGTTCTTCCCTCTCCGATGTGGATTTGAGGGAGCATGTTGACCGATCTTTCCTTGCGAGGATTCTATCGGACCGGTGGCCGCCGTTCGGGAGCAATCGGCCTTGTATCGTGTGAGTTTTGCGTGTGTTCATCGTGTTCTTCGCGAGGTGTGTGTTCGCTTCCGCTACCTTCTCCCTTTCCCCTCGCTTTCCCATCGATTTGACCACGAGATCCGTGAAGATCGGGCACCCAAGAGGTTAACCCCTCCATCATCTTTCCTGCCGCGGATTTCTCATCGATTTGGTCTTTTCCCCATAAATTCGAAAATTCCACCAAAAACAGCCCCAATTCGTGTTTTGGATCGATCTGTGATTTGAGTGCGTTTTGGTAGGTTTTGACCCGTGGATTATTTACTAAACTTGTTGATCTACCTTCCTTTGCGTTCCCATAGCCTAATTCCTTGTTTTCCCCCGTCGATTTGGTGTTTTTCTTGAAGATTTTCCGCCCAAATCGCCCCAAACTCGCAAAATCGCGTCAGATCTGGTTTTCTCTGTCCCGAGAGGTACTACCGCTCCAAAAATACGGTACTACCGCCCAGCGGTACCAAAATCCGGTACTACCGCCCGATACAGAAAGAAAACAGCAAGTTCCAGATTTCAGCCTCTCACCGTTTTGAGCATAACTTTTGCATACGAACTCGGATTTTGGTGTTCTTTAGCTCATTTCGAATAGGAGAAGGAGCTTTACATCATCATCCACGTGGTTCATGCTCTCTACTCCATCCAAATTTCGTGAGCAAGGCGGAATCCAACAATAAAGGGTGAAGATCGTCGACGAAAGGTATAAACATTCCGCGACTTTTCCCCACTTGCATTCCTTTATGAACCCCACTATCTTTGCGAGCAACAAACACCTATTGAGACTAGTTCCTCTTATGATTGCTTGGGCTATGCACATTTGATACCTTGTAGATTCCGAGCAAACATTGTGAGCGCTTTCTCATATAGTTATCTTGTATAGTTGTTGGCACAAGGAAGAGGCAAGTGAAAAAGAAATAAAAAGGAAAAGAGAGAAAAGAAAGAGATATACATGTGCCTTATAGAATAGGAAGCGCAAGCTCGATGAAAATCATATAGGTGGTACTTATTGTGCATATCTTGTAGCCCACCAATTTTGTGCAATCGAACTAGCGTCTCTCCTTGTACTTGTGTGACACGAGCTTATAGTCTTCGCTAGGTAATCATTTGGTTCTTAGCTCACTTTCTCCGTCGCACAAGTCCCATTTATCCCATCGTGTGTGTTTCCTTGTATATATTTCCTATCTTGTGGATCGACTTGTTTCCTTTGTGATCGTTGTGGTTCTTTACTTGCCAATACAACATCTTGATTTCGGATTGGTTCTTGACATGCCACTTTCCATACCTATCCACCATAGGCCTTGTGTGTGTGTGTTTTTTGGTTAGTAGTTGGTTTTGGTGTTCCGCGTGGACTTAACTTTGCTTGGTTTATTGCTCTCAAGTGTGGCCACTTGCACGATACGATCTTCCAAGGTAAAGTAAGGTTTGACGTTGTATCCCTAACTCCCACTACCACTTCCATATACACCGCTTGGTCTTGTGAAGCATGTCTAGGGACTCCGGGACCGAGGATGATTTCCATGAAGAATCCATGATGAGCCACCATGCCTATGTCTCCACAAGCATGGATAACATGATGGAGCACTACACCAACAATGGCTCCACATGCTTGGGTGACATGGAGTGCTACAACAACAACTCCCCAAGAATGGGCGACTTCAAGAACGACAACGACAAGCTCCTCAAGTCGCACCGCCAAGACGCCAGACCCTCGCCTCGAGTCGCCAAGGTCCACCATGAAATGGACAAGTTCGAGAGCGACCTCAACAACTTCAAGAAGGACATGGACAAGGACTTGACAAAACATGAGGATGGTCGCCAAGACTAATGATGCTTTAAGCTCATTAGAAAAACTTACAAGGAAGAGTGCCAAGGTCAAGGGCCATCGTCGTGGCGTCATATGGATGACCAAGTCGCCACCTACATCAACCATCGGCAAGGCAAGCCAATGACCTCCGTCGACACCGTCACAAGGCACCTTCAACTACTAGTGCCACCACAAATGGCACCAAGAGCAAGCCTTCGTCCACGCCATCAAGCTTCAACGACTACGCTTGCATTCAAGACCTCATGAACAAGGAAAATGAAGACCTCTACTTGCCAAGTTGGATAGCATGAGCCTACCTCCACCACTACTACGAGATGGCACAACACGGTCGAGCATGGGATTTTCCCTTGACCATGGAGGAGAGTGATGATGCCCATCTTATGGCATCCAACTTTGAAGGCGACAAGGTCAAGAATGGTGAGCATGGGATTTTCCTTCACCAAGGAGGCGCATGGAGTTGAGGAAACCGAGCCTACCCCCATATGCTTGAGTGATGATGTGGTACCAATCCCATGTGAGTATGAGAGCCACTTAGCCCACTTGAGTGAGAACAAGAGTGAGACGAGTGACTCCACCTTATGTGAGATTGAGTGCTTCCACTTGGAGGGCATGAGCGATACTACTAGTGAGTTGAGAGTGGTAGTTGATAGGTCAAGTGAGACCATTTCGAATTCTAACAACTTACCCTCTACCTCTAGTGTGTTCTCTTGTGTTGTGCTAGGTCCCATGGATGAAGAAGCGCCAAGCCATGAAGCAATGATGCCTCAATTGGAGAAGATGTACATGGTGCACGAAGATGATGCTACGCCATGGCTACATCAAGAAAATGAAGTCGTCCACAAGGAGGCCACTACTTCCACAACACCCACTTCATATGAGAGGTATGAACAAGGTAACAATAAGGGTGTTGATGATGCCATGATCCCACTAGTGGACATGATGAATTGTGAGGATATGCATGCTATGGATGATACTTGTGACATTACATATGCTTCATCCACATTCCCATGTGATGCTTTGCCTTTGCATAATATTGATCATGTGGAATTGTTTGATTGCAATATCATTGCCATAAACATGCCATGCTATGCATCTTGTGTGTATCCTCCAATTGCTTCGGACTTGCCTTGTCATGCTAGTCATTCAATTTCTCCCATTGCTTGCGATAAGATGAATGCTTGCTATTTCACTTGTTTTGCTTGCAACAATGTTGATTATATGCGTTATAATGAGATGGCCCCCATAGCTTTCTCAATTTTTGGAGATTTTGATGATGGCCATGATAAGCATGTTCCCCACTTGCATACTCACCATGCATATATTTCATACTTGATTGAAAATAATGGTGATGTGCACAAAAAGAGATACGTCATGATGGATGATGTGTATCTCTACCATGCACACACGTTCTTCCTTTTACATATGATGTGTGTAGGTACCCGCACGAGAATGTCAACATCGGTTGAGCACGAGTTGACAAAAAGAGCTCTAGAGAGCATCCCACAAGTGAGTTCAAGATCGAACCCAGCTCTGATACCTTTTGCATGCTTTGCATCTTTCATGTTGGCAAATTGTTCTTCCCTATGGTTTGATTGCAAGCATGTTAATGGTATTATCTTCCCTTGTGACATGCATGTTTCTTCGCCTTTGGATAATGATGCTTTGTGTGTTGCAACAAAAATGTTGAACAATTTACCTTTCCGATGTTTTGTGTGCAACCACAATTCCATTAAGAGCATGTATTGTCATGAGAGCTTCCAAGAATCTCGTCTTGTTGTTGCAACAAACATAAGGACCACTTGCTCTTTCATTTGGTTTGTTTGCAAACATAATACTTTTGTTTTGGATATGCTTCCTTTTGTGTTTTGCCAAATTCTCCAAGCTTTGCATCAAAGATGTTGATAAAATTTCTATTCGATTGCTTTGAGTGCCACAATAAGATGCTATATGGAGTTTTTGAGTTTCCACATTTGGATGATGTTCAAACGATTTCCATGCACATTGACCATGCATATGCATTCCGTTTGCTATACTTGAGTTGTGCTAATCGTGTTGTGAACAAGAATGGACATGCCACAAATGACATGCTCCTCTATCACACACAAACATATGTTGCTTGGTCTTTGTTGTATGTAGGTACAAATGCATACACGTCAACCTCTATGGACTATATGTTGACAAGAAGAACCGAAGAGAGTTACCTATGGCTACCCTTCATCGAGCTATCTCTACACGCTAAGGTGACTTCCTTCTACTTGAGGACTCATGCTATAATCTTCATGAATCGGCTACGCTTTGAGTGTTTCTTTGCTTTTGTTGTGAGCTTTGTAGGCTTCAAGGAAGGTGAAGGAACATTGAAGTGTTGTCAAGTCAATCTTCTCGAGGACGACTATATGGTGAACCCCAGGATCAAGAAGGTCTCTCGACCGCTTCTACTTGGTGATGAGCATGTAGAGTCGAGGACGACTCTTTTTGAAGGGGGGGGGAGATGATGCAGCCCGACCTACGGTCGTTACTACATCTTGGTCTCCAACTTACGCCAAGTCGTCATGAACTCCAAAGGTGAATCCGTTCCTCTATGCGAGCCCCCTTCCTACCCTATTGAATGGTATGCTACTTCATACTCCGTCACTTATGCATGATAGGTTCACATTGACAAGTACGGAGGCAAGGGAGGAAGCCCGGAGCATCAAGCCCGACAAGACGGAGGCTTGGAAGAGGAGGCGGAAGAAGACAGATCGCCAAATGCTCTCTGTCGCCAGCGGTACTACCGGACCTGGCGGCAGATTACCGCCCTTTGCTACCGACAGCAGACGACACCAATTGCAAGCCAAATACTCTCTCTCGTGGTACTACGGATCTGGACCAGACTACCGGTCGTGATACTACCGCCCCTTACTACTCCCATCGACGGCTCTGAAGCTCCGGACCCAGCGGTACAGGTCCTGAGCAGTACTAGGACCAAGCGGTACTACCGGTCCCAAGTCCCAGTACTACCGCTCTGGCGATTACTGCAGCACTAGTTGGGCCACAGCCCATGTATCCCCCTTTACTTACCAAACCCTAGTTTTATCCCCAAACTACCCTTGTTTTGTGGTTGGCCTATAAATAGAGCCTCCACCCCTCATGTATCCCTTAGGCATAGATGATAGACTAAAGAAAACCCCCATTGTGGAATCTCTAGTTTTGCCTCATCCCCTTTTCCAAGGGGACCGACTATCGTCACCAACCTCGATTGGACTTTGCATCACGCATCCATCGTTGAACAAGGCCTTGGGTTCTCGGTTTCTCGCCCCCAAGTCGTCAAGACCCTCCTCAAGGTGTTCTTCCCTCTCCGATGTGGATTTGAGGGAGCACGTTGACCGATCTTTCCTTGCGAGGATTCTATCGGACCAGTGGCCGCCGTTCGGGAGCAATCGGCCTTGTATCGTGTGAGTTTTGCGTGTGTTCATCGTGTTCTTCGCGAGGTGTGTGTTCGCTTCCGCTACCTTCTCCCTTTCCCCTCGCTTTCCCATCGATTTGACCACGAGATCCGTGAAGATCGGGCACCCAAGAGGTTAACCCCTCCATCAAAGAGTGTTCTTCTTGCCACCAAAAGTGAGATGAGAGAAGTGCGGAACAACCCATCCATCTTGCACTACGTCCTCATATGCAAGGGACTAGCGCAAGGAACTAATGACTTGACAAATGTTCCTCCTTCTTTGATGGCTGTTTTGCAGGAATTCCAAGATGTATTTCCCGAAGAGCTTCCTCATGGCCTTCCTCCTCTTCGTGGAATCGAGCACCGCATCGACCTCATACCCGGCGCACCTCTACCAAACCGCGCCGCGTATCGCACAAACCCGGAAGATACGAAGGAGATCGAGCGTCAAATCAACCAACTCGTCTCCAAAGGTTTGATACAAGTAAGCACTAGCCAAGCGGTTCCGTGATCCTAGTCCCGAAACGGATGATACGTTGCGGTTATGCATGGACGCCGTCAATCAATGCTATCACCGTGCGTTATCGACATCCTATAGCGTCTTGATGACATGCTTGATGAGTTATGTGGAGCCACTATATTTTCGAAAATTGATCTTCGTAGTGGCTACCATCAAATTCGCATGGATGAAGGTGATGAGTGGAAAACCGCCTTCAAGACCAAGCTTGGTCTCTATGAATGGTTGGTTATGCCTTTTGGCTTATCCAATGCCCCATCTACCTTCATGCGCCTCATGAACCATATTTTGCGATCTCTCATTGGAAAGAGTGTAGTTGTTTACTTTGATGACATTCTTGTCTATAGCAAGTCACTAGAGGAGCATGTTACTCATGTTAAGGAGGTCCTACAAATCCTTCGTCATGAAAAGCTTTATGCTAACCTCCCCAAGTGCACTTTTGCAAGAGACAGGCTGATTTTCCTTGGTTTTGTTGTGTCTTCTAATGGCATTGAAGTTGATGTCTCAAAAGTCAAGGGCATACGAGATTGGCCCATCCCAACAAATGTCAGTGAACTTCGTAGTTTTCATGGGTTGGCCGGCTTTTACCGTCGCTTTGTGAAAGATTTTTCTACAATTGCTTGCCCCCTCAACGAATTGACCAAGAAAAATGTCACGTTCGTTTGGGGAAAAGCACAACAAAAGGCGTTTGATGAGCTCAAAAAGAGGCTCACCGAAGCACCACTTCTTGCATTGCCAGATTTCACAAAAACCTTTGAGATCGAATGCGACGCTAGTGGTATTGGCATTGGTGGCGTCCTTATGCAAAATGGGCGTCCTATTGCTTACCATAGTGAGAAACTTGATGGCGCACGCCTCAATTATCCCATTTATGACAAAGAACTTTTTGCCTTGGTTCGTGTTCTTCAAGTGTGGCAATACTATCTTTGGCCCAAAGAATTTATCATCCATTCCGACCATGAGTCGTTGAAGTACCTTAAGGGCCAAGCCAACTTGAGTAAAAGGCACGCAAAGTGGGTTGAGTTTATGGAGTCTTTTCCTTACATTGTCAAATACAAGAAGGGAAACAAAAATGTGGTAGCGGACGCCTTGTCTCGCAAAAACACAAGCCTTCTTACACGACTCGAAGTCAATGTCTTGGGTCTTGATGACATCAAATCTTTGTACGAGTCCGACTCTTTCTTTGGACCAATATTTGCACAATGTTCGATAGACAAAGGGATTGATGATTTCTATTTGCATAAGGGTTTTCTTTTCAAACAAAACAAGCTTTGCATTCTGAAATCGTCTCTCCAACTTTTGCTTCTTAAAGAGTCCCATGGTGGAGGCCTTATGGGTCACTGTCACTTTGGCCGTGACAAGACATATGACATGCTCTCCACTCACTACTTTTGGCCAAAGATGAAGCGCGACGTGGAGCGCCACGTTCAACGATGCACTACATGTATCCAAGCTAAGTCTAAGTCCAACCCCTTTGGTCTTTATATGCCATTGCCTATTCCTCATGCACCTTGGTCGGACATTAGCATGGACTTTGTATTAGTCTTGCCTAGATCTAAACAGGGTCACGATTCCATATTTGTAGTCGTGGATCGCTTTTCAAAAATGGCACATTTCATTCCGTGCCATAAGACCGATGATGCTTCACATGTAGCAAATTTTTTTTTCAGGGAAATAATTCGGCTACACGGCGTGCCAAGAACAATCGTCTCCGACCGTGACATAAAATTCATGAGCTACTTCTGGAAGACCCTCATGGCCAAGATCGGCATCAAGCTCCTCTTCTCGTCCGCCTCGCATCCTCAAACCGATGGACAAACCGAGGTAGTCAATCGAAGCCTTGGCACACTTCTCCGGGTGTTGATAAAGAAGAACCTTAAAGACTGGGAGGAATGCATTCCACATGCCGATTTCGCCTACAACCGCGCCAAGCACTCCACCACCATGAGGAGCCCGTTCATGATCGTCTATGGCTTCGAGCCTCTAACCGCGCTCGATATCCTTCCCCTTCCACTTCATGAACGTGCCAATATGGACGTTGTCAAGCGTGCCCAAGCAATGATGAAACTCCATGAGGACACACGAGCTACTATCGAGCAACAAGTCCTTCGCCAAGCATCAAGGCTCAACAAGACCAAGAAAGAGATGATCTTTGATGAGGGCGACCTTGTGTGGATACACTTGAGTAAAGACCGCTTCCCCAAGGAACGCGACTCCAAGCTAAAGCCAAGAGGCGATGGACCATTCAAAGTGCTAAAGAAGATCAACAACAACGCCTATGTCATCGTTATACCAACATCGAAGTATCTTGTGAGCTCGACATTCAATGTCAAGGACCTCTCACCCTACCATGGCGAAGAGGAAGTTGGGACGGTTGAAGAGTCGAGGACGACTCTTCCCCAAGGGGGGGAGCTGATGCAGCCCGTTCTACGACCTCTACTACATCTACTCCCACGAGCTCCCCAAGTGGACCCATGACCTGCGCCCGAGCCAAACTCCTTCAAGCTAAGGTGAACTCGCTCCTCTCCTTGTGTGACTTCGACACACCCTTGGATGGCTTGCTACTTCACACGCATACTTATCATGGCAATCATCAAAATGAAGTCGTCCACAAGGAGGCCACTACTTCCACAACACCCACTTCATATGAGAGGTATGAACAAGTTAACAATAAGGGTGTTGATGATGCCATGATCCCACTAGTGGACATGATGAACTGTGAGGATATGCATGCTATGGATGATACTTGTGACATTACATATGCTTCATCCACATTCCCATGTGATGCTTTGCCTTTGCATAATATTGATCATGTGGAATTGTTTGATTGCGATATCATTGCCATAAACATGCCATGTTATGCATCTTGTGTGTATCCTCTAATTGCTCGAGACTTGCCTTGTCATGCTAGTCTTTCAGTTTCTCCCGTTGCTTGCGATAAGATGAATGCTTGCTATTTCACTTGTTTTGCTTGCAACACTATTGATCTTATGCGTTATAATGAGATGGCCCCCATAGCTTTCTCAATTTTTGGAGATTTTGATGATTATCCCAAGCGGAAGTAAAAACAATATGTTTGCAAACAAACCAAATGAAAGAGTAAGTGGTCCTTATGTTTGTTGCAACAACAAGACGAGATTCTTGGAAGCTCTCATGACAATACATGCTCTTAAAGGAATTGTGGTTGCACACAAAACATTGGAAAGAGAAAATGTTCAACATTTTTGTTGCAACACACAAAGCATCATTATCTAAAAGCGAAGAAACATGAATGTCACAAGGGAAGATAATATCATTAACATGCTTGCAATGAAACCATGGGAAATAGCAATTTGCGAACATGAAAGATGCAAAGCATGCACAAGGTATCAGAGTTGGGTTCGATCTTGAACTCACTTGTGGGATGCTCTCTAGATCTCTTTTTGTCAACTCGTGCTCAAGCGAGGTTGACATTCTTGTGCCGGTACCTACACACTTCATATGTAAAAGGAAGAACGTGTGTGCATGGTAGAGATACACATCATCCATCATGACGTATCTCTTCTTGTGCACATCACCATTAATGTCAATCAAGTATGAAAGTGATGCATGGTGAGTATGCAAGTGGGGAACATGCTTATCATGGCAATCATCAAAATCTCCAAAAATTGAGAAAGCTATGGGGGCCATCTCATTATAACGCATAAGATCAATAGTGTTGCAAGCAAAACAAGTGAAATAGCAAGCATTCATCTTATCGCAAGCAACGGGAGAAACTGAAAGACTAGCATGACAAGGCAAGTCTGGAGCAATTAGAGGATACACACAAGATGCATAACATGGCATGTTTATGGCAATGATATCGCAATCAAACAATTCCACATGATCAATATTATGCAAAGGCAAAGCATCACATGGGAATGTGGATGAAGCATATGTAATGTCACAAGTATCATCCATAGCATGCATATCCTCACAGTTCATCATGTCCACTAGTGGGATCATGGCATCATCAACACCCTTATTGTTAACT
The DNA here is from genome assembly GCA_030063025.1 of Avena longiglumis. Taxonomy (NCBI): domain Eukaryota; kingdom Viridiplantae; phylum Streptophyta; class Magnoliopsida; order Poales; family Poaceae; genus Avena; species Avena longiglumis. Next base: position 247,754,347 of record CP125978.1, on the reverse strand, counting down.
TGTTCATACCTCTCATATGAAGTGGGTGTTGTGGAAGTAGTGGCCTCCTTGTGGACGACTTCATTTTGATGTATCCATGGCGTAGCATCATCTTCATCCACCATGTACATCTTCTCCATTCGAGGCATCATTGCTTCATGGCTTTGGGCGTCTTCCTCCATGGAACCTAGCACAAGACAAGAGAACACACTAGAGGTAGAGGTAAGTTGTTAGAAATCGAAATGGTCTCACTTGACCTATCAACTACCACTCTCAACTCACTAGGAGTATCGCTCATGCCCTCCAAGTGGAAGCACTCAATCTCACATAAGGTGGAGTCACTCATGTCACTGTTGTTCTCACTCAAGTGGGCTAAGTGGCTCTCATACTCACATGGGATTGGTACCACATCATCACTCAAGCATATGGGGGTAGGCTCGGTTTCCTCAACTCCATGCGCCTCCTTTGGTGAAGGGAAAATCCCATGCTCACCATTATTGACGTTGTCGCCTCCAAGGTTGGATGCCATAAGATGGGCATCATTGCTCGCCTCCATGGTCGAAGGGAAAATCCCATGCTTGACTGTCTTGTGGCCATCTTGTAGTAGTGGTGGAGGTAGGCTCATGCTATCCAACTTGGCGAAGTAGAGGTCTTCATTTTCCTCGTTCATGAGGTCTTCAAATGCAAGCGTAGTCGTTGAAGCTTGATGGCGTGGACGAAGGCTTGCTCTTGGTGCTATTGTGGTGGTGGCACGAGTAGTTAAAGGTGCCCTATGATGGTGTCGACGGAGGTCATTGGCGTGCCTTGCCGATGTGATGCAGCCCGTCCTCCAACCGCTACTACATCTACTCCCACGAGCTACCCAAGTGGACCCATGACTCGCGCCCGAGCCAAACTCCTTCAAACTAAGGTGAAATCGCTCCTCTCCTTGTGTGACTTCGACACACCCTTGGATGGCTTGCTACTTCACACACAAACTCATGCATCAGTGCAGAAGAAGCCACCGGCATGTTGGGATAAGCGGTAGTACCGGTTGAGACGACCGGTACTACCGCTCCAAGCGGTCCTACCGCTCGCCACAGGAAGCACTACTCCACGCCCCAAAAGCAAGCGGTACTACCGGTCCTGCAACCGGTACTACCGGTGGCCGGTACTACCGCCCCTGTAACATCCCAAAAATCATAGTTTCAAAACTCATTCATATCATCTTTGCATTTAGGGTTTTTCTCAAAAATCATTTAGAGACAGAAGTTTGAGCTATGATTTCATGTGGGCAATTTATCTCAAATGGCCATCACCCTTTGAAATTTGAATGTTTAGGTACTAGTTTGCTTGCCTCTATTTGATGGAAAGATTAGGTGAAGCTTTTAACCCAAGATTCCAAATTTAGAAATGGTTTCAAAATCCTGTTTCATATATTTGCAAACTAGAGCAAATCTCTGTTTACTTTGAAACCCAAGCTTGACCAAGCCTTGCAAAGTAAACACTTAGTTAAAATTGTTTTGAATCCACAAAACCACAAAATTCCCAAGGCAGTTTGGTTTCAAAAGGATTTGAATTCATATCAAATTCATACCAGAAAATGAATTTAGAAAAGAAAAAGACTCCTCAATAGGAAAAGGCCTTGGCTGCCCAAGAAACAAATCGAGCCAAGAAGCCCACCGGGTCTTCTTATTCTTCTCTCACGCGCATAGCTGCCTTGTTGAGCGATGTGCAGACCCACCTATACTCCGCGCACCTCGCTGACAAGCGGGCCTTCTCCACGTCAGCGTCGTCTCCACCCGCACGACCCGTTCATCCCAAATCAACACGGGCGTTTCTGTGTTTAATTCGCGGCGTCAATTCGATTTATTGGCCGAGTGATTCTCGCTCGTGACCAGGCTATAAGAACCCCCTCTGTTCCCTCTCTCTTCTCCCTCAAACCCCGAACCCAGAGCGCCACCAGGCTGCGAGCATTACCCTCTGTAACCCCGCCGTCTCTGGCGACTGCGCCGGCAAATTCCGGTGAGTTCTGAGCTTCCCTCTGCCTCTCGTTCTTGCAAACTAGACCAGTGAGCCTCTGCGCTTCTTTTAACACATTTCGTTTACCCTCGCATGAACCGTAGCTCCCGGCGACATCATCAATCGGCGCCACCGTCTTCGATCTGAACTCCGAGCTCTAGTGGTAAGCCCGACCGCCCGCGTCTTCTAGTTCAAGCACATGACTCTGCCTTGACTCTGTGAATCTAACCGTGTCCTCGTCTTGCCTTGAGGTGGTTCACAGCGACGTCCACGACGATCACCCGACACACCGACGCCGTCCTCTACTCCGGCGAGCAATCGCAACCGTGCCCGGCGCCTTGACCAACCGCGAGTACGACGAAGCTTCGAAGACCTCCGAGCCGGTGAGCTACTCCTCGTTCTCACTTACCCCTGTAGTGTCGCCTCCGTCGTCGGCCAAGCGATTCAGCCGGTAGCCACCGCCGCAGACCGATTCTTGGCCAGGACAATAGCGATCGTTAGATCATATCGTGGCGCTAGGATAGATCCACTTAACCCGAAGGTACGCGATCCGAGCCGCCAGATTTCATTTAGATCCTACGGTGTGGAGCTCGATCCGATCTGACGGTATGGGCGAATAAGAACATGACGCGTGGCTAGGTTAGATCTGAAAATAGATTTAAAACCAGAAATTTGATCCAAATTCAAATGCTCATAACTTTTGATTGCCACGTTAGATTTTTGCAAACTTTATACCGTTGGATTCAGTGAAACAAGACCTTTCAGAATATCCAATTTATTTAGCATATAGTAACATTTAAAATGATTTTATTTGTAGAACATGTTTTAAGGCCATTTTAAGTAGAGATTTATTTTGGTAAATTGTTTTTGAGCCAAATAAGTTTAGTTGGCAAATTTGTGACTTGTTAAGTTTCTGTAGACATGAGCATACTTGGTAGAATTTTTCAAAAATCACACTTAGTAAATTCTTGCATGCATGCATACATATTATTTTTGTTTGTATATAATTGTGTGTAATTGTATGCTATAATTTCTTGTGTAGATTTTGCTAGTGATTGTGATTGTGAAGAGTGCTACTCTCCCCACTACCAAGGCAAGTGATATTTACATGAATATATTTGTCCCATGTTTTGAACTAGCATTAGATATTTTGTTATAGTATTGCATGTTATTTTGTCTAATGCAAAAGATGGGAAATCCTATGTAGTCTAGCAGAATTGCTAAGGAATTATCCCTAAGATAAGTTGCCATACTTTGCTTAGCCTAGCTTATAGCAAAACAAGGGTTGGTGAAAACTACACTTACTATGAAGAAAATATTTCTAAGTCATGAGACTTATACTTTCCTAATAAAACCACTAAGTCAAATGAACCTCCTGGGTGGAATGGAAAGTATGGGTTATGTTGAGTGGTTACACAAGGCCATGGACTTGGGTTGTGTATCTCACTTGTGGTAAGCCACCCAGGCACAAAGGGATTTGGAGGCCAAGTGTTGAGAAAGCTTACAGTGCAACCACTTGGCAATATGGGCTCTGCCTTGATCATATAGGTTGCTAGAACTTAGTCATTTGGACAGTTGGTGGTAGATGGGATGATAGGATGGAGCGCGTCCATTTGACTAAGGAAAGGCTTCTGAAAGGTCCTGTCTTGGGAAACCAAGTCTGGTGGGGAAAGTGCACAACCTCTGCAGATGGAAAACCTAAGTACTTAGCCTTGTCCAAGGAAATGGACACTTTGAGCATCAAGACATGGAAGCTACAAAATTCTCATCACTCCAACTTCTAAGTAAAATTTGTGGGTGAACAAGGGTGAAGGACCTCAATGTCTATTGGTGGTTCCTTGGGAATGTTTTGAAAAAAAAAACTTAGTAATTTCAACTAATAGGAAAACTTATTTTCAAGCAAAGCAAGCCAAGCTACACTTAGCCAAAATGCATATAGTATTATAGTCCACTTAAAATATACTAAGGTATCACTTGCCAATACTATTCCAAAGTATTGACCCTCTGTGGCTGTAACTTGTGATGTTGTAGGTTACTCCGATGATGAATAGGAGTCATGAGTCTACACTCAACATGCTTGCCTGTGGCACATGAAGATGAAGACTTGTGTTTATTTACTTATTCCTTAAACTCTTGTATTAGGCCTATGGCCCGAGTTGTAAAGACTATGTTTTATCTGGAATGAATGTAATAAACGACCTTTGTATCTGTACTTCATCTTAAAGCTGTGGATGCTAGCATTGATCCGAGGACTAGCATTGCAATCACAGGATCCTTTCCTTTATAAAGGAGGGTCTAACATATGGTATCGAGCATTGTGTTGCCTGTAGGATTATGACCCTAGGGGAAAGACCACTAAGGAAAAGTTTTTCAACTACTTCTACACTTGTCTATTCTTCTCGTAAAACTTTTCTAATCTCTTTCAACTTCCTTTGTAGATGAACTCCATCAGAAGCCGTGAAGAAGGGACCACTCATGACCATGACCTTGGAGTGTGAAACCAGGTTTCCCAATATTCTCAAGGACCTCATGGAGGCAATGGATGCACATGGTGAAGCCGTGTACAAGGGCTTTCCGGTGATGGATGAAGGAGTGGAGTATTGGTGGGTGCAACTTCACTTGTACAAAAACAAGGAAGACAACCACAAAGAAAGGATTACGCATGTACACCAACACTAAAATGCACACCACATTCTTTGAGTCACCAGGGATGCGACTTGGAGGACTATCAAAGAACTAAGTGCTAGAGTCAAGTGCGAATGCTCAACCTCCAAAAGGATTTAGAGAAAGAAGGAGCTTACTCAAGAGTTGGAAGACACCAACCAAGAGATAAGGGACGTTATAGACTTAGTAATAGAGTCAAGAGAGCAAGATTGGTGGATTGCCTCTAGGAACATTGTGTTTAATAATAGATCCGTGAGATTGGATTGTAAGGACACTTCGTTAGTTGGACCACCACTTATCACCTTATTTTCAAAAGATATTTTAAATAAGTATGGACCTTGAATGATGTAATGGACTTATGTATGCATGACTTGTGTGACAATTATGTTTCATGGATATGTATGAATGTTAGTCTTGATTTACCTTGAATTGTGTTGTTCTAACTTTTTCAATCTTATAAATAGATGCCTATTGCCATCAGCACTGTTGAGGAGTTTCGGGTTACTCGTTTTGGTTCCCGTATCATTGAGCTTACCACTCTGCTTGATCTCCCTCTTCCCACCATCACGGTGTACCCACTCACCAAGTTCGAGAGGAAGGACCTCTGGGGCTTCAAGGTGACCCCAGGGCCTTGGGAGCCTACTATAGAGGCCATCGTCTTCAAGCCGATGCACGATGCGGGGGAGAGAGGCATGGAGGTAGTCATGGAGGATCCGATGGGGCGCTTGTTAGGCCGTCACTCCGGCGGGTTAGGGTACTCACTTCCACGTCTTGGAAGGCGTGATGTTGATGGAGAGTCCATCAACTTTGAGGACGACTCGAGGAGCAACTGGAGCCGATCGTCTTTATCTTCGGGACTTAGAGACTCTTCTCGAGCACGTAGATACGGACGGGGCGAATGTCATGCTAGGTAATGACGAGCTTGAGTGCGACTTCACGAGAAGGACAAACTTTTTGCAGCGGATGAGATGATCAAGGAAATGGAGACAAAGTTCGAGGCCGGGACCGTAAGTTCAAGAGCCGGGAGAAAGCGTCGGGATAGGAACAAGAAAATCCGGGACATGACCGAGGCGAAGTCAAGGACTTGAGCTTGAGCGGCGAGATGGCTATTGAGAGGCTTCGCTCCCAGAAGAGGGCTCTCAAGGCCAAGGTCGATTCCTTGACCACTACGATTGAGGAGAACAAGACCGCGATGGAGAACGCAGGTCTTACCTTCGTCGAGGAGGAGATAGATGCTGATGAGTAGACTTGACTACTCGTTTACCTTTCATATTCATACTTGTTATTGCGAACTTATTATTGGACCATCCGACAGGTGGATGGCTTGCCACTTGTGTGTTTTACTTCATGAGTTTGTTATGTGGTTGTGGAACTTTTATTCTTATTTTGCTTGTTATGTGTTTGCTTATGATGTATTGTGCATGAAACATCTATGGGTATCTCATTCTTATCTATTTGAACAAACCACAGATGCCTCCCGTCACATAAACCCCAACCCCAACAACATCACCCGAATGCAACAAATGATGAATGCGCATACGACTTATGCAAATGATGACAACATTCATCCGAACGAATAACAACAACAACAACAACAACCCAACAACAACAACAATAACAACAACAACAACAACAACAACAACCCTCGGGTTTGATATGCTCACCAGTTCTGCGTCCGAGGCCAAAAATTTTGGAACAAGCGATCCCATGATAGCCAATGACTGGCTACGTTCTGTGAACAAGGACTTAGTGACCGTGGGTTGCACGGATGTTGAAAAGGTCAGGTTCGCAGCACATCTGTTGGAAGGACCAGCCGCCACATGGTGGGATAATTTCCAAATCACCACTCCTATTGATGAAGTGACTTGGGACATCTTTGAAGATGGCTTTCACACCGCTCATATCTCATCAGGAATGATGAGTCTGAAAAAGGAGTTTCATAACCTGAAACAGCGCCACCATAGCGTGGCTGAGTACATAGAAGAGTTTAACAATCTGGCGCGCTATGCACCGGATGAGGTTGACACGGATGCCAAAAGAAAGGAAAAATTTCTGGAAGGCTTGAATGATGAACTGAACCTACAGTTGTCTGTGGCATATGTTCCAACTTATCAGTCTTTGTGTGACAAGGCTGCTATTTTGGAAAGTAAAATGAAGCAAGTCGAGAGTAGAAAGAGGAAACACTCCGACAAACACAGCTCGGGATCGTCTCACAAACGATCTCACTATGATGACAGCGGTAACTCAGAAACCCATAAACATGGGAAATTCGGCAAGCACAACCACAACCGACATGACAACAAGCATCACCGTAGTCATGACAAGGACAAGTACAAGAACCACAAGGGTGGACATAAGAGACACTATGGTGGAAATGGTAGTGGAAGTGGAGGCCAACCTCCTAAAAAGGACATCAGTCAAGTTGAGTGTTTCAAATGCAAGAAGCTGGGGCATTATGCTAATGAGTGCCCTGAGAAGAAAGTTGAAGGACCTAACAAGCCAAATCCTTTTCAGAAAGGACAGGTTAACCACATTAATGTGGAGGTCTATGAGGAGCACGATGCCGTGGTAAGTTCAGACTCAATTCAATTTCAACATTTGTACTCTTTGATACGGTGCATCTCATTCATTCATATCAAAGGTATTTGTTGATAGAAATGGGTTTGCATCGAGAAAACATTGGGTGTCCAATAAAGGTTAGTTCTCCGGGGAGATATGATAGTAAGCCTTGGATGCGGGATCTCATCATAGAGTTTGGTAAGCATAAGTTTCCGAAGGCTGATAATCCTAGATTCCCAAGGACTAGATGTAATTTTGGGAATAGATTGGATGGCTAAGTATGAAGGAGTACTAGATTGTGCTAATCGTCTTTGTTCTCACAACCCGAAGGAAAAAGAATAAAATTTAAGTCAAACTTTGAATCCAAAGGTAAGCTGAATTCTCTTAAGGGGTTAGCATGGACGGTGTGCCAATTGTGTGTGAGTATCCGGATGTATTTCGAGGAGTTACAGAATGCCACGGATAGAGATGTGGAGTTTTGATAGATTTGGTACCGTGTTCGGAGCAATAGCTAAGAGACCGTACAAAATTTCAGTTGATGAACCGAAAGAACTCAAGAAGCGACTAGGAGAATACGTTGCGAAAGGGTTTATTCAACCAAGTTCTTCATCTTGGGGATCCCCAGTATTGTTTGTGGAGAAAAAGGATAGAACACAAAGATTATGTATTGACTACCGTTCTCTCAACGAGGTTACTATCAAGAACAAATATCCTTTGCCAAGAATCAACGACTTGTTTGATCAGTTAGAAGGAGCATGTGTGTTCTCGAAGATTGATCTTGATGGGGCTATTTTCAACTCAAGATAAGAGAGCAAGACATACCTAAGACAGCATTCACCACAAGGTATGGATTGTATGAGTACACTGTGATGCCTTTTGGTTTAACCAACGCTCCATAATACTTCATGAACATGATGAATAAGGTATTCATGGAATTCCTTGACAAGTTTGTGGTCGTTTTCATCGATGATATCCTAGTCTACTCCAAGAGCAAGGAAGAACATGAAAGACACTTGCGCTTGATACTTGAAAAGTTAAGAGAGCATAAACTTTATGCCAAATTCAGCAAGTGTGAGTTCTGGTTAGAGAAAGTTGGTTTTCTTGGTCATGTTATGACAAAGGATGGTGTGCGATTGATCTGCTAAAGTTTCATGTGATAGATTGGGAATCACCCAAGAATGTGAAGGAAGTTAGTTTCCTTGGCTTAGCGGTGTTACTACTGAAGGTTCATTGAAAATTTCTCGAAGGTTGCTAAGCCAATGAAAGAATTGCTAAAGAAGGACAAGAAATTTGCTTGTCTTGAAGGTTCTTAGTCGACTTCAAGAGTTGAAGAAGAGACTTGTGACACCGATTATATGCGCGGTTGGAAAAGGATTTCCAAGTGTATTGTGATGCGTCTCATCAAGGTTTGGGTGTCGTACTTATGCAAGATGGTAAAGTCGTAACCTATGCTTCGAGACAACTCAAAACTCATGAAGTAAACTATCCTACTCATGATTTGGAGTTAGCCTCTGTCGTCCATGCACTCAAAACATGGAGACATTACCTTTTGGGTAAACGATGTGAAGTGTTCACCGATCATAAAAGCTTGAAGTATATCTTCACCAGAAGGAAATCAACATGAGGCAAAGGAGATGGCTAGAACTTATCAAGGATTACGACTTAAGTTTGCAATACCACCCATAAAGCAAATGTAGTAGCCGATGCTTTAAGTCGTAAGGCGTTTGTAAATGGCTTACCAAAGGGAATTGCGGATGATCTGTAAGCAATTCAAGGAACTCAGTTGGAGATTGTACGAGAAGGACATCTCATGTCCTTAGATGTTCAACCACTCTATTGGACAAGATCGAGAAGTTCGTAAGGCGATAAGGAAATTGAAAAGATTAGGGAAAATATAAGTCTAGGGAAAGCCAAGAGTTTCCATATAGCGAACAAGGCACCTTATGGCACGGGAAAGCGTATTTGTGTTCCATAAGATCCGGAGTTGCGGAATCGATCCTGCAAGAGGCTCACAACTCTCCGTATTCTATTCACCGAAACACCAAGATGTACATGGACATGAAAGAAAGATTTTGGTGGAACAATCTCAAAAGGGACATCATGAACATATTGCTTTGTGTGATGTGTGTGGAGTCAAAGAGCACCAAAACTAGCAGGTTTGCTTCAACCACCGCCTATTCCTGAATGGAAGTGGGAAAATATTGGTATGGATTTCATTACGGATTACCAAGGACCAGGTCGGTATGATTCCATATGGGTAGTAGTGGATCGCCTAACTAAAGTGGCTCATTTTATACCTGTGAAGACAACTTATACAAGTGCCAAGTTAGCAAAAATATACATGAGCAGAATCGTATGCCTTCACGGTGTGCCTAAGAGTATTGTGTCAGATAGAGGAACCCAGTTCACTTCTCACTTTTGGAGACTTCATGAATCCTTAGGAGCAGATTGGAATTGATCGCCTTTCATCCTCAAACAGATGGAAAAACAGAGGACCAACCAAATTCTTGAAGACATGTTGAGAGCATGTGCTTTAGATTATGGAGCAAGTTGGGATGAAAGTTTGCCCCTCAGCAGAGTTCTCTTACAACAATAGTCATCAAGCTAGTATTGGAATGGCACCATTTGAATTACTCTACGGAAGGAAATGTACCACCCCATTGTTATGGAATGGTGTGGGAGAAAAAGCTTATTTGGACCTGATATTATCAAAGGCGCCGAAGAAAGTCAAATTGGTTAAAGACAGTTGAGGTAGCACAATCCCGACGGAAAAGCTACGGATTCTAAGCGTAGAGAAGTCACCTCTGAAGTTGGGGATAGAGCTTATCTCGAGTATCACCACTCGTGGAGTGAAAAGATTTGGAGTCAAAGGAAAGTTGGCACCAAGATATGTTGGGCCATTCAAGATTCTAATTCAAGGAGAAGTTGCATACGGTTGAATTGCGATCTCTATCGATCCATAACGTATTTCATGTGAGTCATCTTAAGAAATGTCACCCGAAATGGAAGAGTCTTCTTTGAAGGATACCATACCTTTGGAAGAAGCTCAACTAGAAAGTGATCTCACTTATGAGGAAAAACTGTCAAGATTCTAGAGACCGCAGAAGAGTTACGGGACCAAAACTATCAAGTTTTGTAAAGTGCAATGGAACCATCACTCAAGAGGAAGCAACATGGGAAAGAAGATGATCTTGGAAGACCACCCTCACCTATTTGCTAGCCAACCGAATCTAGAGGCGAGGCAGATTCATCTTAAGGGGTTAGATTTGTAACATCCCAAAATCATAGTTTCAAAACTCATTCATATCATCTTTTCATTTAGGGTTTTCTCAAAAATCATTTAGAGACAGTTTGAGCTATGATTTCATGTGGGCAATTTATCTCAAATGGCCATCACCCTTTGAAATTTGAATGTTTAGGTACTAGTTTGCTTGCCTCTATTTGATGGAAAGATTAGGTGAAGCTTTTAACCCAAGATTCCAAATTTAGAAATGGTTTCAAAATCCTGTTTCATATATTTGCAAACTAGAGCAAATCTCATTTACTTTGAAACCCAAGCTTGACCAAGCCTTGCAAAGTAACCACTTAGTTAAAATGACTGTTTTGAATCCACAAAACCCTCAAAAATTCCCAAGGCAGTTTGGTTTCAAAAGGATTTGAATTCATATCAAATTCATACCGAAAATGAATTTAGAAAAGAAAAGACTCCTCAATAGGAAAAGGCGGCGAGAATCTGCAAGACAAATCGAGCCAGCAAGCCCACGGGTCTTCTTATTCTTCTCTCACGCATGCTGTTGACGAGCGACTGACAGACCCCACCTATACTCCGCGCACCTCGGCGACAAGCGGCCTTCTCCACCCGCACGACCGTTCATCCCCAAATCAACGCAGGCGTTTACGTGTTTAATTCGGCGTCAATTCGATTTATTGGCGAGTGATTCTCGTGACAGGCTATAAGAACCCCCTCTGGTCCTCTCTCTTCTCCCTCAAACCCAACCAGAGCGCCACCAGTGCGAGCATTACCCTCTCAACCCGCCGTCTCCGGCTCAAGGCTACAAATTCCGGTGAGTTCGAGCTTCCCTCGCCTCGTTCTTGCAAACTAGATCGGTGAGCCTCTGCGCTTCTTTAACACATTCGTTTACCCTCGCATGAGCGTAGCTCGGCGGCATCATCAATCGGGCCGCCACCGTCTTGATTGAACTCGTGAGCTCTAGTGGTAAGCCCGACCGCCCGCGTCTTCTAGTTCAAGCACACGACTCGCTTGACTCGTGAATCTAACCGTGTCCTCGTCTTGCCTTGAGGTGGTTCACGGCGTCCACGACGATCACGGCCTGCGACGCCCGTCCTACTCCGTGAGCAATCGCAACCGTGCCCGGCGCCCTTGACCAACCATGATCGACGAGCTTCGCCAAGACCTCGAGCCGGTGAGCTACTCCTCGTTCTCACTTACCCTCAGTGCCGCCTCCGTCGTCGGCAGTTCGCCGCCAGTAGCCACCGCCACGCCAGTTCTTGGCGGACAATAGCGACCGTTAGATCAGATCGTGGCGCTAGGATAGATCCACTTAACCCGGAAGCGATGCAGCGAGCCGCCAGATTTCATTTAGATCCTATGGTCGTGGAGCTCGATCGGTCTGAAACGGTATGGGCGAATAAGAACATGACGCGTGGCTAGGTTAGATCGAAAATAGATTTAAAACCGAAATTTGATCCAAATTCAAATGCTCATAACTTTCGATTGCCACGTTAGATTTTTGCAAACTTTATACCGTTGGATTCAGTGAAACAAGACCTTTCGAATATCCAATTTATTTAGCATATAGTAACATTAAAATGATTTTATTTGTAGAACATGTTTTAAGGCCATTTTAAGTAGATATTTATTTTGGTAAATTGTTTTGAGCCAAATAAGTTTAGTTGGCAAATTTGTGACTTGTTAAGTTTACAGAGACATGAGCATACTTGGTAGAATTTTTCAAAAATCACACTTAGTAAATTCTTGCATGCATGCATACATATTATTTTTGTTTGTATATAATTGTGTGTAATTGTATGCTATAATTTCTTGTGTAGATTTTGCTAGTGATTGTGATTGTGAAGAGTGCTACTCTCCCCACTACCAAGGCAAGTGATATTTACATGAATATATTTGTCCCATGTTTTGAACTAGCATTAGATATTTTGTTATAGTATTGCATGTTATTTTGTTTAATGCAAAAGATGGGAAATCCTATGTAGTCTAGCAGAATTGCTAAGGAATTATCCCTAAGATAAGTTGCCATACTTTGCTTAGCCTAGCTTATAGCAAAACAAGGGTTGGTGAAAACTACACTTACTATGAAGAAAATATTTCTAAGTCATGAGACTTATACTTTCCTAATAAAACCACTAAGTCAAATGAACCTCCTGGGTGGAATGGAAAGTATGGGTTATGTTGAGTGGTTACACAAGGCCATGGACTTGGGTTGTGTATCTCACTTGTGGTAAGCCACCCAGACACAAAGGGATTTGGAGGCCAAGTGTTGAGAAAGCTTACAGTGCAACCACTTGGCAATATGGGCTCTGCCTTGATCATATAGGTTGCTAGAACTTAGTCATTTGGACAGTTGGTGGTAGATGGGATGATAGGATGGAGCCGTCCATTTGACTAAGGAAAGGCTTCGAAGGTCCTATCTTGGGAAACCAAGTCAGTGGGAAAGTGCACAACCTCTGCAGATGGAAAACCTAAGTACTTAGCCTTGTCCAAGGAAATGGACACTTTGAGCTCAAGACATGGAAGCTACAAAATCTCATCACTCCAACTTCTAAGTAAAATTTAGGGTGAACAAGGGTGAAGGACCTCAATGTCTATTGGTGGTTCCTTGGGAATGTTTTGAAAAAAAACTTAGTAATTTCAACTAATAGGAAAACTTATTTTCAAGCAAAGCAAGCCAAGCTACACTTAGCCAAAATGCATATAGTATTATAGTCCACTTAAAATATACTAAGGTATCACTTTCCAATACTATTCCGAAGTATTGACCCTCCGTGTCGTAACTTGTGATGTTGCGAGTTACTCGATGATGAATAGGAGTCATGAGTCTACACTCAACATGCTTGCCTGTGGCACATGAAGATGAAGACTTGTGTTTATTTACTTATTCCTTAAACTCTTGTATTAGGCCTATGGCCCTGAGTTGTAAAAGACTATGTTTTTATCTCTGGAATGAATGTAATAAACGACCTTTGTATCTGTGTACTTCATCTTAAACTGTGGATGCTAGCATTGATCCAGGGACTAGCATTGCAATCACAGGGATCCTTTCCTTTATAAAGGAGGGGTCTAACATCCCCCTCCTACCGCTCGCCCCAGACGCCTCCGACGGAAGCTCCAGGCCCTCTAGCGGTACTACCGCTCCGGAAGCGGTACTACCGGTTACCACCGGTACTGCAGTTGCCGGTACTACCGGGTCCTACGACTCGATCGCCTAAGTTCGGCCCGTGCCTTGTAACCCAACCTATCATTTATCTTTTCATTCAAACTACCCTGTTTTGTGGTGGACTATATATAGCCCCCACCTCTATTGTAAACGTTTAGACTTGGATAATAATAGATATTAAGGAAACCCTTTGAGGACTTATATCTATTGGTCTCATGCTCCTACCAAGGAGCACGGATTATCCACCCCTCTTGGATCTTGCCTAGTGCGTTCAAGTTGTACAAGGCCTTGGGTTCTCGGTTTCTCGCCCCAAGTCGTCAAGGTCTCACCAAGCACCTCATCCCCCGTTGTTGGCGTGGAGAGCGAGCTTCGCCCAACACCGATCCTAGGGATTATGTTGGACCGGTTGCCACCGGCGTGAGGAGTAGGCGTGTATCGTGTTTTGGTGTGTGTGTGTGTTCGTGGTTTTCATCGCCTTCGCCCGATTTCATACCCGACCACCTCTTTCCCCTCGCTGCTCGTGGAATTCGTGAAAGATCGGGCCAACCCCAGGGTTACCCCATAACATATTGGTATCAAGAGCACGGTTGATCACGAATTTCCCCCAATTTTTCTTTTATCCGCCTTAAAAACGAAAATCCTACCAAAAAGAGCCCTAATTTGCCTTCGGATCGATCTCTGGATTTGGTGAGTTTTTCGTGGTTTTGGTCCATAGATCTGTTGCTTTGGGAGTCGATCTATAGCCCCTATTGTTTCTAGCTCAGCCTTTCGGTCAGTTTTTTCAACGAATTTGAGGTTTTTGGCAAGTTCACCTCGTTCCAGGCCTGTGCCAAGCGGTACTGCCGGCTGTGCAAGCGGTACTACCGCTAGTGACCGGTACTACCGGTAGTACAAGCGGTACTACCGCTCACCGGTACTACCGCTCGTTACCAGCGGTACTACCGCTCGCCACTGACCGTACCTCCCTGCCCTTTGACGCCTCGATTTCGTTCGCTGACCTTTCCCTTCTCGCTTGTTCGTGTTTCGCGTGTTTGTCGCCATTTTCACAACAGCTTCCGCATCAACGTCATCCCGCGCTCAACGACACCGCGACACTCGAACATCTTCCCCCACCAACGGTTGCAAGTCGTCAATAATACCAAAGGTATAACTTGCACCACCTTGACAGCCCCATATCTTCCTTTGTGTGTATCTATCCTATGAGAGCAACTCATTTTGTGTTTGTCTAAGCATTGTGCACTTGCCTTCGGAAAAGTGAGAGTGTGAGGCCAAATAAAAAAGCTAACATAGTAGCATAGAAAGGGAGAAAAAGAAAAGAAAAAGAATCAAAAAAAAACAAGGAAAAGACAAAGATAGAATAGAAAGTTACATAGTCTCCCAATACAAAGAGAACACCAAGCTTGTAAGCCAACAAGAGAGAAGAAAGAGCGCACCGAGGCAAGTGCACAAATCTATTGCTTATCCTCTTTTGGCAAACGAGTTGTGGTCTCTCCTTGTGTTGGCACGACATCCGAGCGTAGTCTTCGTTAGGACCTTTTGTGCTCATTTTCATAGTCGTGCTAACCCCGTTTTTCTCCACGTGTGTGTTTTCCGTGTTTTTGTAGATCGTATCCTTTTTGCTTTTGATCTTTGGTTCTTTACCACGTAGGACAATAACCTTTTGCTTGGATCGTTTCGTTTGGTTTTCCACAACACTAACCTTCCACCAAAAGCCTTTGAGAGTTTCTTGCCATTTCACTTTGCATGCTTTTCGCTCATTTGTGTGGCAATTGGTTTGATATAATCTCCAAGGTGAGGTAAAAGGCTAACTCTCCACACCCTTTCTCTCCATATACAACCATTGTTGGCTTTACATCATGGACAGGCATGGAGAGCCATCCCAACCACCACCACCTCCGGAGGATGATAACCAATTCATGACAAGATGGGACCATTGGAAGATCCGAGGAGAATTCAACTATCGTTGTGAAGCTCTCGAGCGGCGCCAAGATGAACAATTTAGCGAGGCCCGTGTGGAATTCAAGAACATCGACAACCGCTTCGAAGAAGTCCGTGGCCAAATGCATGCCATGCAACACAACCTCGGGCATCAAAATGAAGCTCTTGGTCGTGCACTCGCCTCAACGGATGAGAAGCTCCAACACATCATCGATGGACTCGCAAGGACACGCTCGCGCGAATCAAGCTCATCTCGGCACTCCTCAAGTGAATCAAGTGCACCTCGCCGTCACGCTTCAAGGCACCGGGATGGACCCGTTCTTCAATCCATGAGCTCTTCACAAGCGGTACCATCTCCGCGTCACGCCGCAACGTCAAGCTATGATGGTGACCTCTCCGCAAGACCTCCAAGGCGCGAAGCGAACCGGCCACAACCAAGGGCACTTGTGATTCAACAAGAGCAACCTCGCATGGACCACCAAGGCCATCGACGTCGACACGCTCCTTCAACAACAAGTGAAGCTTCCGAAGAGGACGAACAAGATCACCGTCGACGGGAAGCACTCGAAGATTCCCCAAGACGTCATCATCGACATGATCGTCCACGTCGGCAACATGATGGTCATGGCGAGCCTCCTCTACACCAAGAAGAAGAAGAGCAGCCCATTGCGCATGAGGCTCGACGTCCTCCTCGCCACAGGGCGCAAGACAATGCTCCTCGACATCAACCACGACAAGAACAAAACGAGCAAGCTCCCCAAGCTCGTCGTCAACAACAAGTTCCACCACCAAACGCGGCACCTCAACAACCGCAAGAGCAACGCAACAATCACCAAGCAAGACAAGAGAGCTCGGATGATGATGATGACCGCCCAAATCATGGCAACCGCCGCAACCGGAACCGCAATGGAGAAGAAACTTTCGGCAAGCTCAAATTCACCATGCCCAAGTTCACCGGTTCCAATGAGCCCGAGGAATATCTCTCTTGGGAACTCAAGGTCGACAAGATCTTCCGCATGCACAATTATAGCAATGAGAAGATGATGGCCATGGCATCCCTCGAGTTTGATGAGTATGCCAACCTTTGGTGGGAACAAGTCCAACTCGCTCACGAAAAAAAGAAGAGCCTCCAATCGCAACTTGGCAAGATATGAAGGCTCATATGAGATCCCGCTTTGTTCCTTCACACTACACGCGTGACCTCTTCAACAAGCTTCAAACGCTTAGTCAAGGGACAAAGACCGTGGAAGAGTACTTCAAGCAAATGGAGCTCAACATGATCCGTGCCAACATTGAAGAGCGAGATGAGCAAACAATGGCACGCTTCCTCAATGGCTTGAACCATCCCATCAAGCGCATCACCGAGTTCTAAAATTACAACAACATGGTTGAGCTTGTGCACATCGCATCCAAGGCCGAGCGCCAAGTGCAAGAGGACATCAAGTTCAACAAGCCAAAGACGTACTTCACCTACAAGCAAGCGCCAACCACTACTCCAACAACACCAAGTGGAAGCTCCCCAAGTACAACCAAGCTTCCCTTCAAGCCAACTATTCCCCAAGGTAAACAGCCCCCAAGTAGCAAACACGCAAGGGATGATCAACCATTCAATGGTGAATGCTACAAGTGTGGAGGCAAAGGGCACAAGTCGAATGCATGTGGAAACAAGAAAGTTTTGTTCATCCATGACAACGGCGATGAAGAATACTTGAGTGAAGAAGAGTTTGATGCAAGGGTCAAGGAAGCCATGGCAAGGCAACATTTGGAAGAGGACCAAGAACTTCTTGTGTGTGAGCATGACGCAAGTCCATCGCTTGTGGTCACAAGGGTCTTGACTACCCAAGTCAACGAAAATGAAGACCAACGCTCGAACATCTTCCAAACTCGTGCCGGCATCAATGGGAAGTCCATCAAAGTTGTCATCGATGGAGGGAGTTGCCACAACCTCGCAAGCACGGAATTGTGTGAGAAACTCAACCTCACCCTTCATCCGCATAGACACCCCTACCACATCCAATGGCTAAGTGACCAAGGATCCGTCAAGATCAAGCACACCGTCTCGGTGACGTTCTCCATTGGGCACTACAAGGACACGGTGGAATGTGACGTGGTTCCAATGACAGTTTGTCACATGTTGCTCGGAAGGCCGTGGCAATATGACAAGTGTGCTTTGCATAATGGTCACTCAAACACTTACACCTTCAAATGGCTTGATAAAACTTGCGTGTTGCAACCAATGACTCCTAGCCAAATAATTGCGGACAATGCAAAGGCTTTAGCGAGGGCGCAATACGCAAAACCACCTTGTGAGAAGAGTGGTGAGCGAGAGAACCACACCATAGTGAGTGAGAGCTACAAGCCAAACTCGAGTGGAAAAACTAAGAGTGTTCTTCTTGCCACCAAAAGTGAGATGAGAGAAGTGCGGAACAACCCATCCATCTTGCACTACGTCCTTGTATGCAAGGGACTAGCGCAAGGAACTAACGACTTGACAAATGTTCCTCCTTCTTTGATAGCTGTTTTGCAGGAATTCCAAGATGTATTTCCCGAAGAGCTTCCTCATGGCCTTCCTCCTCTTCGTGGAATCGAGCACCGCATCGACCTAATACCCGCGCCCACTCCCAAACCGGCCGCGTGTCGCATTTAACCCGGAAGAGACGAAGGAGATCGGCGTCAAATCAACCAACTCGTCTCCAAAGGTTTGATCCAAGTAAGCACTAGCCCAAGCGGTTCCGTGATCCTAGTCCCGAAAGCGGATGATACGTTGCGGTTATGCATGGATGCCGTCCAATCAATGCTATCACCGTGCGTTATCGACATCCTATACGCGTCTTGATGACATGCTTGATGAGTTATGTGGAGCCACTATATTTTGAAAATTGATCTTCGTAGTGGATACCATCAAATTCGCATGGCTGAAGGTGATGAGTGGAAAACCGCCTTCAAGACCAAGCTTGGTCTCTATGAATGGTTGGTTATGCCTTTTGGCTTATCCAATGCCCCATCTACCTTCATGCGTCTCATGAACCATATTTTGCGATCTCTCATTGGAAAGAGTGTAGTTGTTTACTTTGATGACATTCTTGTCTATAGCAAGTCACTAGAGGAGCATGTTACTCATGTTAATGAGGTCCTACAAATCCTTCGTCATGAAAAGCTTTATGCTAACCTCCCCAAGTGCACTTTTGCAAGAGACAAGCTGATTTTCCTTGGTTTTGTTGTGTCTTCTAATGGCATTGAAGTTGATGTCTCAAAAGTCAAGGACATACGAGATTGTCCCATCCCTACAAATGTTAGTGAACTTCGTAGTTTTCATGGGTTGGCTGGCTTTTACCGTCGCTTTGTGAAAGATTTTTCCACAATTGCTTGCCCCCTAAACGAATTGACCAAGAAAAATGTCACGTTCGTTTGGGGAAGAGCACAACAAAAGGGTTTTGATGAGCTCAAAAAGAGGCTCACAGAAGCACCACTTCTTGCATTGCCGGATTTCACAAAAACATTTGAGATTGAATGTCACGCTAGTGGTATTGGCATTGGTGGCGTCCTTATGCAAAATGGGCGTCCTATTGCTTACCATAGTGAGAAACTTGATGGCGCACGCCTCAATTATCCCATTTATGACAAAGAACTTTTTGCCTTGGTTCGTGTTCTTCAAGTGTGGCAACACTATCTTTGGCCCAAAGAATTTATCATCCATTCCGACCATGAGTCGTTGAAGTATCTTAAGGGCCAAGCCAACTTGAGCAAAAGACATGCAAAATGGGTTGAGTTTATGGAGTCTTTTCCTTACATTGTAAAATACAAGAAGGGCAAAGAAAATGTGGTGGCGGACGCCTTGTCTCGCAAAACCACAAGCCTTCTTACACGACTCGAAGTCAATGTTTTGGGTCTTGAGGACATCAAATCTTTGTACGCGTCCGACTCTTTCTTTGGACAAATATTTGCACCATGTTCAATAGACAAAGGGATTGATGATTTCTATTTGCATAAGGGTTTTCTTTTCAAACAAAATAAGCTTTGCATTCCGAAATCGTCTCTCCAACTTTTGCTTCTTCAAGAGTCCCATGGTGGAGGCCTTATGGGTCACTTTGGCCGTGACAAGACATATGACATGCTCTCCACTCACTACTTTTGGCCAAAGATGAAGCGCGACGTGGAGCGCCACGTTCAACGATGCACTACATGTATCCAAGCTAAGTCCAAGTCCAACCCCTTTGGTCTTTACATGCCATTACCTATTCCTGTTGCACCTTGGTCGGACATTAGCATGGACTTTGTGTTAGGCTTGCCTAGATCGAAACATGGTCATGATTCCATATTTGTAGTCGTGGATCGCTTTTCAAAAATGGCACATTTCATTCCGTGCCATAAGACCGATGATGCTTCACATGTAGCAAATTTGTTTTTCAGGGAAGTAATTCGGCTACACGGCGTGCCAAGAACAATTGTCTCCGACCGCGACGTAAAATTCATGAGCTACTTCTGGAAGACCCTCATGGCCAAGCTCGGCATCAAGCTCCTCTTCTCGTCCGCCTCGCATCCTCAAACCGATGGACAAACCGAGGTCGTCAATCGAAGTCTTGGCACACTTCTCCGGGTGTTGATAAAGAAGAACCTTAAAGACTGGGAGGAATGCATTCCACACGCCGAGTTCGCCTACAACCGCGCCAAGCACTCCACCACAATGAGGAGCCCGTTCATGATCGTCTATGGCTTCGAGCCTCTCACCGCGCTCGATATCCTTCCACTTCCACTTCATGAACGTGCCAATATGGACGTTGTCAAGCGTGCCCAAGCAATGATGAAACTCCATGAAGACACACGAGCTACTATCGAGCAACAAGTCCTTCGCCAAGCATCAAGGCTAAACAAGACCAAGAAAGAGATGATCTTTGATGAGGGCGACCTTGTATGGATACACTTGAGTAAAGACCGCTTCCCCAAGGAACGCGACTCCAAGCTAAAGCCACGAGGCGATGGACCAATCAAGGTGCTAAAGAGGATCAACAACAACGCCTATGTGATCGATATACCAACATCTAAGTATCTTGTGAGCTCGACATTCAATGTCAAGGACCTCTCACCCTACCATGGAGAAGAGGAAGTTGTGACGGTTGAAGAGTCAAGGACGACTCTTTCCCAAGGGAGGGGAGCTGATGCAGCCCGTCCTCCGACCGCTACTACATCTACTCCCACGAGCTACTCAAGTGGACCCATGACTCGCGCCCGAGCCAAACTCCTTCAAACTAAGGTGAACTCGCTCCTCTCCTTGTGTGACTTCGACACACCCTTGGATGGCTTGCTACTTCACACGCAAACTCATGCATCATCAGTGCAGAAGAAGCCACCATCCCGCCAGACGGTACTACCGGTTGGGACGACCGTACTACCGCTCAAGCGGTCCCTGGCCTCCACCGCCGCCACAGAAGCACTACTCCATGCCCCGAAGCAAGCGGTACTACCGGTCTGCAATCGGTACTACCGGTGGCTTTACCGCCCTCCTACCGCTGCCCAGGACGCCTCCGACGGAAGCTCCAGCCCTCTAGCGGTACTACCGCTCGAAGCGGTACTCTGGGTTACCACCGGTACTACCGGTGCGGTACTACCGTCTGCTGACCCTGATCGCCTAAGTTCGGCCCTGTGCCTTGTAACCCAACCTATCATTTATCTTTTCATTCCGAAACTACCCCTGTTTTGTGGCTGGACTATATATAGCCCCCACCCTCTATTGTAAACGTTTAGACTTGGATAATAATAGATATTAAGGAAACCCTTTGAGGACTTATATCTATTGGTCTCATGCTCCTACCAAGGAGCACCGGATTATCCACCCCCCTCTTGGATCTTTCCTAGTGCGTTGATGTTGTACAAGGCCTTGGGTTCTCGGTTTCTCGCCCCCAAGTCTTCAAGGTCTCACCAAGAACCTCATCCCCCGTTGTTGGCGTGGAGAGCGAGCTTCGCCCAACACCGATCCTAGGGATTATGTTGGACCGGTTGCCACCGGCGTGAGGAGTAGGCGTGTATCGTGTTTTGGTGTGTGTGTGTTCATGGTTTTCATCGCCTTCGCCCGATTTCATACCCGACCACCTCTTTCCCCCTCGTTGCTCGTGGAATTCGTGAAAGATAGGGCCAACCCCAGGGTTACCCCATAACACGATGGTTGATGTAGGTGGCGCACTTGGTCGTCCACATGACACTCACGACGATGATCACTTGCCTTGGCACTCTTCTTGTGCTTGTGGTGCCTTCTTGAGCTTGCTTGAGCATTATGGTTGGTTCTCATCTTGAATTCTTCGTCTTTATGGCGAAGATGCCTTTGACGATGTCTTGTATCCTCTTTATGGTGGCGATGCTCATGAGAGGATGTTTGTCGATGAAGATTCTTGTTTCTTGGCGCCTCTTGATGTATATGATGTTTGGACGCCACTCTTGTTTGGATAGGAGGTGGATCTTGGCGCCTTGGAGGTGATGTAGCTTGGCGCCTTGGAGATGGTGGAGCTTGACGCCTTGGAGGTGATGGAGCTTGGCGCCTTGGAGATGGTGGAGCTTGACGCCTTGGAGGTGATGGAGCTTGGCGCCTTGGAGATGGTGGCGCTTGACTCCATCTAGGTGGTGGCACTTGTCGCCTTGGAGGTGGATCATCAAAGTAGGTGGTGTCGTTTGGTGTGGCACGCTTGGCCTTGAAGGTCATGGAATCTTGATGATGCGCCTCCTCTTGCTTGGCGTAGTAGGCTTCCATCTCCACGCGGTGGAGGAATTCTTCATGGCTCGTGGAGGAGCCAACAAACTCGATGAAGTTCTCCGTGTCCTCCATGCTTGGCGAGGCGTCGTCGATGTCGCACTCGAAGTCATCCATGCTTGGGGAGTAATTGTTGGTGTAGTACTCCATATCACCCAAGCATGTGGAGCCATTGTCGGTGTAGTGCTCCATTGGCTCCATGCATGAGGAGCCATTGTCGACGTAGAGCTCCATGTCTTCCATGCATGTGGAGTCGTCGTAGGTGTAGTGCTCTGGGTCCTCAAAGCATGCGGAGCCATTGTCGGTGTTGTGCTCCGTCATGTCCTCTATACTTGTGGAGTCATAGTCATGGTGGCTCATCATGGATTCTTCATCGATATCATCCTCGGTTTCGGATTCCCTAGACATGATGCACAAGACCAAGCGGTGTATATGGAAGTGGTAGTGGGAGTTAGGGATACAACGTCAAACCTTACTTTACCTTGGAAGATCGTATCGTGCAAGTGGCCACACTTGAGAGCAATAAACCAAGCAATGTGAAGTTCACGCGGAACACCAAAACCAACTACGAACCAAAAAACACACACACAAGGCCTATGGTGGATAGGTATGTAAAGTGGCATGTCAAGAACCAATCAGAAATCAAGATGTTGTATTGGCAAGTAAAGAACCACAATTATCACAAAGCAAAACAAGTTAATCCACAAGATAGGAAATATGTACAAGGAAACACACACGGTGGGATAAATGGGACTTGTGCGACGGAGAAAGTGAGCTAAGAACCAAATGATTACCTAGCGAAGACTATAAGCTCGTGTCACACAAGTACAAGGAGAGACGCTAGTTCGATTGCACAAAAGTGGTGGGCTACAAGATATGCATAAAAGTACCACCTATATGATGTTCATCGAGCTTGCGCTTCCTATTCTATGAGGAACATGTATATTTCTTTTTTTTTCTCTTTTCCTTTTTCTATTTCTTTTTTCTATTTTTCTTTTTCTTTCTTTCTTTTTCTTTTTCACTTGCCTCTTCCTTGTGCCAACAATTATATATGAGATAGCGCTCACAATGTTTGCTCGGAATCTACAAGGTATCAAATGTGCATAGCCCAAGCAATCATAAGAGGAACTAGTCTCAATAGGTGTTTGTTGCTCGCAAAGATAGTGGGGTTCACAAAGGAATGCAAGTGGGGAGAAGTCATGAATGTTTATACCTTTAATTTGATCTTCACCCTTTATTGTTGGATTTCGCCTTGCTCATGGAATTTGGATGTAGTAGATAGCATGAACAACGTGGATGATGATGTAGTGCTCCTTCTCCTCTTTGAAACGAGCTAAAGAACACCAAAATCCGAGTTCGAATGAAAAAGTTATGCTCAAAACGGTGAGAGGCTGAAATCTGGGAACCTGCTATTTTTGTTCAGTACTGGGGGGTAGTACCGGTTTTCCGAGAGGTAGTACCGGTTTTCCGAGAGGTAGTACCGGTTAAGTGCGGTAGTACCGGATTTTGGGCCCGGTGGTACCGGTTAAGTGCGGTAGTACCGGATTTTGGTCCCGGTAGTACCGGTTGGTCCTGGGAAGCCCAGATTTGACGCGTTTTCATGATTTTGGGGCGATTTGGGCGGAAAATCTTCAAGAAAAACACCAAATCGAAGGGGGAAATCAAGGAATTAGGCTATGGGAACGCAAAGGAAGGTAGATCAACAAGTTTAGCAAGTAATCCACGGATCAAAACCTACCAAAACGCACTCAAATTACAGATCGATCCAAAACACGAATTGGGGCTATTTTTGGTGGAATTTTCGAATTTATGGGGAAAAGACCAAATCGATGAAATCGTGGCAACCAAAAAGTCACGATACCAGATGATGGAGGGGTTAACCTCTTGGGTGGCCCGATCTTCACGGATCTCGTGGTCAAATCGATGGGAAAGCGAGGGGAAAGGGAGAAGGTAGCGGAAGCGAACATACACCTCGCGAAGAACACAATGAACACACACAAACCTCACACAATACAAGGCCGATTGCTCCCGAACGGCGGCCACCGGTCCGATAGAATCCTCGCAAGGAAAGATCGGTCAACGTGCTCCCTCAAATCCACATCGGAGAGGGAAGAACACCTTGGGGAGGGTATTGACAACTTGGAGACGAGACATCGAACTTCAATGCCTTGTTCAATGATGGATGCATGATGCAAAGTCCAATCGAGGTTGGTGACGATAGTCGGTCCCCTTGGTAAAGGGGATGAGGCAAAACTAGAGATTCCACAATGGGGGTTGTCTTTAGTCTATCATCTATGCCTAAGGGATACATGAGGGGTGGGGGCTCTATTTATAGGCCAACCACTAAACAAGGGTAGTTTGGGGATAAACTAGGCGAATAGGTAAGTAAAGGGGAATACATGGGCTGTGGCCCAACAAGTGCGCGCGGGCACAGACATGACCGGTAGTACCGGACTCAAGACCGGTAGTACCGGTTGTAACCGGTAGTACCGCTTGCGGTCCTAGAGCGTCAGTTGGAGCCGTCAGTAGCGAGCGGTAGTCCCGCTGACCGGTAGTACCAGTTCCGACGACCGGTAGTACCGCTTGGACCTGGCAGCTGCCGATCTATCTTCTTCCGTCTCCTCTTCCAAGCCACCGTCTTGTCGGGCTTGATGCTCCGGGCTTCCTCCCTTGCCTCCGTACTTATCAATGTGAACCTATCATGGCCATAGGACGGAGTATGAAGTAGTATACCATTCAATAGGGTAGGAAGTGAGCTTGCATAGAGGAACGGATTCACCTTTGGAGTCCATGACGACTTGGCGTAAGTTGGAGACCTTGATGTAGTAACGACCGTAGGTCGGGCTGCATCACAAAGTCCATGCTAATGTCCGACCAAGGTGCATGAGGAATAGGCAATGGCATATAAAGACCAAAGGGGTTAGACTTAGATTTAGCTTGGATACATGTAGTGCATCGTTGGACGTGGCGCTCCACGTCGCGCTTCATCTTGGGCTAAAAGTAGTGAGTGGATAGCATGTCATATGTCTTGTCGCGGCCAAAGTGACCCATAAGGCCTCCACCATGGGACTCTTGAAGAAGCAAAATTTGGAGAGACGACTTCGGGATGTAAAGCTTGTTTTGTTTGAAAAGAAAACCCTTATGCAAATAGAAATCATTAATCCCTTTGTCTATTGAACACTTTGCAAAAATTGATCCAAAGAATGGGTCGGACTCGTACAAAGATTTAATGTCATCAAGACCCAAGACATTTACTTCGAGTCACGAAAGAAGGTTTGTGTTTTTGCGTGACAAGGCGTCCGCTACCATGTTTTCTTTGCCCTTCTTGTACTTGACAATGTAAGTAAAATATTCCATGAACTCAACCCATTTGGCGTGCCTTTTACTCAAATTGGCTTGGCCCTTAAGATATTTCAACGACTCATGATCGGAATGGATGATAAATTCTTTGGGCCAAAGGTAGTGTTGCCACACTTGAAGGACACGAACCAAGGCAAAAAAGCTCTTTGTCATAAATCGGATAGTTAAGGCGTGCGCCATCCAGTTTCTCACTATGGTATGCAATAGGACGCCCATTTTGCATAAGGACGCCTCCAATGACAATTCCACTAGCGTCACATTCAATCTCAAAGGTTTTTGTGAAGTCCGGTAATGCAAGAAGTGGTGCTTCGGTGAGCCTCTTTTTGAGCTCATCAAAAGCCTTTTGTTGTGCTTTGCCCCAAACGAACGTGACATTTTTCTTGGTCAATTCGTTGAGGGGGCAAGCAATGGTAGAAAAGTCTTTCACAAAGCGACGGTAAAAGCCAGCCAACCCATGAAAACTATGAAGTTCACTAACATTGGTAGGTATGGGTCAATCTCGTATGTCCTTAACTTTTGAGACATCAACTTCAATGCCATTAGAAGACACAACAAAACCAAGGAAAATGAGTTTGTCTTTTGCAAAAGTGCACTTTGGGAGATTAGCATAAAGCTTTTCATGACGAAGGATTTGAAGGACCTCCTGAACATGAGTAACATGCTCCTCTAGTGACTTGCTATAGACAAGGATGTCATCAAAGTAAACCACTACACTCTTCCCAATGAGAGATCTCAAAATATGGTTCATGAGGCGCATGAAGGTAGATGGGGCATTTGATAAGCCAAAAGGCATAACCAACCATTCATAGAGACCAAGGTTGGTTTTGAAGGCGGTTTTCCACTCATCACCTTCGGCCATGTGAATTTGATGGTAACCACTACGAAGATCAATTTTCGAAAATATAGTGGCTCCACATAACTCATCAAGCATGTCATCAAGACGCGGTATAGGATGTCGATAATGCACGGTGATAACATTGATTGGACGGCAGTCCATGCATAACCGCAACGTATCATCTGTTTTTGGAACTAGGATCACGGGTACCGCGCTTGGGCTAGTGCTTACTTGGATCAAACCTTTGGAGACGAGTTGGTTGATTTGTCGTTGTATCTCCTTTGTCTCCTCTGGGTTCGTGCGATATGCGGCGCGGTTTGGGAGTGGGGCGCCGGGTATGAGGTCGATGCGGTGCTCGATTCCACGAAGAGGAGGTAGTCCATGAGGAAGCTCTTCGGGAAATACATCTTGGAATTCCTGCAAAATAGTCAACAAAGAAGGAGGAACATTTGTCAAGTCATTAGTACCTTGCGCTAGTCCCTTGCATATAAGGACATAGTGCAAGATGGATGGGTTGTTCCACACTTCTCTCATCTCACTTTTGGTGGAAAGAAGAACACTCTTAGTTTTTCCACTCGATTTTGGCTTGTGGCACTCACTCACTATAGTGTGGTTCTCGCGCTCACCACTCTTCTCACAAAATGTTTTTGTGTATTGCGCCCTCACTAAAGCCTTTGCATTGTCCGCAATTATTTGGTTAGGAGTCATTGGTTGCAACACACAAGTTTTTTCAAGCCATTTGAAGGTATAAGTGTTTGAGTGACCATCATGCAAAGCGCGCTTGTCATATTGCCACGGCCTTCCTAGCAACATATGGCAAACCGTCATTGGGACCATGTCACATTCCACCGTGTCCTTGTATGGTTCAATTGAGAACGTTACCGAGACGGTGTGCTTGATCTTGACGGATCCTTGGTCACTTAGCCATTGTATATGGTAGGGGTGTTTATGCGGATGGAGGGTGAGGTTGAGTTTCTCACACAATTCTGTGCTTGCGAGATTGTGGCAACTTCCTCCATCGATGACAACTTTGATGGACTTCCCATTGATACCGGCACGAGTTTGGAAGATGTTTGATAGTTGGTCTTCATTCTCATTGACTTGAGTAGTTAAGACCCTTGTGACCACAAGCGATGGACTAGCGTCATGCTCACACACAATTAGTTCTTGGTCCTCTTCCAAATGTTGCCTTGCCAATGCTTCCTTGACCCTTGCATAAAACTCATCTTCACTCAAGTATTCTTCGTCGCCATTGTCATGGATGAACAAACCTTTCTTGTTCCGACACGCGGCCGACTTGTGTCCTTTGCCTCCACACTTGTAGCACTCACCATTGAATGGTTGATCATCCTTTGTGTATTTTCCACTTGGGGGCTGTTTTCCTTGAGGAAGTGTTGGCCTGAATGGAAGCTTGGTGGTACTTGCTGAGCTTCCACTTGGTGTTGTTAGAGTAGTTGTTGGTGCTTGCTTGTAGGTGAAGTACGTCTTTGGCTTGTTGTACTTGATGTCCTCTTGCTGATGCAGCCTGTCCTACGGACGCACCTCCATCGACAACACCTAGTCCCCCAAGTGGACCAATGACTCGCGCCCGTGCCAAGCTCCTACAAGCCAAGGTTAACTCGCTCCTTTCCTCATGTGATTTTGGTCTACCTTTGGATGGCTTGCTACTTCATGCATCTACGTTGTGTATCCTCAGATATGAAGCAACACCACCACACCAAGCCACCAAGGAAGCAGGACCGGAGAAGAAGAGGCTGGAGCTCGCACACCGAGTCTCCGGTAGACGAGTCTCCTGGTCTCCTACACCGAGTCTCCGAACCTTCCTCCGGTCCATCAGTAGACCCAAGCCAGGGACCCAGAAGCCCCTCCGGAGGCAGATTCCGAGACCGAGTCTCCGGACCCGAGACCGAGTCTCCGGGGATCACTGCTGTGCATGTTAAAGCCTTTTGGGCCTGGCCCATGTAACCCCCTGATGTGGACATCCCTACTATTGATACAACCGTTGTACCTACAGCAACACACATACGAGGACCCATCACAAGATCTCGTGCCAAACAACTTAACTATCAGGTACTTTCGTTTCTTGGAACTATTCCTCACATACATGAGAATATGATGCTGCCTAAATCGGATATATTTCTTACCCTTAGGAATGATGGACCAAGCATGGATGAGAGGGACAAGCATTGGAGCATGGCCATGCATGGAGATGGCAGCAAGCATGTGATGATCCAAGAGAAGGCCACAGATGAAGATTTCAGAACTTTGAGGCCACCATAATGAAGAAAGAAGGCTTGGACGAAATATTCAAGATCAATACTTTACTGTTGTCCATAGCTTAATATGGTGTCATGACACCTTTTATTTTGGGCCAGGCCCATGTAATTTTCACAGGATTTTAATTAGCCACTTTTAGAGTCCGTATTTGAGGGGAAGAGGACTTTTAGGGTTGGATTCGGCCACCACTTCCATGGCTGGCCGAAACCCCACCTTTTCTCCCTTAAATACGCCCCATAGCCGAACCTCTAGACTCGGAATTTCTTTAGACATTAAGTTAGCCATAGTCGCAACTTCGCCAAGGCTCGAGCGTCGCAGAGGCCTCTTGTACTTCGTACCTATTCAGGATCCCACCTCGTCAATAAAGCTTTCCTCTTAATCCGCAATATCTTGATTGCAATATTGGTTCTTACTTGTTCTCGATTTTAGGTAGGAATTAAGACCCTCGCTGGTCAGGCTGATCGTGTTCACGCAGGATCGGTAACCTCCATGAGATTGGCCTAGCGATTGCATTGGCGCTCGTGCTCGCACGTGTAGTCGGATCGTCAAGCCCGAACTCCACCAAATCGATTATCGCCATCTCATCGAAAGATCGGACACCTTTGCCCTATCAAGTGGTATTAGATTTCAGGTTGCTCGGTGA
The DNA here is from genome assembly GCA_030063025.1 of Avena longiglumis. Taxonomy (NCBI): domain Eukaryota; kingdom Viridiplantae; phylum Streptophyta; class Magnoliopsida; order Poales; family Poaceae; genus Avena; species Avena longiglumis. The sequence goes on along the minus strand of CP125978.1, from coordinate 247,724,936 downwards.
GATTTTACTGTTTTTCGTAGATTAGATCTGTTTTTACCTATAACCCATGAAAAAGCCAAAAACACAGTTAGAATTTAGATCCATCCGATAACCAATCTACGCCTCGCATTATCTTTTCAGTTTTTGCATTGTTGAATTTGTGTCTACATCGTCGCGTCGAGTTGCTGGTCTTAGTGTATCGTCCCTTAGAGTTTCGAGTTCTAATCATACTAGTCACCGCCACACTCACCGATCACCGCCACCATATTCCGCCACCATATTCCGCCGCCATATACCCAACCACCATAAACCATAATACTCCGCCACCGCCTTCCTACCGCGACACAGATCCGATCAGTTTTCCTGCCGCGGTACGTGTCCGAGTAGAGTTACTGTTTCCTAGTTATTTCTTTTGACTTTTCTTCTTTGTTGTTTCCGTGTTCAGCTAAAGTCCGTGTCACGCTAAGAGTCCGGTCGTAAGTCGGAAGAGCAAAAAAAAAAATTCTGGCTATACTAGTTTTCGGCTTTGGGGATCACTTTTCTCCATCGGCCGTTATAGCGATATTTTTTTGGCGCCTGCGCGCTTTCCGGAGCAAAATAAAAAATTTCGAATTCTTTTTTGGGGCTAACCTGTTTTTAGACCCCGTAGATCAGTTCTAGACACTCGCCATCATAGTGATTTTCTGCATCTCGGTTCGCTTTTCAGGTGCCTTATCATCATACATTGCTTGTTGTGTCGCGTCGTGACATTGTTGGTGATCTAGGCTCGCGTCTCTAGTACGGTCTAGCCTAGGACCAGCACAGTACCGTCGTTGAGCATTCTTTCAACTTTTGCATTGCTGTTTTGATAATTGCTAACCCCCCTTGCTAAGCCTTCCCAGAGCTCCACAGATATTCTCCACGTGCGGTGTATCGACCCCTGGTAATCGCTTGGTTCAATCTCTGGACCCACTGATCCTCGCAGTTGCACATCGCCTTTTCCTGCTGCTTGGTAAGAACTTGTAAGAGCTTCGTATATTGCTTGACGGATTACGCGTGACTTCCACCATATTCCTGTAGTATATATACCTGTGCTTTTTAAGGACTAACCATGACAGATACTTTGCGGAACCCTGCCACCATGACGAACGAAGAACTACATGCCCACTTCTCCACGCTCTTGGTCAGTCGCGTTGAAGACGTGGATACGCGCCTAGGGGAGTTTGACACCAAGCTCACCAACGCCGTGGACAAGATCGATGGACTCGAGAAATCCTTCAACGCCAAGCTTGACGTTCGGTTCAAGGAGCTTTTGAACGGATTGCCCGCACCCGCACCCACACATGGCGACGCATTCCGATCACGGTCGGACTGCTGGTTCATTCTTGCGCCAGACCGGCGGCTGCGGCCGACGCCTCGGACTTCACGCGGTGCTGCTGCAACATTGGGGGAGACGGCGGTACTACTACGACCGACGACGACGATGCTTGACGAGGAGGTTGAACAACCTCCACGGTACTGCTGGCGTCCCCGACATTACTACCAACGCCGACCACCGGTACGTGATGATGATCATGTTGCAAAGCTTAAATTAAATATTCCATCTTTTGAGGGTAAATATAATCCTGATGCATATCTTACATGGGAGATGGAAGTAGAACAACGTTTTGCATGCTTAAAATATCCAGAGAATATGCGTGTTAGTGCTGCTACATGTGAATTTACTAAATTTTCTTCCCTTTGGTGGTCTAAGTATTGTCGTTTAAATCCTACTACTATTCCTAGTACTTGGACTGCTTTAAAATCTGCTATGCGTGTTCGTTTTGTACCTCCTACTTATCAACGTGATTTACTAAAGAATCTGACACGTTTAGAGCAAGGGAAAAATTCTGTAGAAGAGTATTATCAGGAATTGCAAACAGGGATGGTTCGGTGTGGTCTTATTGAATCTAATGAACAAATGCTTGCACGTTTCTTTGGTGGATTAAACAAGGACATTCAGCACATATTAGATTATAAGGAATATAATTCTATCACTCGTTTGTTTCATCTTGCTTGCAAAGCTGAACGTGAAGTGCAGGATCGCCAAACACCATGGAGGAGGACTAATAATTCTGCAGGTCGCACATCCTCTTGGACATCCCGACAATCAGCGCCTCCCCGTGATTCGCCTCCAGCTACTGACACATCCAAGGCCACCACAAGATTTCCAGCTGCTCCTCCACCATCATCCAATGCTCCTGCTCGTAGTGCATCTTCTATGGCTTCCACGGGTAAGACAAAGGATATACAATGCCGCAAGTGCTGGGGTTTTGGTCATATAGAGAGACAGTGCACAACACAACGTGTGATGATGATGCGAGAAGATGGTCAATACGATTCAGCGAGTGACTTTGATGAAGATACACTAGCCCTTATTTCTGCTCGAGATGGAGACAATTCTGATGCTGATGAAGAGACAGAGGTAATGGGAGCTGAAGCTGTTGATCAATACAAGAGCTTAATTACACAACGTGTGTTGAGTGTGCAATTGAGCAAATCTGAGCAAGATCAACGCGACAACCTGTTCCAAACACGTGGTGTTGTCAAGGAAAGAGCTATACGGATCATCATTGATGGAGGGAGTTGTAATAATCTGGCCAGTGTTGACATGGTAGAGAAGCTTGCGCTTCCAACAAGACAACGCCCACATTCATATTACATCCAATGGTTCGAGAGTTCTCGCAAGATCAAGGTAACAAGAACGCAGTGCGTGCATTTTACTATTGGTACATATTCTGATTTTGTTGATTGTGATGTTGTACCTATGCAAGCTTGTCCTTTGTTACTTGGTAGACCATGGCAATTTGATAGAGAATCTGTTCATAATGGCAAAACTAATCACTATTCTCTTATGCATGATGGAAAGAAAATTGGTCTAAAACCTATGACTCCGAACAGATTTTAAAAGATGATCTTGCTAGAGCTAGTAGAGCTAAAGCGAGGAGAAAAATAAAGTGAGAATCGATTGTTCTTGATTTTATACCACCAAAGAACACTAAATCTGATTCTACACATGCTACTGAAATTCGTTTGAAGAGTCCATGTATGCTTGCAAATAAAATTGATATTGCTGAACTTGATGTAAACAATACTCAATGTTATGCAATTGTCTACAAAGAGGTTTTGATTTCATTTGAGGATATGCCTCCTTCTGATAGGGCAAAGGTGTCCGATCTTTCGATGAGATGGCGATAATCGATTTGGTGGAGTTCGGGCTTGACGATCCGACTACACGTGCGAGCACGAGCGCCAATGCAATCGCTAGGCCAATCTCCTGGAGGTTACCGATCCTGCGTGAACACGATCGGCTGACCGGTGAGGGTCTTAATTCCTACACGAAATCGAGAACAAGTAAGAACCAATATTGCAATCAAGATATTGCGGATTAAGAGGAAAGCTTTATTGAAAGAGGTGGGATCCTGAATAGGTGCGGTACAAGAGGCCTCTGCGACGCCGAGCCTTGGCGAAGTTGCGACTATGGCTAACTTAATGTCTAAACAAAATCCCGTCTAAAGGTTCGGCTATGGGCGTATTTAAGGCGAAAAGGTGGGGTTTCGCCAGCCATGGAAGTGGTGACGAATCCAACCCTAAAGTCCTTTTCCTCAAATACGGACTCTAAAAAGTGGCTAATTAAAATCCCATGAAAATTACATGGGCACGGCCCAAAATAAAGGTGTCATGACACCATATTATGCTATGGACGAATTCGTAAGTATTGATCGTGAATATTTCATCCAAGCCTTCTTTCTTCATTATGGTGGCCTCAAAGTTAAAATCTTCATCGTGGCCTTCTCTTGGATCATCACATGCTTGCTGCCATCACCATGCATGGCCATGCTCAATGCTTGTCCCTCTCATCCATGCTTGGTCCATCATTCCTAAGAGTAAGAAACATATCGATTTAGCAACATCATATTCTCATGTATGTAAGGAATAGTTCCAAGAAACGAAAGTACACGATAGTTCAGTTGCTTGCACGAGATCTTGTGATGGGTCCTTGTGTGTGTTCTTTAGGTACAACGGTTGTATCAATAGTAGGGATGTCCACATCATGCTCCCCTTCTTGAATTGAAGTCCTCGACGCAATCTCATCTTCCTCACCAAAGTAAGGCTTCAAATCTGCAATGTTAAATGTAGGACTAACGTACCAAAGTCTGCGAGCAACTCAAGTTTATATGCATTATCATTGATTTTCTCTAACACCTTAAAGGGACCAGCAGACGTGGCATTAACTTAGACTTGCGTAAATCGGAAAGCGATCTTTACGCAAATGTAACCAAACAAGATCGCCAACATCAAACACAACATGCTTTCTCCCTTTATCCCAAAGAAGTTTATACTTAGCATTCATGTGTTCAATGTTATCTTTAGTAGTCTTATGCAAGTTTAATATCATTTCAATAGCGTTGTGTAGCATCCAAATTATGTTGCAATCAAGAAGGTAAAGGCAATAAATCAATAGGTGCACGAGGAACAAAACCAAACACATTCTCATATGGGCACATCTTTGTGGTAGAATTCAAAGAACGATTATAAGCAAATTCTATATGAGGTAAACACTCTTCCCACAATTTTAAGTTCTTCTTTAAAACAGCCCGTAACATAGTAGACAAAGTTCTATTTACTACTTGGTTTGACCATCGGTTTGGGGATGACATGTAGTACTAAAGAGCAATTTAGTCCCCAACTTAGCCCATAAACATCTCCAAAAGTGGCTAAGAAATTTAGTATCACGATCGAGACAATAGTATTTGGCACACCATGCAAGCAAACGAACAATTTCACGAAAGAACAAATCAGCAATATGCGCAGCATCATCCGCTTTATGACAAGGAATAAAGTGTGCCATCTTAGAGAACCGATCCACAACAACAAAATACTATCCCTCCCTTACGTGTTCGTGGCAATCCCAAAACAAAGTCCATAGAAATATCCTCCCAAGGAACACTAGGAAGGTGAAGGCATATATAAACCATGTGGATTAAGGCGAGACTTAGCTTTTGACAAGTAGTGCAGCGTGCCACAAATCTCTCAACATCTCGGCATACGTGGCCAAAAGAAGTGTGCAAGAACATCCTCCGTCTTCTTGACACCAAAGTGTCCCATCAATCCTCCTCCATGCGCCTCCTGTAATAACAAAAGACGAAACGAGCTATCTGGAATGCATAGTTTGTTAGCACGAACACAAATCCATCATTGAAGACGAACTTGTTCCAAGTTCTACCATCTCTACAATTCTGCAACACATCTTTAAATTCAGCATCATGCACATATTGTTCTTTAATAGTTTCCAATCCAAATATTTTGAAGTCAAGTTGAGATAACAAAGCATAACGGCGTGACAAAGCATCAACAATAATATTATCTTTACCCTTTTGTGTTTGATAACATAAGGAAAAGACTCAATAAATTCAACCCACTTTGCATGACGACGATTCAACTTAGCTTGACTACGAATATGCTTCAAAAATTCATGATCACAAGGAGTAACAAATTCTTTATGCCATAGATAAGGTTGCCAAGTTTCTAATGTCCGAACCAACGCATATAATTCTTTATCATAAGTAGAATAGTTCAGACTAGCCCCACTCAATTTCTCACTAAAATATGCAACAGGTTTTCCCTCTTGTAATAACACCCCTCCCAAACCAATTCCACTAGCATCACATTCAAGCTCAAAAGTCTTAGTAAAATCATGTGTTAGCTTATCTTTCGATATGACGAAGGCCTGTTGTCGTGCATCGCCCCAAACAAAGGGCACATCCTTCTTGGTAAGCTCATTCAGTGGCGCGGCAATTGATCCAAAGTCTTTGACAAAGCGCCTATAAAAACCAGCGAGGCCAAGAAAACTCCTCACTTGTGTGACCGTCTTGGGCTGCCAATTCTCAATAGCTTCAATCTTGGTGGATCCACTTCAATACCGTGATGTAACAACATAGCCAAGAAAGCAACTCGATTGGTGCAAAAGGTGCACTTCTCAAGGTTACCAAACAAGCGTGCATCACGTAAAGCATTGAAAACAAGACGTAAATGGTCCAAATGTTCCTCTAAAGATTTGCTATAAATCGAATATCATCAAAGTAGACTACCACAAAACGTCCAATGAAAGCACGTAAAACTTCGTTCATTAATCTCATGAAAGTGCTAGGTGCATTAGTTAAACCAAACGGCATTACTAACCACTCATATAAACCGAACTTAGTTTTAAATGCTGTTTTCCATTCATCTCCTAATTTCATACGAATCTGGTGGTAACCACTACGCAAATCAACTTTAGAAAACATGGTAGAGCCACTCAATTCATCAAGCATGTCATCTAAACGTGGAATAGGATGACGATATCGAATAGTAATATTATTTATAGCTCTACAATCAGTACACATGCGCGAAGAACCATCTTTCTTAGGCACCAAAATAATAGGAACAACACAAGGGCTAAGGGACTCACGAATATGATCTCTGTCGAGTAGTTCCTGAATTTGGCGTTGTATCTCCTTTGTCTCCTCTGGATTGGTTCTATATGGCGCGGTTGGGCAACGTGGCACCAGGAATTAGATCAATTTGATGCTCAATTCCTCTAATAGGAGGTAGTCCTGGTGGCAACTCGGGAAATACGTCCTCATATTCACAAAGGTTAGCAATGGGTGGCAAAGAAGGAGGCATATCCTCAAATGAAAACAAAACCTCTTTGCAGACAATTGCATAACATTGAGTATTGTTTACATCTAGTTCAGAATATCAATTTTATTTGCAAGCATACATGGACTCTTCAAACGAATTTCAGTAGCATGTGTAGAATCAGATTTAGTGTTCTTTGGTGGTATAAAATCTGCAGCAACAATCTGATTCTCACTTTTATTTTTCTCCTCGGGTTTAGCTCTACTAGCTCTAGCAAGATCATCTTTTGAAATCTGTTAGGAGTCATAGGTTTTAGACCAATTTTCTTTCCATCATGCATAAGAGAATAGTGGTTAGTTTTGCCATTATGAACAGATTCTCTATCAAATTGCCATGGTCTACCAAGTAACATAGAACAAGCTTGCATAGGTACAACATCACAATCAACAAAATCGAATATGTACCAATAGTAAAATGCACGTCTGCTCTTGTTACCTTGATCTTGAGAACTCTCAAACCATTGGATGTAGTATGAATGTGGGCGTTGTCTTGTTGGAAGCATAAGCTTCTCTACCATGTCAACACCGCGATTATTACAACTCCTCCATCAATGATGATCCGTATAGCTCTTTCCTTGACAACACCACGTGTTTGGAACAGGTTGTGGCGTTGATCTTGCTCGATTTGCTCAATTGCACACTCAACACACGTTGTGTAATTAAACTCTTGTATTGATCGACTTCACTCCCATTACCTCGGCTCGTCATCATCGAATTGTCTCCATCTCGGCGTAAATAAGGGCTAGTGTATCTTCATCGAAGTCACTCGCGAATCGTATTCACCATCTTCTCGCACCATCATCACGTTGTGTTGTGCACTCTCTCAATATGACCAAAACCCACTTGCGGCATTGTATATCCTTAGTCTTACCGTGGAAGCCATAGAAGATGCACTACGAATGGAGCATTGGATGATGGTGGAGGCACCGGAAATCTTGTGGTGGCCTTGGATGCGGTAGTAGGCGGAGGCGAATCACGAGGAGGCGGATTGTCGGGATGTCCAAGTGGATGTGCGACTGCAGAATTATTAGTCCTCCTCCATGGTGTTTGGCGATCACGCACTTCACGTTCAGCTTTTAAGCAAGATGAAACAAGCAGTGATAGAATTATATTCCTTATAATCTAATATGTGAATGTCCTTGTTTAATCCACCAAAGAAAGCGTGCAAGCATTTGTTCATTAGATTCTACAAGACCACACCTAACCATCCCGCTTGCAATTCGATAATACTCTTCTGAATTTTTCCCTTGCTCTAAGCGTGTCGATTCTTTAGTAAATCACGTTGATAAGTGGGAGGAACAAAGCGAACACGCATAGCTTTTAAAGCAGTCAAGTACTAGGAATAGTAGTAGGATTTAACGACAATACTCGGACCACCAAAGGGAAGCAAATTTAGTAAATTCACATGTAGCGGCACGCATATTCTCGGGATATTTTAAGCATGCAAAACGTTGTTCTACTTCCATCTCCCATGTAAGATATGCATCGATTATATTTACCCTCAAAAGATGGAATATTTAATTTAAGCTTTGCAACATGATCATCATCGATGCACGGTGGGCGGCGTTGCGGTAGTAATGTCGGGGCGACCAGGTACCTGTGGAGGTTGTTCAACCTCCTCGTCAAACAGATCGTCGTCGTCGGGGTCGTAGTAGTACCCGTCGTCTGTCCCCAATGTCGCAGCAGCAGCCACGGCGGAAGTCTGAGGAACGTCAGTCGCAGCAGGAGCCGCCGGGGGTGCGGCGGTAGCCGTACCAGCAGTCCGAGCCGTGATCGGAATGCGTCGTGCACCATGTGTGGGTGCCGGTGCGGGTGCGGGCAATCGGTTCAGAAGCTCCTTGAACCGAACGTCAAGCTTGGCGTTGAAGGATTTCTCGAGTCCATCGATCTTGTCCACGGCGTTGGTGAGCTTGGTGTCAAACTCCCCTAGGCGCGTGTCCACGTCTTCAGCGCGACTGACCAGGAGCGCGGAGAAGTGGGCATGTAGTTCTTCGTTCGTCATGGTGGCAGGGTTCCGCGAAGTATCTGTCATGGTTAGTCCTTAAAAGCACGGTATATACTACAGAATATGGTGGAAGTCACGCGTAATCCGTCAAGCAATATACGAAGCTCTTACAAGTTCTTACCAAACAGCAGAAAAGGCGATGTGCAACCACGAGGATCGGTGGGTCCGAGATTGAACCAAGCGATTACCGAGTCGAAACACCGCGTGGAGAGTATCTGTGGAGCTCGGGAAGGCTTAGCAAAGGGGTCAATTATCAAACAGCAATGCAAAAGTTGAAAGAATGCTCAACGATGCATCTTTGGTCCTAGGCTAGACGTACTAGAGACGCGAGCCTAGATCACCAACAATGTCACGACGCGACACAACAAGCCTTTGTATGATGATATAGCACCTGAAAGCGATCCGAGATGCGAAAATCACTATGATGGCGAGTGTCTAGAATCGATCTACGGGTCTAAAGAGGTTAGCCCCAAAATTTTTTGAAATTTTTATTTTGCTCGAAGCGCAGCGCCAAAAATATCGCTATAACGGCCGATGGAAAAGTGATCCCGGTGAAAAAATAGTATAGCCAAATTTTTTTTTTTTTTTTTTGCTCTCCTTCGGACTTACGACCGACTCTTAGCTCGACACGGACTTTAGTGAACACGGAAATGAAAGAAGGAAAGTCAAAAGAAATAACGAGGAAACAAGAATTTCTACTCGGACTGCGTAAAAACCGATCGGATCTGTGTCGCGGTAGGAAGGCGGTGGCGAGTATTAGGGTTTTATGGTGGCGGGGTATATGGCGGCGAATATGGTGGCGGGGTATATGGCGGTGATCGGAGTGTGGCGGTGACTAGTATGATCGAACTCGAAACTCTAAGGGACGAGACACTAAGACCAGCAACTCGACGCCGACGATGTACACAAATTCAACAATGCAAAACTGAAAAGATAATGCGAGGCGAGATTGGTTATGGGATGGATCTAAACTCTAAGCGTGTTTTGGCTTTTTCGTGGGTTATAGGTAAAACAGATCTAATCTCTGAAAAGAAAATCTCACCGAGCAACCCGAAATCGATACCACTTGATAGGGCAAAGGTGTCCGATCTTTCGATGAGATGGCGATAATCGATTTGGTGGAGTTCGGGCTTGACGATCCGACTACGCGTGCACGAGCGCCAATGCAATCGCTAGGCCAATCTCCGGAGGTTACCGATCCTGCGTGAACACGATCACCGACCACGAGGGTCTTAATTCCTACGAAATCGAGAACAAGTAAGAACCAATATTGCAATCAAGATATTGCGGATTAAGAGGAAAGCTTTATTGAAAGAGGTGGGATCACGAATAGGTGCAGTACAAGAGGCCTCTGCGGCCGAGCCTTGGCGAAGTTGCGACTATGGCTAACTTAATGTCTAAACAAAATCCCAGTCTAAAGGTTCGGCTATGGGGCGTATTTAAAGGCGAAAGGTGGGGTTTCGCCAGCCATGGAAGTGGTGACGAATCCAACCCTAAAAGTCCTTTTCCCCTCAAATACGGACTCTAAAAAGTGGCTAATTAAAATCCGCGAAAATTACATGGGCGCCCAAAATAAAGGTGTCATGACACCATATTATGCTATGGACGAATTAAATAAAGTATTGATCGTGAATATTTCGTCCAAGCCTTCTTTCTTCATTATGGTGGCCTCAAAGTTCTGAAATCTTCATCCGTGGCCTTCTCTTGGATCATCACATGCTTGCTGCCATCACCATGCATGGCCATGCTCCAATGCTTGTCCCTCTCATCCATGCTTGGTCCATCATTCCTAAGAGTAAGAAACATATCTGATTTAGGCAGCATCATATTCTCATGTATGTAAGGAATAGTTCCAAGAAACGAAAGTACCTGATAGTTCAGTTGCTTGGCACGAGATCTTGTGATGGGTCCTTGTATGTGTGTTGCTGTAGGTACAACGGTTGTATCAATAGTAGGGATGTCCACATCACCTTCTTTGCCACCCGCTATTGCTAACCTTTTGCAGGAATATGAGGACGTCTTTCCCGCTTTAAATGGGCAAGGATGCGCGAGGGAGGAGCGGGAGGAAGGCGCAAGAGAAGATCATCAAGCAGGAAGGTTCAGTTCGGACATACAGAAGCCCTGAAATTGAAACGGACGTGGATTCTTCATACGAACTCCAAATCAAGCAAATAAGCACTTGTTGGAAACATCACTCCGAGAGCTTTCCAACGAGTACTTACATCGTCTAGGGGCGGATAATCCGGCCCCACAAGGGCGGATAATCCGGCCCTCCGTGAATTCTACTAAGGACTTGAGCGCGAGGCTCAAAGATAGGGATAATCCGCCCCTACTTAGGCGGAAAGTCTGGCACGGAAGTTATCACAGATGGAAGGATCCGATTTTATGTCCACGTTTTGTTTCACGTTTTGGACGTTCGGTGGCCATATAAGCACTGGAGCGCCTCTAGATTACGGTAGCTTTTGATTTCAGTTGATTAGTCTAAAACGATCGTGTGTGTTGCTTGGTGAAGCATCCCTCCGGGGACGGCGATGCCGTGTTATCTATCGTATTGATATTGTCGCGGAGGTTCTTGTATTCATCAAGGATTGTCGTGTTTTGGTTTGAGGCGTGGTGATCTTCATCACGTTACTTGCTGGATTCGTTCCTCTTCTTCAGGTGACGTCCATTGGCGTTTTTGGAAGGATTACTATCCGGGTGACTCGCTGTGAAAGATCGGGACAAACTAAAGGATCATCCCCTTGATCCGTATCACCGCTGAGCTGCCACCATGACTACCTCCTATTAGAGGAATTGTGCACCAAATTGATCTAATTCCTGGTGCCACGTTGCCCAACCGCGTGCCATATAGAACCAATCCAGAGGAGACAAAGGAGATACAACGCCAAATTCAGGAACTACTCGACAGAGATCATATTCGTTAGTCCCTTAACCCTTGTGTTGTTCCTATTATTTTGGTACCTAAGAAAGATGGTTCTTCGCGCATGTGTACTGATTGTAGAGCTATCAATAATATTACTATTCGATATCGTCATCCTATTCCACGTTTAGATGACATGCTTGATGAATTGAGTGGCTCTACCATGTTTTCTAAAGTTGATTTGCGTAGTGGTTACCACCGTTAAGTATGAAATTAGGAGATGAATGGAAAACAACATTTAAAACTAAGTTCAGTTTATATGAGTGGTTAGTAATGCCGTTTGGTTTAACTAATGCCTAGCACTTTCATGAGATTAATGAACGAAGTTTTACGTGCTTTCATTGGACGTTTGTGGTAGTCTACTTTGATGATATTCTGATTTATAGCAAATCTTTAGAGGATCATTTGGACCATTTACGTGCTTTTTCAATGCTTTACGTGATGCACGTTTGTTTGGTAACCTTGAGAAGTGCACCTTTGCACCAATCGAGTTGCATTTCTTGGCTATGTTGTTACATCACGTATTGAAGTGGATCCACCAAGATTGAAGCTATTAAGAATTGGCAGCAGCAAGACGGTCACACAAGTGAGGAGTTTTCTTGGCCTCATGGTTTTTATAGGCGCTTTGTCAAAGACTTTGGATCAATTGCCGTGACCTTTGAATGAGCTTACCAAGAAGGATGTGCCCTTTATTTGGTATGCACAACAGCCTTCGTCATATTGAAAGATAAGCTAACACATGCTCCCTTACTCCAACTTCGATTTTACTAAGACTTTTGAGCTTGAATGTGATGCTAGTGGAATTGGTTTGGGAGGGGTGTTATTACAAGAGGGAAAACCTGTTGCATATTTTAGTGAGAAATTGAGTGGGGCTAGTCTGAACTATTCTACTTATGATAAAGAATTATATGCATTGGTTCGGACATTAGAAACTTGGCAACATTATCTATGGCCTAAGGAATTTGTTATTCATTCTGATCATGAATCTTTGAAGCATATTCGTAGTCAAGCTAAGTTGAATCGTCGTCATGCAAAGTGGGTTGAATTTATTGAGTCTTTTCCTTATGTTATCAAACACATAAAGGGTAAAGATAATGTTATTGCTGATGCTTTGTCCATGGTTATGCTTTGTTATCTCAACTTGACTTCAAAATATTTGGATTGGAAACTATTAAGGAACAATATGTGCATGATCTGAATTTAAAGATGTGTTGCAGAATTGTAGAGATGGTAGAACTTGGAACAAGTTCGTCTTCAATGATGGATTTGTGTTCGTGCTAACAAACTATGCATTCGAGATAGCTGCTCGCTTTTTTGTTGTTACAGGAGGCGCATGGAGGAGGATTGATGGGACACTTTGGTGTCAAGAAGACGGAGGATGTTCTTGCTGCACACTTCTTTTGGCCACGTATGCGTCGAGATGTTGAGAGATTTGTGGCACGCTGCACTACTTGTCAAAAAGCTAAGTCTCGCCTTAATCCACATGGTTTATATATGCCTCTTCCTGTTCCTAGTGTTCCTTGGGAGGATATTTCCTGTTCCTAGTGTTCCTTGGGATAGTATTTATTTTGTTGTGGATCGGTTTTCTAAGATGGCACACTTTATTCCTTGTCATAAAACGGATGATGCTGCGCATATTGCTGATTTGTTCTTTCGTGAAATTGTTCGTTTGCATGGTGTGCCAAATACTATTGTCTCTGATCGTGATACTAAATTTCTTAGCCACTTTTGGAGATGTTTATGGGCTAAGTTGGGGACTAAATTGCTCTTTAGTACTACATGTCATCCCCAAACTGATGGTCAAACTGAAGTAGTAAATAGAACTTTGTCTACTATGTTACGGGCTGTTTTAAAGAAGAACTTAAAATTGTGGGAAGAGTGTTTACCTCATATAGAATTTGCTTATAATCATTCATTGCATTCTACCACAAAGATGTGCCCATTTGAGATTGTGTATGGTTTTGTTCCTCGTGCACCTATTGATTTATTGCCTTTACCTTCTTCAGTGCAACATAATTTGGATGCTACACAACGCGCTGAAATGATATTAAACTTGCATAAGACTACTAAAGATAACATTGAACACATGAATGCTAAGTATAAACTTGCTGGGGATAAAGGGAGAAAGCATGTTGTGTTTGATGTTGGCGATCTTGTTTGGTTACATTTGCGTAAAGATCGTTTTCCTGATTTATGCAAGTCTAAGTTAATGCCACGTGCTGCTGGTCCCTTTAAGGTGTTAGAGAAAATCAATGATAATGCATATAAACTTGAGTTGCCTGCAGACTTTGGTATGGTTAGTCCTACGTTTAACATTATAGATTTGAAGCCTTACTTTGGTGAGGAAGATGAGATTTCATCGAGGACGACTTCAATTTAAGAAGGGGAGCATGATGTGGACATCCCTTCTATTGATACAACCGTTGTACCTACAGCAACACACATACAAGGACCCATCACAAGATCTCGTGCCAAACAACTTAACTATCAGGTACTTTCGTTTCTTGGAACTATTCCTCACATACATGAGAATATGATGCTACCTAAATCAGATGTATTTCTTACTCTTAGGAATGATGGACCAAGCATGGATGAGAGGGACAAGTATTGGAGCATGGCAATGCATGGAGATGGCAGCAAGCATGTGATGATCCAAGAGAAGGCCACGGATGAAGATTTCAGAACTTTGAGGCCACCATAATGAAGAAAGAAGGCTTGGATGAAATATTCAAGATCAATACTTTACGAATTCGTCCATAGCTTAATATGGTGCTGCGACACCTTTATTGATGAGGATACAATCATGGATCATGCTGATTTCAACTGTTTGAACTGGAAAGAAATATTGAGCCTCATTGAAAAATATCACAAGGTGAATTCATTCCTAGTTGGACATGATACTTTGATTTATAAGAACTTTATACTACCTAAATCATTGTGTTATTGTTTGACTAGATTTGGCATCTATCGGGCTAGCGCCAGCGGGAGGAGAGGGAGGAAGGCAAGAGAGATGGAAGACGACTAGGAGGCAATAAGGAGAGAAGGCATGATAAAGAGAGATATGTGGCGCAGACACGTTTGAGGTGCACCACGACATATGGCTCACTGTGCCAATTAGACCAATCCATCTATGGGTCGGTATGTATCGATTTGAGTCGAACTGAGTCGGTTTGGGGCCAAGTTATGACTGTTTTAGGCCCGTTTAGGGGGGAGGACGCCCCAGCCCTCATATATACCCCGGAAGCCGCCGCAATTAGGGTTAGACCACGTTTAGATTAAACTAATACTTGTTTCGTTGAACTGCCGCAAACATTCATCTGAAATTATATGTTCCTCTTTGATTCGATCAGGAATATCTACCATACCTCCACTTTGATTCGATCCGAGTTTGCTCGAAAGTCTTCGTGTTTCTGCTCCATTGGGAATTGGTAGATTGCAAACCGCTTAATTGGTCAGCGGGCGCAAGTGTGTGAAGTTGCGAATACCATCTGGGTTGAGATCTGTTTCATTGGCAGCGGGGGAACAACCGGTGATTCACAGCATCCCACAAGTTATCTCCATTACCTCCACCATCATCTACGACGTGCTCAACGAGAAGATCGGGCCACCCCTTATCATTTATTTTGGGCCAGTAATTTTCGCAGGATTTTAATTAGCCACTTTTTAGAGTCCGTATTTGAGGGGAAAAGGACTTTTAGGGTTGGATTCGGCCACCACTTCCATGGCTGGCCGAAACCCCACCTTTTCGCCCTTAAATACTCCATAATTCCCTAGACTCGGATTTTGTTTAGACATTAAGTTAGCCATCATAGCAACTTCGCCAAGGCTCGAGCGTCGCAGAGGCCTCTTGTACTTCGCGCCTATTCAGGATCCCACCTCTTCAATAAAGCTTTCCTCTTAATCCGCAACATCTTGATTGCAATATTGGTTCTTACTTGTTCTCGATTTCAGGTAGGAATTAAGACCCTCGCTGGTCAGGCTGATCGTGTTCATGCAGGATCAGTAACCTCCAGGAGATTGGCCTAGCGATTGCATTGGCGCTCGTGCTCGCACGTGTAGTCGGATCATCAAGCCCGAACTCCACCAAATCGATTATCGCCATCTCATCGAAAGATCGGACACCTTTGCCCTATCATTGTTCCACTTCACGACGGAAATTTGTGGTAGACATGCTGCTACTACCATTGATACTTGTTCTTCCATAAATTTGGTTAGTGTTGAGGTTGTTGAAAAGTTACAGTTATACACACGTGCATTAACAATCCCATTTATGTTAGCAACTTCTGGTCATGCACTACCAGTTACTCAGATCGCATGTGTTCCACTCACCATTTATGCCCCTCACAGATATGTTTCTTGTTTTGTCGTTCCTAGAGCGTTTAACTCCTGCCATATCATGTTGGGAACAAACTGGTGTAATACATTCCAGGTTGTGTTTGGTAATGATTATTCTGATCCTTCCATCTTTTGGAATGATAAGCACACTTGGTTAGCACATACACATATTAAGCAATTTCAGGAGATTAGGTGTCAAAACCTCTGTCCACCTGTAACCACCAACATAAACCCACATGTTGATCTTATCGTAGAAGAACCGAGAGTGAAAGTTGGTGAGACACATGAGGTTTCTACTAATGTAATTATCTCTACTCCTAGTGTTGTTTCTTGTGATATGCAGGTTGCTTTTGAAGAAAGGGAGCCATCTATTTTACAACCTGCATCGCTAGACTATGCATTGTCACTTGAGGAGGATGTTCCAGTGCCTACTACATGTGAGGAGCATCAAGATATCGGTATTGATTTGGAGCTACAGCCAACAAGCACAACATTTTGTGAGTCTATTCCTTTGTTGCTACCTCCTTGTGACTTGTCGTGCAATAATGTTACATCACCATGTGATAGTTTGCCAAATTCGCATTTTGATCATGTGGTACTGATTACACATAAAGAAATACTTGCTCGAATACCACCTACTGATATTGTATATTCCATAATGCTAAATGAACCTATGAATATGAGTTGTGCTGTGGATAAGATTTCTAAAATTTCATGTCTAAATTCAAGCAAATATTCTCCATATTTCATCTTTAATATAATTGGTGAATATATGATGTGGACATCCCTACTATTGATACAACCGTTGTACCTACAGCAACACACATATAAGGACCCATCACAAGATCTCGTGCCAAACAACTTAACTATCAGGTACTTTCGTTTCTTGGAACTATTCCTCACATACATGAGAATATGATGCTGCCTAAATCGGATATATTTCTTACTCTTAGGAATGATGGACCAAGCATGGATGAGAGGACATTGGAGCATGGCCATGCATGGAGATGGCAGAAGCATGTGATGATCCAAGAGAAGGCCAGATGAAGATTTCGAACTTTGAGGCCACCATAATGAAAAGAAGGCTTGGACGAAATATTCAAGATCAATACTTTCATAATTCGTCCATAGCTTAATATGAATGTGCGACACCTTTTATTTTGGGCCAGCCCATGTAATTTTCGCAGGATTTTAATTAGCCACTTTTAGAGTTCGTATTTGAGGACAAAGGACTTTTAGGTTGGATTAACACCACTTCCATGGCTGGCCGAAACCCCACCTTTCGCCCTTCAATCGCCCTCATAGCCGAACCTCTAGACTCGGATTTTGTTTAGACATTAAGTTAGCCATAGTCGCAACTTCGCCAAGGCTCGAAAGCGTCGATAGGCCTCTTGTACTGCACCTAATCGGATCCCACCTCTTCAATAAAGCTTTCCTCTTAATCGCAATATCTTGATTGCAATATTGGTTCTTACTTGTTCGATTTCGTAGGAATTAAGACCCTCGTGTCGATGATCGTGTTCACGCAGGATCGGTAACCTCGTGAGATTGGCCTAGCGATTGCATTGGCGCCGTGCTCGCCGCGTGTAGTCGGATCGTCAAGCCGAACTCCACCAAATTGATTATCGCCATCTCATCGAAAGATCGGACACCTTTGCCCTATCAAGTGGTATCAGTTTCAGGTTGCTCGGTGAGATTTTACCGTTTTAGAGATTAGATCTGTTTTACCTATATAACCACGAAAAAGCCAAAAACACAGTTAGAATTTAGATCCATCCGATAACCAATCGCCTCGCATTATCTTTTCAGTTTTGCATTGTTGAATTTGTGTCTACATCGTCGTCGAGTTCTTTGGTCTTATTGTCTCGTCCTTAGAGTTTCGAGTTCTAATCATACTAGTCACCCATACACTCGATCACCGCCACCATATTCCGCCACCATATTCCGCGCCATATACCCAGCCACCATAAACCCTAATACTCCGCCACCGCCTTCCTACGCGACGTATCCGTCGGTTTTCCCGCCGTGCGAGTCCGAGTAGAGTTCTGTTTCCTAGTTATTTCTTTTGACTTTCCTTCTTTGTTGTTTCCGTGTCCGGCTAAAGTCCGTGTCGCACTAAGAGTCCGGTCGTAAGTCGGTATGAGAGCAAAAAAATTCTCGCTATACTAGTTTTGACTTTGGGGATCACTTTTCTCCATCGGTTATAGCGATATTTTTTGCTACGCTTTCTGGGCAAAATAAAAATTTCAAATTTTTTTGGGGCTAACCTGTTTTAGACCCGTAGATCAGTTCTAGACACTCGCCATCATAGTGATTTTCGCATCTTGGTTCGCTTTTCGGTGCCATATCATCATACGATGCTTGTTGTGTCGCGTCGTGACATCGTTGGTGATCTAGGCTCGCGTCTCTAGTACGGTCTAGCCTAGGACCAGCACAGACCGTCAAGTTGAGCATTCTTTCAACTTTTGCATTGTTGTTTTGATAATTGCTAACCCCTTGCTAAGCCTTCCCGAGCTCCACAGATATTCTCCACGTGCGGTGTATCGACTGTAATCGCTTGGTTCAATCTCGACCGATCCTCAGATTGCACATCGCCTTTTCTGCGCTTGGTAAGAACTTGTAAGAGCTTATATTGCTTGACGGATTACGCGTGACTTCCACCATATTCCCGTAGTATATACCGTGCTTTTTAAGGACTAACCATGACATACTTCGGAACCGCCACCATGACGAACAAAGAACTACATGCCCACTTCTCTGCGCTCTTGGTCAGTCGCGCTGAAGACGTGGATACACGCCTAGGGGAGTTTGACACCAAGCTCACCAACGCCGTGGACAAGATCGATGGACTCGAGAAATCCTTCAACGCCAAGCTTGACGTTCGGTTCAAGGAGCTTTTGAACCGATTGCCCGCACCCGCACCAGCACCCACACATGGCGCCGACGCATTCCGATCACGGTCGGACTGGCTGGTTGGCCGCCGCACCCGGCCATTGCGGTGACACTCCTCGGACTTCCGCGGCTGCTGCGACATTGGGGATGACGGCAGTACTACTACGACCCGATGGCGACGATCTGTTGGCGAGGAGGTTGAACAACCTCCACAAGTACCGCTGGCGTCCCCAGACATTACTACAACGCCGCCCACCGATGCGTGATGATGATCATGTTGCAAAGCTTAAATTAAATATTCCATCTTTTGAGGGTAAATATAATCGATGCATATCTTACATGGGAGATGGAAGTAGAACAACGTTTTGCATGCTTAAAATATCCCGAGAATATGCGTGTTAGTCTTTGCTACATGTGAATTTACTAAATTTGCTTCCTTTGGTGGTCCGAGTATTGTCGTTTAAATCCTACTACTATTCCTAGTACTTGGACTTTTAAAATCTGCTATGCGTGTTCGTTTTGTACCTCCTACTTATCAACGTGATTTACTAAAGAATCGACACGCTTAGAGCAAGGAAAAATCTGTAGAAGAGTATTATCGAATTGCAAACAGGGATGGTTCGTGTGGTCTTATTGAATCTAATGAACAAATGCTTGCGTTTCTTTGGTGGATTAAACAAGAACATTCAAGACATATTAGATTATAAGGAATATAATTCTATCACTCGCTTGTTTCATCTTGCTTGCAAAGCTGAACGTGAAGTGCAGGATCGCCAAACACCATGGAGGAGGACTAATAATTCTGCAGTCGCACATCCTCTATGACATCCATAATCGGCACCTCCCGTGGTTCGCCAGCTACTACCACATCCAAGGCCACCACAAGATTTCCATGCTCCTCCACCATCATCCAATGCTCCCTCGTGGTGCATCTTCTATGGCTTCCACGGGTAAGACAAAGGATATCCAATGTCATGAGTCTTTGGGGTTTTGGTCATATTGAGAGATAGTGCACAACACAACGTGTGATGATGGTGCGAGAATATGGTCAATACGATTCAGCGAGTGACTTCGATGAAGATACACTAGCCCTTATTTACGCTCGAGATGGAGACAATTAATCTTGATGAAGAGCCAGAGGTAATGGGAGCTGAAGCTGCTGATCAATACAAGAGCTTAATTACACAACGTGTGTTGAGTGTGCAATTGAGCAAATCTGAGCAAGATCAACGCGACAACCTGTTCCAAACACGTGGTGTTGTCAAGGAAAGAGCTATACGGATCATCATTGATGGAGGGAGTTGTAATAATCTGGCCAGTGTTGACATGGTAGAGAAGCTTGCGCTTCCAACAAGACAACGCCCACATTCATATTACATCCAATGGTTCGAGAGTTCTCGCAAGATCAAGGTAACAAGAACGGTACGCGTGCATTTTACTATTGGTACATATTCTGATTTTGTTGATTGTGATGTTGTACCTATGCAAGCTTGTTCTTTGTTACTTGGTAGACCATGGCAATTTGATAGAGAGTCTGTTCATAATGGCAAAACTAATCACTATTCTCTTATGCATGATGGAAAGAAAATTGGTCTTAAACCTATGACTCCCGAACAAATTTTAAAAGATGATCTTGCTAGAGCTAGTAGAGCTAAAACTGAGGAGAAAAATAAAAGTGAGAATCATATTGTTGCTGCAGATTTTATACCACCAAAGAACACTAAATCTGATTCTACACATGCTACTGAAATTCGTTTGAAGAGTCCATGTATGCATGCAAATAAAATTGATATTGCTGAACTAGATATCAACAATACTCAATGTTATGCAATTGTCTGCAAAGAGATTTTGTTTTCATTTGAGGATATGCCTCCTTCTTTGCCACCTGCTGTTGCTAACCTTTGCGGGAATATGAGGACGTCTTTCCACCGAGTTGCCACCGGCTTACCTCCTATTAGAGGAATTGAGCATCAAATTGATCTAATTCCTGGTGCCACGTTGCTGGCGCCATATAGAACCAATCCAGAGGAGACAAAGGAGATATGCCAAATTCGGAACTACTCGACAGAGATCATATTCGTGAGTCCCTTAGCCCCTGTGTTGTTCCTATTATTTTGGTACCTAAGAAAGATGGTTCTTCTCGCATGTGTACTGATTATAGAGCTATCAATAATATTACTATTCGATATCGTGACATGCTTGATGAATTGAGTGGCTCTACCATGTTTTCTAAAGTTGATTTGCGTAGTGGTTACCACCAGATTCGTATGAAATTAGGAGATAAATGGAAAACAGCATTTAAAACTAAGTTCGGTTTATATGAGTGGTTAGTGATGCCGTTTGGTTTAACTAATGCACCTAGCACTTTCATGAGATTAATGAACGAAGTTTTACGTGCTTTCATTGGACGATTTGTGGTAGTCTACTTTGATGATATTCTGATTTATAGCAAATCTTCAGAGGATCATTTGGACCATTTACGTGCTGTTTTCAATGCTTTACGTGATGCACGTTTGTTTGGTAACCTTGAGAAGTGCACCTTTTGCACCAATCAAGTTGCGTTTCTTGGCTATGTTGTTACATCACAGGGTATTGAAGTGGATCCAAGATTGAAGCTATTAAGAATTGGCAACCCAAGACGGTCACACAAGTGAGGAGTTTTCTTGGCCTCGTGGTTTTATAGGCGCTTTGTCAAAGACTTTGGATCAATTCTTGGCTACTTGAATGAGCTTACCAAGAAGGATGTGCCCTTTGTTTGGGCGATGCACAACAACAGCCTTCGTCATATTGAAAGATAAGCTAACACATGCTCCCTTACTCCAACTTCCGATTTTACTAAGACTTTTGAGCTTGAATGTGATGCTAGTGGAATTGGTTTGGGAGGTGTTATTACAAGAGGGAAAACACATTGCATATTTTAGTGAGAAATTGAGTGGGGCTAGTCTGAACTATTCTACTTATGATAAAGAATTATATGCATTGGTTCGGACATTAGAAACTTGGCAACATTATCTATGGCCTAAGGAATTTGTTATTCATTCTGATCATGAATCTTTGAAGCATATTCGTAGTCAAGCTAAGTTGAATCGTCGTCATGCAAAGTGGGTTGAATTTATTGAGTCTTTTCCTTATGTTATGATAGGGCAAAGGTGTCCGATCTTTCGATGAGATGGCGATAATCGATTTGGTGGAGTTCGGGCTTGATCCTACGTGCAAAACCGAGCGCCAATGCAATCGCTAGGCCAATCTCCGGAGGTTACCGATCCTGCGTGAACACGATCGGCTGACCGGTGAGGGTCTTAATTCCTACGAAATCGAGAACAAGTAAGAACCAATATTGCAATCAAGATATTGCGGATTAAGAGGAAAGCTTTATTGAAAGAGGTGGGATCCCGAATAGGTGCGAAGTACAAGAGGCCTGCGACGCCGAGCCTTGGCGGTTGCGACTATGGCTAACTTAATGTCTAAACAAAATCCGAGTCTAAAGGTTCGGCTATGGGGCGTGATGGCGAAAAGGTGGGGTTTCGCCAGCCATGGAAGTGGTGGCGAATCCAACCCTAAAGTCCTTTTCCCTCAAATACGGACTCTAAAAGGTGGCTAATTAAAATCTGCGAAAATTACATGGGCCTGGCCCAAAATAAAGGTGTCATGACCATATTATGCTATGGACGAATTGTAAAGTATTGATCTTGAATATTTCGTCCAAGCCTTCTTTCTTCATTATGGTGGCCTCAAAGTTCAAATCTTCATCCGTGGCCTTCTCTTGGATCATCACATGCTTGCTGCCATCACCATGCAGCCATGCTCCAATGCTTGTCCCTCTCATCCATGCTCGGTCCATCATTCCTAAGAGTAAGAAACATTTCATTTAGGCGCATCATATTCTCATGTATGTAAGGAATAGTTCCAAGAAACGAAAGTACGATAGTTCAGTTGTTTGCACGAGATCTTGTGATGGGTCCTTGTATGTGTGTTCTTTGTGTACAACGGTTGTATCAATAGTAGGGATGTCCACATCATGCTCCCTTCTTGAATTGAAGTCCTCGATTTAATCTCATCTTCCTCACCAAAGTAAGGCTTCAAATCGCAATGTTAAATGTAGGACTAACTGTACCAAAGTCTGCGGGCAACTCAAGTTTATATGCATTATCATTGATTCTCTCTAACACCTTAAAGGGACCAAAGAAGACGTGGCATTAACTTAGACTTCGTAAATCGTGAAAACGATCTTTACGCAATGTAACTAAACAAGATCGCCAACATCAAACACAACATGCTTTCCTTTATCCCTCAAAGAAGTTTATACTTAGCATTCATGTGTTCAATGTTATCTTTAGTAGTCTTATGCAAGTTTAATATCATTTCAGCGTTGTGTAGCATCCAAATTATGTTGCACAAGAAGGTAAAGGCAATAAATCAATAGGTGCACGAGGAACAAAACCATACACAATCTCAAATGGGCACATCTTTGTGGTAGAATGCAATGAACGATTATAAGCAAATTCTATATGAGGTAAACACTCTTCCCACAATTTTAAGTTCTTCTTTAAAACAGCGTAACATAGTAGACAAAGTTCTATTTACTACTTCAGTTTGACCATCGGTTTGGGGATGACATGTAGTACTAAAGAGCAATTTAGTCCCCAACTTAGCCCATAAACATCTCCAAAAGTGGCTAAGAAATTTAGTATCACGATCGAGACAATAGTATTTGGCACACCATGCAAACGAACAATTTCACGAAAGAACAAATCAGCAATATGCGCGAGATCATCCGCTTTATGACAAGGAATAAAGTGCCATCTTAGAAAACCGATCCACAACAACAAAATACTATCCCTCCTTCGTGTTCGTGGCAATCCCAAAACAAAGTCCATAGAAATATCCTCCCAAGGAACACTAGGAAGGAAGAGGCATATACAAACCATGTGGATTAAGGCGAGACTTAGCTTTTTGACAAGTATTGCGCGTGCCACAAATCTCTCAACATCTCGACATCGTGGCCAAAAGTGTGTAGCAAGAACATCCTCCGCCTTCTTGACACCAAAGTGTCCCATCAATCCTCCTCCATGCCTCCTGTAACAACAAAAGACAGAGCTATCGGAATGCATAGTTTGTTAGCACGAACACAAATCCATCATTGAAGACGAACTTGTTCCAAGTTCTACCATCTCTACAATTACGCAACACATCTTTAAATTGAGATCATGCACATATTGTTCCTTAATAGTTTCCAATCCAAATATTTTGAAGTCAAGTTGAGATAACAAAGCATAACGGCGTGACAAAGCATCAGCAATAATATTATCTTTACCCTTTTTGTGTTTGATAACATGATGTGGACATCCCTACTATTGATACAACCGTTGTACCTACAGCAACACACATACAAGGACCCATCACAAGATCTCGTGCCAAACAACTGAACTATCAGGTACTTTCGTTTCTTGGAACTATTCCTTACATACATGAGAATATGATGCTGCCTAAATCGGATATATTTCTTACCCTTAGGAATGATGGACCAAGCATGGATGAGAGGGACAAGCATTGGAGCATGGCCATGCATGGAGATGGCAGCAAGCATGTGATGATCCAAGAGAAGGCCACAGATGAAGATTTCAGAACTTTGAGGCCACCATAATGAAGAAAGAAGGCTTGGACGAAATATTCAAGATCAATACTTTACGAATTCGTCCATAGCTTAATATGGTGCTGCGACACCTTTTATTTTGGGCCAGGCCATGTAATTTTCGCAGATTTTAATTAGCCACTTTTTAGAGTCCGTATTTGAGGGAAGAGGACTTTTAGGGTTGGATTCGCCACCACTTCATGGCTGGCGAAACCCCTGCCATACCGCCTCTTAAATACGCCCATAGACGAACCTCTAGACTCGGATTTTGTTTAGACATTGTTAGCCATAGTCACTTCGGCCAAGGCTCGAAGCGTCAGCAGAGGCCTCTTGTGCCACCTATTCAGATCCCACCGTCAATAAAGCTTTCCTCTTAATCCGCAATATCTTGATTGCCATATTGGTTCTTACTTGTTCTCGATTTCGTAGGAATTAAGACCCTCACTGGTCGGTGATCGTGTTCACGCAGCATCGGTAACCTCCAGGAGATTGGCCTAGCGATTGCATTGGCGCTCGTGCTCGCACGTGTAGTCGGATTGTCAAGCCCGAACTCCACCAAATCGATTATCGCCATCTCATCGAAAGATCGGACACCTTTGCCCTATCACCCCCAATTCCGCCCAAACTTCCAGTTTTATTCCAGAACTACCCCAGTTTATGTGGTTGGCCTATATATAGCCCCACCCCTCATATGTAAACCCTAGACTTGGATAATAATAGATTAAGGACACCCCTTTGAGGATCTTTCAATCTATTGGTCTCATGCTCCTACCAAGGAGCACCTATTGTCCACCCTCCTCTTGGATCTTGCCTAGTGCGTTCAAGTTGTACAAGGCCTTGGGTTCTCGGTTTCTCGCCCCCAAGTCGTCAAGGACTCGCCAAGCACCTCGTCCCCCGTTGTTGGCGTGGAGAGAGAGCTTCGCCCAACACCGATCCTAGAGATTATGTTGGACCGGTTGCCACCGGCGTGAGTTATCGGCGTGTATCGTGTTTTGTGTGCGTGAGTTCGTCGGGTTATTCGTGTGCGTGTCTTCGTGGATTTCATCCCCTTTCCCCCTTCCACCGCTTTACGCTCGACTCCCGCGGAGATTCGTGAAAGATCGGGCCACCCCAAGGGGTTACCCCGTAACATCTTGGTATCAAGAGCAAGGTTGATCACGAATTCCCCCCCCCCCAAATTTTTCTTCTATCCATCATAAATTCGAAAATTTCCCAAAAAACAGCCCCAATTTTCCTTTGGATCGATCTGTCGTTTTGGAGTGTTATTTGTGGTTTTGATCCGACCAAATCTTGTCTAAGGTGTTGCTTCACTTTTACTGCGTTTCCGGCCCAATTTTGGCCAAATTTTCGCAGATTTGAGGACTCTAGGCGTGATTTCCGCTCAAGAACACGAGACATCCACAGTGAGTCTCAACCTGCTGAGTCTCTCCGGTCTACCGGAGTCTCGCCCAAGACCGAGTCTCAGGTCCCGACGCCGATTTGCCCATTTTGCCTCTTTTTCTCGCATTGGCTAATCATCCACTTGTTGTTTGTGTTCCGTGTGTGTGTGTCACCAACTAACAGATAGCTTCCAACATCGCCGCGCTTCTTGACACCACGGACCCCAAACTCTTCCCGCTCCATCGACACAAGATCATCACCATCAACTAAGGTATAACTTGTGTCAACCCTGTAGCCATATCTTCCTGTGTGTACCTATCCTATGAGAGCAACTCATTTTGTGTTTGTCTAAGCATTGTGCACTTGCCATTGGAAAGTGAGAGTGT
>CP125978.1:247590029-247698609 GCA_030063025.1 Avena longiglumis | reverse complement strand
TTGTGTTTTTTATGAGACAAGGCGTCCGATACCACATTTTCTTTGCCCTTCTTGTATTTGACAATGTAAGGAAAAGACTCCATTAACTCAACCCACTTTGCATGCCTTTTACTCAAGTTGGCTTGGCCCTTAAGGTACTTCAACGACTCATGGTCGGAATGGATGATAAATTCTTTGGGCCAAAGATAGTGTTGCCACACTTGAAGAACACGAACCAAGGCAAAAAGTTCTTTGACATAAATGGGATAATTGAGGCGTGCGCCATCAAGTTTCTCACTATGGTAAGCAATAGGACGCCCATTTTGCATAAGGACGCCACCAATGCCAATACCACTAGCGTCACATTCAATCTCAAAGGTTTTTGTGAAATCTGGCAATGCAAGAAGTGGTGCTTCGGTAAGCCTCTTTTTGAGCTCATCAAACGCCTTTTGTTGTGCTTTTCCCCAAACGAACGTGACATTTTTCTTGGTCAATTCGTTGAGGGGGCAAGCAATTGTAGAAAAATCTTTCACAAAGCGACGGTAAAAGCCGGCCAACCCATGAAAACTACGAAGTTCACTAACATTTGTTGGGATGGGCCAATCTCGTATGTCCTTGACTTTTGAGACATCAACTTCAATGCCATTAGAAGACACAACAAAACCAAGGAAAATCAGCTTGTCTCTTGCAAAAGTGCACTTGGGGAGGTTAGCATAAAGCTTTTCATGACGAAGGATTTGTAGAACCTCCTTAACATGAGTAACATGCTCCTCTAGTGACTTGCTATAGACAAGGATGTCATCAAAGTAAACAACTACACTCTTTCCAATGAGAGATCGCAAAATATGGTTCATGAGGCGCATGAAGGTAGATGGGGCATTGGATAAGCCAAAAGGCATAACCAACCATTCATAGAGACCAAGCTTGGTCTTGAAGGCGGTTTTCCACTCATCACCTTCAGCCATGCGAATTTGATGGTAGCCACTACGAAGATCAATTTTCGAAAATATAGTGGCTCCACATAACTCATCAAGCATGTCATCAAGACGCGGTATCGGATGTCGATAACGCACGGTGATAGCATTGATTGGACGGCAGTCCATGCATAACCGCAACGTATCATCCGTTTTTGGGACTAGGATCACGGGAACCGCGCTTGGGCTAGTGCTTACTTGGATCAAACCTTTGGAGACGAGTTGGTTGATTTGATGCTCGATCTCCTTCGTCTCTTCCGGGTTTGTGCGATACGCGGCGCGGTTTGGTAGTGGTGCGCCGGGTATGAGGTCGATGCGGTGCTCGATTCCACGAAGAGGAGAAAGGCCATGAGGAAGCTCTTCGGGAAATACATCTTGGAATTCCTGCAAAACAGCCATCAAAGAAGGAGGAACATTTGTCAAGTCGTTAGTTCCTTGCGCTAGTCCCTTGCATACGAGGACGTAGTGCAAGATGGATGGGTTGTTCCGCACTTCTCTCATCTCACTTTTGGTGGCAAGAAGAACACTCTTAGTTTTTCCACTCGAGTTTGGCTTGTAGCTCTCACTCACTATGGTGTGGTTCTCTCGCTCACCACTCTTCTCACACGGTGTTTTATGTATTGCACCTTCGCTAAAGCCTTTGCATTGTCCGCAATTATTTGGCTAGGAGTCATTGGTTGCAACACACAAGTTTTATCAAGCCATTTGAAGGTGTAAGTGTTTGAGTGACCATTATGCAAAGCACGCTTGTCATATTGCCACGGTCTTCCGAGCAACATGTGACAAACCGTCATTGGAACCACGTCACATTCCACCGTGTCCTTGTAGTGCCCAATTGAGAACGTCACCGAGACGGTGTGCTTGATCTTGACGGATCCTTGGTCACTTAGCCATTGGATATGGTAGGGGTGTCTATGTGGAAGGAGGGTGAGGTTGAGTTTCTCACACAATTCCGTGCTTGCGAGGTTGTGGCAACTCCCTCCATCGATGACAACTTTGATGGACTTCCCATTGATGCCGGCACGAGTTTGGAAGATGTTCGAGCGTTGGTCTTCATTTTCATTTGCTTGGGTGGTCAAGACCCTTGTGACCACAAGCGATGGACTTGCGTCCTGCTCACACACAAGAAGTTCTTGGTCCTCTTCCAAATGTTGCCTTGCCATGGCTTCCTTGACCCTTGGATCAAACTCGTCTTCACTCAAGTATTCTTCATCGCCGTTGTCATGGATGAACAAAACTTTCTTGTTTCCACATGCATTCGACTTGTGCCCTTTGCCTCCACACTTGTAGCATTCACCATTGAATGGTTGATCATCCCTTGTGTGTTTTGTACTTGGGGGCTGTTTTCCTTGGGGATTAGTTGGCTTGAAGGGAAGCTTGGTTGTACTTGGGGAGCTTCCACTTGGTGTTGTTGGAGTAGTGGTTGGCGCTTGCTTGTAGGTGAAGTACGTCTTTGGCTTGTTGTACTTGATATCCTCTTGCACTTGGCGCCTTTGATGCGATGTGCACAAGCTCAACCATGTTGTTGTACTTTTGAACTCGGTGATGCGCTTGATGGGATGGTTCAAGCCATTGAGGAAGCGTGCCATTGTTTGCTCATCTCGTTCTTCAATGTTGGCACGGATCATGTTGAGCTCCATTTGCTTGAAGTACTCTTCCACGGTCTTTGTCCCTTGACTAAGCGCTTGAAGCTTGTTGAAGAGGTCACGTGTAGTGTGAAGGAACAAAGCGGGATCTCATATGAGCCTTCATATCTTACCAAGTTGCGATTGAGGCTCTTCTTTGCTTCATGAAGTTGGACTTGTTCCCACCAAAGGTTGGCATACTCATCAAACTCGAGGGATGCCATGGCCATCATCTTCTCATTGCTATAGTTGTGCATGTGGAAGATCTTGTCGACCTTGAGTTCCCAAGAGAGATATTCCTCGGCTCATTAGAACCGTGAACTTGGGCATGGTGAATTTGAGCTTGCAAAAGTTTCTTCTCTATTTCGGTTCCGCTATCAGGTTGCCCGATTTGAGCGGTCATCATCATCATCCGATCTCTCATGTCTTGCTTGGTGATTGTTGCGTTTCTTGCGGTTGTTGAGGTGCCGCTTGGTGGTGGAACTTGTTGACGACGAGCTTGGGGAGCTTGCTCGCTTTGTTGTCGCCATGAGGACGAGGAGGAGGTTGATGGTCCTCACGAAGAGCTTGGGAGCTTGCTCTTGTCGTGGTTGATGGCGAGGAGCATTAGCTTGCGCCATGTGGCGAGGAGGACGTCGAGCCATATGCGCAATGGGCTGCTCTTCTTCTTGGTGTAGGGGAGGCTCGTCATGACCATCATATTGCCGATGTGGGTGATCATGTCGATGATGGCGCCTTGGAGGGTCTTCGAGTGCTTCACGTCGATGATGATCTTGTTCGTCCGCTTCAGAAGCTTCACTTGTTGTTGACGGAGCGTGTCGACGTCGATGGCCTTGGTGGCCCATGCGAGGTTGCTCTTGTTGAATCACAAGTGCCCTTGGTTGTGGTCGGTTTGCTTGGCGTCTTGGAGGTCTTACGGAGAGGTCACCATCATAGCTTGATGTCGCGGCGTGACGCGGAGATGGTACCGCTTGCGAAGAGCTCATGGATTGAAGAACGGGTCCATCCCGGTGCCTTGAAACGTGACGGCGAGGTGCACTTGATTCACTTGAGGAGTGCCGAGATGAGCTTAATTCGCACGAGCGTGTCCTTGCGAGTCCATCGATGATGTGTTGGAGCTTCTCATCCGTTGAGGCGAGTGCACGACCAAGAGCTTCATTTTGATGACCGAGGTTGTGTTGCATGGCATGCATTTGGCCACGGACTTCTTCAAGGTTGTCGATGTTCTTGAATTCCACACGGGCTCGCTAAATTGTTCATCTTGGCGCCGCTCGAGAGCTTCACAACGATAGTTGAATTCTCCTCGGATCTTCCAATGGTCCCATCTTGTCATGAATTGGTTATCATCCTCCGGAGGTGGTGGTGGTTGGGATGGCTCTCCATGCCTGTCCATGATGCAAAGCCAACAATGGTTGTATATGGAGAGAAAGGGTGTGGAGAGTTAGCCTTTTACCTCACCTTGGAGATTATGTCAAACCAATTGCCACACAAATGAGCGAAAAGCGTGCAAGGTGAAATGGCAAGAAACTCTCAAAGGCTTTTGGTGGAAGGTTAGGGTTGTGGAAAACCAAACGAAACGATCCAAGCAAAAGGTTATTGTCCTACGTGGTAAAGAACCAAAGATCAAAAGCAAAAGGATACGATCTACGAAAACACGGAAAACACACACGTGGAGAAAAAATTGGGTTAGCACGACTATGAAAAATGAGCACAAAAGGTTGTAACGAAGACTACGCTCGGTTGTCGTGCAGACACAAGGAGAGACCACAACTCGTTTGCCAAAAGAGGATAAGCAAAAGATTTGTGCACTTGCCTCGGTGCGCTCTTTCTTCTCTCTTTCGTGGCTTACAAGCTTGGTATTCTCTATGTATTGGGAGACTATGTATCTTTCTATTCTATCTTTTTCTTTGTTTTTTTTTATTCTTTTTGTTTTTCTCCCTTGTTATGCTACTATATCAGCTTTTGTATTTGGCCTCACACTCTCACTTTTCCGAAGGCAAGTGCACAATGCTTAGACAGGCACAAAATGAGTTGCTCTCATAGGATAGATACACACAAAGGAAGATATGGGGCTGTCAAGGTGGTGCAAGTTATACCTTTGGTATTGTTGACGACTTGCAACCGTTGGTGGGGGATGATGTTCGAGTGTCGCGGTGTCGTTGAGCGCGGGATGACGTTGATGCAGAAGCTGTTGTGAAAATGGTGACAAACACGCGAAACACGAACAAGCGAGATGGGAAAGGTCAGCGAACGAAAACGAGGCGTCAAAGGGCAGGAAGCACGGTCAGTGGCAAGCGGTAGTACCGCTGGTAACGAGCGGTAGTACCGGTGAGCGGTAGTACCGCTTGTACTACCGGTAGTACCGGTCACTAGCGCTTGGCACAGGCCTGGAACGAGGTGAACTTGCCAAAAACCTCAAATTCGTTGCAAAACTGACTGAAAGGCTGAGCTAGAAACAATAGGGGCTATAGATCGACTCCCAAAGCAACAGATCTATGGACCAAAACCACGAAAAACTCACCAAATCCAGAGATCGATCCGAAGGAAAATTGGGGCTCTTTTTGGTAGGATTTTCGTTTTTAAGGCGGATAAAAGAAAAATTGGGGGAAATTCGTGATCAACCGTGCTCTTGATACCAATATGTTATGGGGTAACCCGGGGGTTGGCCCGATCTTTCACGAATTCCACGAGCAACGAGGGGGAGAGAGGTGGTCGGGTATGAAATCGGGGGAAGGCGATGAAAACCACGCACACACACACACCAAAACACGATACAAGCCTACTCCTCACGCCGGTGGCAACCGGTCCAACATAATCCCTAGGATCGGTGTTGGGCGAAGCTCGCTCTCCACGCCAACAACGGGGGATGAGGTGCTTGGTGAGACCTTGACGACTTGGGGTCGAGAAACCGAGAACCCAAGGCCTTGTACAACTTGAACGCACTAGGCAAGATCCAAGAGGGGGGTGGATAATCCAGTGCTCCTTGGTAGGAGCATGAGACCAATAGATATAAGTCCTCAAAGGGTTTCCTTAATATCTATTATTATCCAAGTGCTCCTTGGTAGTACCTGTCGT
Source organism: Avena longiglumis (assembly GCA_030063025.1). NCBI lineage: Eukaryota > Viridiplantae > Streptophyta > Magnoliopsida > Poales > Poaceae > Avena > Avena longiglumis. The sequence continues at coordinate 247,692,956 of CP125978.1, read as the reverse complement.
TGGACCGGTAGTACCGCTTGGACCGGTAGTACCGGTCGGCGGTACCGCTTGCGTCTGGCAGCGGCTTGAGCTTCCGTTGGGGGTGCCTATGGCGAGCGGTAGGAGAGGGCGGTACCGGCCGCAGTAGTACCGGCAGCATCGCTTGGCCCGCAGCGATCGGTGGCTTCTCCTCCGCTCCTTGGGTCCTTCGCACTGATGATGCACAGTGTATGCGTGTGAAGTAGCAAGCCATCCAAGGGTGTGTCGAAGTCACACAAGGAGAGGAGCGAGTTCACCTTAGCTTGAAGGAGTTTGGCTCGGGCGCGGGTCATGGGTCCACTTGGGGAGCTCGTGGGAGTAGATGTAGTAGCGGTCGTAGGACGGGCTGCATCAGAGCTCGTGGGAGTCGATGTAGTAACGTTCGTAGGACGGGCTGCATCACATATTCTCAGGATATTTTAAACATGCAAAACGTTGTTCTACTTCCATCTCCCATGTAAGATATGCATCAGGATTATATTTACCCTCAAAAGATGGAATATTTAATTTAAGCTTTGCAACATGATCATCATACCACTTGTGATGTAGCCCGACCTACGGTCGTTACCATATCTCCAACTTACGCCAAGTCGTCATGGACTCCAAAGGTGAATCCGTTCCTCTATGCGAGCCCCCTTCCTACCCTATTGAATGGTATGCTACTTCATACTCCGTCACATATGCATGATAGGTTCGCATTGACAAGTACGGAGGCCAGGGAGGAAGCCCGGAGAATCAAGCCCGACAAGACGGAGGCTTGGAAGAGGAGACGGAAGAAGACATGTCGGCAATGCCAGTCCAAGCGGTACCGGTCGGAACCCAGATACCGGTCACGGTGATTACCCCTGCTACCGCCTCGGCATCAAGCTCGCGCCATCGCCATCGATGCCCGTGATCGCTTGCAGTATTACCGCCGCAAGCGGTACTATCGGATACCATGAGCGGTATTATGGTGATGACTACCGGTCCTAGGTCCCAGATTACCGGTCATGTATGTGCTCACACACTGTTGGGCCACAGCCCATGTATTCCCCTTACTTACCTATTCGCCTAGTTTATCCCCAAACTACCCTTGTTTAGTGGCTGGCCTATAAATAGAGCCCCCACCCCTCATGTATCCCTTAGGCATAGATGATAGACTAAAGACAACCCCCTTGTGTGGAATCTCTAGTTTTGCCTCATCCCCTTATCCAAGGGGACCGACTATCGTCACCAACCTCGATTGGACTTTGCATCACGCATCCATCGTTGAAGAAGGCCTTGGAGTTCGACGTCACGTCTCCAAGTTGTCAAGACCCTCCCCAAGGTGTTCTTCCCTCTCCGATGTGGATTTGAGGGAGCACGTTGACCGATCGTTCCTTGCGAGGATTCTATCGGACCGGTGGCCACCGTTCGGGAGCAATCAGCCTTGTATCGTGTGAGTTTTGCGTGTGTTCATCGTGTTCTTCGCGAGGTGTGTGTTCGCTTCCGCTACCTTCTCCCTTTCCCCTCGCTTTCCCATCGATTTGACCACGAGATCTGTGAAGATCGGGCACCCAAGAGGTTAACCCCTCCATCATCTGGTATCAGCAGCTTTTGGTTGCCACGGATTTCTCATCGATTTGGTTTTTTCCCCATAAATTCGAAAATTCCACCAAAAATAGCCCCAATTCGTGTTTTGGATCGATCTGTGATTTGAGTGCATTTTAGTAGGTTTTGATCCGTGGATTACTTGCTAAACTTATTGATCTACCTTCCTTTGCGTTCCCATGGCCTAATTCCTTGATTTCCCCCTTTGATTTGGTGTTTTTCTTGAAGATTTTCCGCCCAAATTGCCCCAAAATCGCGAAAACGCGTCAAATCTGGGCGTCCCAAGACCAACCGGTACTACCGGGCTCAAAACCAGATTATCAAGACCTCCCCGGTACCTAAACGGTACTACCGGGCCTTCGTACAACCGGTACTACCGCTCAAAAACCCGGTACTACCGCCCGATACTGATCAAAAACAGCAGGTTCCCAGATTTCAGCCTCTCACCGTTTTGAGCATAACGTTTGCATTCGAACTCGGATTTTGGTGTTCTTTAGCTCGTTTCGAAGAGGAGAAGTAGCACTACATCATCATCCACGTTGTTCATGCTATCTAATCCATCCAAATTCCGTGAGCAAGGCGGAATCCAACAATAAAGGGTGAAGATCCTCGACGAAAGGTATAAACATTCCGCGACTTCTCCCCACTTGCATTCCTTTGTGAACCCCACTATCTTTGCGAGCAACAAACACCTATTGAGACTAGTTCCTCTTATGATTGCTTGGGATATGCACATTTGATACCTTGTAGAATTCCGAGCAAACATTGTGAGCGCTATCTCATATAGTTATTTTGTATAGTTGTTGGCACAAGGAAGAGGCAAGTGAAAAAGAAATAAAAAGAAAAAGAGTGATACAAAAAGAAAAAAATAGTAAAAAGGAAAAGAGAAAAAGAAAGAAATGTACATGTGCCTCATAGAATAGGAAGCGCAAGCTCGATGAACAACATATAGGTGGTACTTATTGTGCATATCTTGTAGCCCACCAATTTTGTGCACTCGAACTAGCGTCTCTCCTTGTACTTGTGTGACACGAGCTTATAGTCTTCGCTAGGTAATCATTTGGTTCTTAGCTCACTTTCTCCGTCGCACAAGTCCCATTTATCCCACCGTGTGTGTTTCCTTGTACATATTTCCTATCTTGTGGATTGAATTGTTTTGCTTTGTGATCATTGTGGTTCTTTACTTGCCAATACAACATCTTGATTTCGGATTGGTTCTTGACATGCCACTTTCCATACCTATCCACCATAGGCCTTGTGTGCATGTTTTTTGGGTTCGTAGTTGGTTTTGGTGTTCCGCGTGAACTTCACTTTGCTTGGTTTATTGCTCTCAAGTGTGGCCACTTGTACGATACGATCTTCCAAGGTAAAGTAAGGTTTGACGTTGTATCCCTAACTCCCACTACCACTTCCATATACACCGCTTGGTCTTGTGCATCATGTCTAGGGACTCCGGAACCGAGGATGATATCTATGAAGAATCCATGATGAGCCACCATGACTCCGACTCCACAAGTATAGAGGACATGACGGAGCACAACACCGACAATGGCTCCGCATGCTTTGAGGACCCGGAGCACTACACCTACGACGACTCCACATGCATGGAAGACATGGAGCTCTACGTCGACAATGGCTCCTCATGCATGGATACTATGGAGCACTACACCGACAATGGCTCCACATGCTTGGGTGATATGGAGTACTACACCAACAATTACTCCCCACGCATGGATGACTTCGAGTGCGACATCGACGACGCCTCGCCAAGCGTGGAGGACACGGAGAACTTCATCGAGTTTGATGGCTCCTCCACGAGCCATGAAGAATTCCTCCACCACATGGAGATGGAAGCCTACTACGCCAAGCAAGAGGAGGCGCATCATCAAGATTCCATGACCTTCAAGGCCAAGCGTGCCACAACAAAGGGCACCACCTACTTCGATGATCCACCTCCAAGGCGACATGTGCCACCACGTAGATGGCGTCAAGCGCCACCATCTCCAAGGCACCAAGCTCCATCACCTCCAAGGCGTCAAGCTCCACCATCTCGAAGGCGCCAAGCTTCATCACCGCCAAGGCGCCAAGCTCCAACTCCTATCCAAACAAGAGTGGCATCCAAACATCATATACATCAAGAGGCACCAAGAAACAAGAATCTTCATCGACAAACATCCTATCATGAGCATCGCCACCATAAAGAGGATACAAGAAATCGTCTAAGGCATCTTCGCCACCAAGACGAAGAATTCAAGATGAGAACCAACCATAATGCTCAAGCAAGCTCAAGAAGGCACCACAAGCACAAGAAGAGTGCCAAGGCAAGTGATCATCGTCGTGAGTGTCATGTGGACGACCAAGTGCGCCACCTACATCAACCATCGGCAAGGCACAGCAATGACCTCCGTCGACACCATCATAGGGCACCTTCAACTACTCGTGCCACCACCACAATGGCACCAAGAGCAAGCCTTCCTCCACGCCATCAAGCTTCAATGCCTACGCTTGACTTCTACAAACTCGCCAACGAGGAAAATGTAGACCTCTACTTCGCCAAGTTGGATAGCCTGAGCCTACCTCCACCACTACTACGAGATGGCCACAAGACGGTCGAGCATGGGATTTTCCCTTCGACCATGGAGGAGAGCGATGATGCCCACCTTATGGCATCCAACCTTGAAGGCGACAAGGTCAAGAATGGTGAGCATGGGATTTTCCCTTCACCAAAGGAGGCGCATGGAGTTGAGGAAACCGAGCCTATCCCCATATGCTTGAGTGATGATGTGGTACCAATCCCATGTGAGTATGAGAGCCACTTAGCCCACTTGAGTGAGAACAAGAGTGAGATGAGTGACTCCACCTTATGTGAGATTGAGTGCTTCCACTTGGAGGGCATGAGTGATACTCCTAGTGAGTTGAGAGTGGTAGTTGATAGGTCAAGTGAGACCATTTCGATTTCTAACAACTTACCCCCTACCTCTAGTGTGTTCTCTTGTGTTGTGCTAGGTTCCATGGAGGAAGACGCCGGAGCTATGAAGCAATGATGCCTCGAATGGAGAAGATGTACATGGTAGATGCTATGCCATGGATACATCAAGAAGATGAAGTCGTCCACAAGGAGGCACCTACTTCCACAACACCCACTTCATATGAGAGGTATGACCAAGGTAAAAATAAGGGTGTTGATGATGCCATGATCCCACTAGTGGACATGATGAATTGTGAGGATATGCATGCTATGGATGATACCTTTGACATTACATATGCTTCATCCACATTCCCATGTGATGCTTTGCCTTTGCATAATATTGATCATGTGGAATTGTTTGATTGCGATATCATTGCCATAAACATGCCATGCTATGCATCTTGTGTGTATCCTCCAATTGCTTCGGACTTGCCTTGTCATGCTAGTCATTCAATTTCTCCCGTTGCTTGCGATAAGATGAATGCTTGCTATTTCACTTGTTTTGCTTGCAACAATATTGATCTTATGCGTTATAATGAGATGGCCCCCATAGCTTTCTCAATTTTTGGAGATTTTGATGATGGCCATGATAAGCATGTTCCCCACTTGCATACTCACCATGCATCTATTTCATACTTGATTGAAATTAATGGTGATGTGCACAAGAAGAGATACGTCATGATGGATGATGTGTATCTCTACCATGCACACACGTTCTTCCTTTTACATATCATGTGTATAGGTACCCGCACGAGAATGTCAACCTCGGTTGAGCACGAGTTGACAAAAAGAGCTCTAGAGAGCATCCCACAAGTGAGTTCAAGATCGAACCCAGCTCTGATACCTTTTGCATGCTTTGCATCTTTCATGTTGACAAATTGTTCTTTCCTATGGTTTTCTTGCAAGCATGTTAATGGTATTATCTCCCCTTGTGACATTCATGTTTCTTCGCTTCTAGATAATGACGCTTTGTGTGTTGCAACAAAAATGTTGAACAATTTACATTTCCGATGTTTTGTGTGCAACCACAATTCCATTAAGAACATGTATTGTCATAAGAGCTTCCAAGAATCTCGTCTTGTTGTTGCAACAAACATAAGGACCACTTGCTCTTTCATTTGGTTTGTTTGCAAACACGTTGTTTTTGCTTCCGCTTGGGATACTCATATTCCCATGATATTTGCTATCGATGATTTGTCTGTGACATCCAACATGTCGAACAATTTATCTTTCCAATGGTTGGTTGGCACACATAATGAGGTTGTTTTGGACATTCTTCCTTTTGTGTTTTTGCCAAATTCTCCAAGCTTTGCATCAAAGATGTTGATAAAATTTCTATTCGATTGCTTTGAGTGCCACAATAAGATGTTATATGGAGTTTTTGAGTTCCCACATTTGGATGATTTTGCAACGACTTCCATGCACTTTGACCTTGCATATGCATCCCGTTTGCTATACTTGAGTTGTGCTAATCGTGTTGTGCACAAGAATGGACATGCCACAAATGACATGCTCCTCTATCACACACAAACATATGTTGCTTGGTCTTTGTTGTATGAAGGTACAAATGCATACACATCAACCTCTATGGACTATATGTTGACAAGAAGAACCGAAGAGAGTTACCTATGGCTACCCTTCATCGAGCTATCTCTACAAGCTAAGATGACTTCCTTATACTTGAGGACTCATGCTATAATCTTCATGAATTGGCTACACTTTGAGTGTTGCTTTGCTTTTGTTGTGAGCTTTGTAGGCTTCAAGGAAGGTGAAGGAACATTGAAGTGTTGTCAAGTCAATCTTCCCGAGGACGACTATAAGGTGAACCCCAGGATCAAGAAGGTCTCTCGACCGCTTCTACTTTGTGATGAGCATGTAGAGTCGAGGACGACTCTTTTGAAGGGGAGTCGATGTAGCCGACCTACGGTGTTACCACATCTTGGTCTCCAACACGCCAAGTCGTCATGGACTCCAAAGGTGAATTGTTCCTCTATGCAGCCCCATTCCTACCCTATTGAATGGTATGCTACTTCATACTCCGTCACATATGCATGATAGGTTCACATTGACAAGCACGGAGGCCGGGAGGAAGCTTGAGCATCAAGCCCGACAAGACGGAGGCTTGGAAGAGGAGACTAAGAAGACATGTCGGCAATGCCAGTCCAAGCGGTACTACGGTCGGCGGAGCCGGATTACCGGGTTAGCAGACTACCGCCTCGCTACCGCCTCGATCAAGCCCATGAATCGCCATCGGATGCCCCGATTACTACCGCAAGTGCGGTACTACCGGATACCATGAGCCAGATTATCGGTGATGACCGGTACTACCGGTCCTAGGTCCGGTACTACCGGTCATGTATGTGCCTGCGCGCACCTGTTGGGCCACAGCCCATGTATTCCCCTTACTTACCTATTCGCCTAGTTTATCCCCAAACTACCCTTGTTTAGTGGTTGGCCTATAAATAGAGCCCCCACCCCTCATGTATCCCTTAGGCATAGATTATAGACTAAAGACAACCCCCTTGTGTGGAATCTCTAGTTTTGCCTCATCCCCTCATCCAAGAGGAACGACTATCGTCACCAACCTCGATTGGACTTTGCATCACGCATCCATCGTTGGACAAGGCCTTGGAGTTCGACGTCACGTCTCCAAGTTGTCAATACCCTCCCCAAGGTGTTCTTCCCTCTCCGATGTGGATTTGAGGGAGCACGTTGACCGATCTTTCCTTGCGAGGATTCTATCGGATCGGTGGACACCGTTCGGGAGCAATCGGCCTTGTATCGTGTGAGTTTTGCGTGTGTTCATCGTGTTCTTCGCGAGGTGTGTGTTCGCTTCCGCTACCTTCTCCCTTTCCCCTCGCTTTCCCATCGATTTGACCACGAGATCCGTGAAGATCGGGCACCCAAGAGGTTAACCCCTCCATCAACTTGATTGGGAAAAGGTGTCCGATCTTTCGATGAGATGGTGATAGTCGATTTGGTGGAGTTCGGGCTTGACGAACCGACTACACGTGCGAGCACGAGCGCCAATGCAATCGCTAGGCCAATCTCCTGGAGGTTACCGATCCTGCGAGAACACGATCAGCCTGACCAGCGAGGGTCTTAATTCCTACCTGAAATCAAGAACAAGTAAGAACCAATATTGCAATCAAGATATTGCGGATTAAGAGGAAAGCTTTATTGAAAAGGTGGTATCCTGTATAGGTGCAAAGTACAAGAGGCCTCTCCGACGCTCGAGCCTTGGCGAAGTTGCTATGATGGCTAACTTAATGTCTAAACAAAATCCGAGGCTAAAGTGACGGCTATGGGGAGTATTTAAGGAGGAAAAGGTGGGGTTTCGGCCAGCCATAGAAGTGGTTGCCGAATCCAACCCTAGAAGTCCTTTTCTCCTCAAATACGGACTCTAAAAAGTGGCTAATTAAAATCCTACGAAAATTACATGGGCCTGGCCCAAAATAAAGGTGTCGCAGCACCATATTAAGCTATGGACGAATTTGTGAAGCATTCTGATACCACATGATAGGGCAAAGGTGTCCGATCTTTCGATCAGATGGTGATAGTCGATTTGGTGGAGTTCGGGCTTGACGATCCGACTACACGTGCGAGCACGAGCGCCAATGCAATCGCTAGGCCAATCTCCTGGAGGTTACCGATCTTGCGGGAACACGATCAGCCTGACCAACGAGGGTCTTAATTCCTACCTGAAATCGAGAACAAGTAAGAACCAATATTGCAATCAAGATATTGCGGATTAAGAGGAAAGCTTTATTGAAAAGGTGGGATCCTGTATAGGTGCGAAGTACAAGAGGCCTCTCCGACGCTCGAGCCTTGGCGAAGTTGCTATGATGGCTAACTTAATGTCTAAACAAAATCCGAGGCTAAAGTGATGGCTATGGGGAGTAATTAAGGAGGAAAAGGTGGGGTTTCGGCCAGCCATAGAAGTGGTGGCCGAATCCAACCCTAGAAGTCCTTTTCTCCTCAAATACGGACTCTAAAAAGTGGCTAATTAAAATCCTGCGAAAATTACATGGGCCTGGCCCAAAATAAAGGTGTCGCAGCACCATATTAATGATGGAGGGGTTAACCTCTTGGGTGGCCCGATCTCACGGATCTCGTGGTCAAATCGATGGGAAAGCGAGGGGAAAGGGAGAAGGTAGCGTAAGCGAATACACACCTCGCGAAGAACACGATGAACACATGCAAAACTCACACGATACAAGGCCGATTGCTCCCGAACGGCGGCCACTGGTCCGATAGAATCCTTGCAAGGAAAGATTGGTCAACGTGCTCCCTCAAATCCACATCGGAGAGGGAAGAACACCTTGGGGAGTGTCTTGACAACTTGGAGACGAGACAATAAACTCCAAGGCCTTGTTCAATGATGGATGCGTGATGCAAAGTCCAATCGAGGTTGGTGACGATAGTCGGTCCCCTTGGATAAGGGGATGAGGCAAACTAGAGATTCCACACAAGGGGGTTTCTTTAGTCTATCATCTATGCCTAAGGGATACATGAAGGGGTGGGGGCTCTATTTATAGGCCAGCCACATAAAGGGATAAAACTAGGGTTTGGACGAGCTAGAGGGGTACATGGGCTGAAGGACCAGCTGGCGGCGCGTAGGCCCATCACGCAGGCCGGAGACTCTGGTGTAGGGGCCGGAGACTCCGGTGTAGGCCGGAGACTCCGGCTAGTCTCCGGTGTCGTCTCCGGAGTGGCGTACTGACTGTCCACGGGTCGGTTGCTGGGGTCGGTCCGAGGTCGGCCAGATCATGCGCAGGACCGGAGACTCGGGTAGCAGACCGAGACTCCGGTAGGCCGGAGACTCCGGTGATTCAGCCGTGGCTTCTTCCGCCTCCTCTTCCAAGCCTCCGTCTTGTCGGGCTTGATGTTCCGGGCTTCCTCCCTTGCCTCCGTACTTGTCGGTGTGAACCTATCATGCATATGTGACGGAGTATGAAGTAGCATATCATTCAATAGGGTAGGAAGTGAGCTCGCATAGAGGAACGGATTCACCTTTGGAGTCCATGACGACTTGGCGTAAGTTGGAGACCATGATGTGGTAACGACCGTAGGTCGGGCTGCATCATCTCCCCCCTTCAAAAAGAGTCGTCCTCGACTCTCCATGTTCATCACGAAGTAGAAGAGGTCGAAGGACATCCTTGATCCTGGGGTTCACCATATAGTCGTCCTCGGGAAGATTGACTTGACAACACTTCGATGTTCCTTCACCCTGCATGAAGCCTACAAAGCTCACGACAAAAGCGAAGCAACACTCAAAGCGTAGCCAATTCATGAACATTATAGCATGAGTCCTCAAGTAGAAGGAAGTCACCTTAGCTTGTACAAATATCTCGATGAAGGGTAGCCATAGGTAACTCTCTTTGGTTCTTCTTGTCAACATATAGTCCATAGAGGTTGACGTGTATGCATTTGTGCCTTCACACAACAAAGACCAAGAAAAATATTTTCGTGCGTGATAGAGGAGCATGTCAAATGTGGCATGTCCATTCTTGTTCACAACACTATTAGCACAATACAAGGATAGCAAATGGAATTCATATGCAAGGTCAAAGTGCATGGAAATCGTTTGAACATCATCCAAATGTGGAAACTCAAAAACTCCATACAACGTAGTAGTGGGGCACTCAAAGCATTGGATCCAAATTTCAAACAACACCTTTGATGCAAGAATAGGAGATGATGTGGACATCCCTACTATTGATACAACCATTGTACCTACAGCAACACACATACAAGGACCCATCACAAGATCTCGTGCCAAACAACTTAACTATCAGGTACTTTCGTTTCTTGGAACTATTCCTCACATACATGAGAATATGATGCTGCCTAAATCAGATATATTTCTTACTCTTAGGAATGATGGACCAAGCATGGATGAGAGGGACAAGCATTGGAGCATGGCCATGCATGGAGATGGCAGCAAGCATGTGATGATCCAAGAGAAGGCCACAGATGAAGATTTCAGAACTTTGAGGCCACCATAATGAAGAAAGAAGGCTTGGACGAAATATTCAAGATCAATACTTTACGAATTCCCATAGCTTAATATGGTGCGACACCTTTTATTTTGGGCCAGCCCATGCAATTTTCGTGGTTTTAATTAGCCACTTTTTAGAGTCCGTATTTGAGGAAAAGGACTTTTAGGTTGGATTCGCCACCACTTCCATGGCTGGCGAAACCCCACCTTTTCGCCTTAAATACGCCCATAGCCGAACCTCTAGACTCGGATTTTGTTTAGACATTAAGTTAGCCATAGTCGCACTTCGCCAAGGCTCGGCGTCGCAGAGGCCTCTTGTACTGCACCTATTCGTGATCCCACCTCTTCAATAAAGCTTTCCTCTTAATCCGCAATATCTTGATTGCAATATTGGTTCTTACTTGTTCTCGATTTCGTGTAGGAATTAAGACCCTCGCGGTCGCCGATCGTGTTCACGCAGGATCGGTAACCTCCGTGAGATTGGCCTAGCGATTGGCGCTCGTGCTCGCACGCGTAGTCGTATTGTCAAGCCCGAACTCCACCAAATCGAATATCGCCATCTCATCGAAAGATCGGACACCTTTGCCCTATCAAGTGGTATCGATTTCGGGTTGCTCGGTGAGATTTTACTGCTTTCATAGATTAGATCTGCTTTTACCTATAACCCACGAAAAAGCCAAAAACATGCTTAGAGTTTAGATCCATCCCATAACCAATCTACGCCGCATTATCTTTTTCAGTTTTTGCATTGTTGAATTTGTGTCTACATCGTCGCGTCGAGTTGCTGGTCTTAGTGTCTCGTCCTTTAGAGTTTCGAGTTCTGATCATACTAGTCACCGCCACACTCGCCGATCACCGCCACCATATTCCTCCACCATATTCCGCCACCACCATAAACCCTAATACTCCGCCACCGCCTTCCTACCGCGACACACATCCGATCAGCTTTTCGCCATGCAGACGAGTCCGAGTAGAGTTACTGTTTCCTAGTTATTTCTTTTGACTTTCCTTCTTTGTTGTTTCCGTGTTCAGCTAAAGTCCGTGTCGCGCTAAGAGTCCGGTCGTAAGTCCATGAGAGCAAAAAAAAATCTGGCTATACTATTTTTCGACCCCGAGGATCACTTTTCTCCATCGGCCGCTATAGCAATATTTTTTTGGCGTCTGCACGCTTTCCGGAGCAAAATAAAAAATTTCGAAAATTTTTTTTGGGGCTAACCTATTTTTAGACCCCGTAGATCAATTCTAGACACTCGCCATCATAGTGATTTTTCACCTCTCGGTTCGCTTTTCAGGATGCCATATCATCATACAGTGCTTGTTGTGTCGCGTCGTGACATCGTTGGTGATCTAGGCTCGCGTCTCTAGTACGGTCTAGCCTAGGACCAGCAAGACATCACGTTGAGCATTCTTTCAACTTTTGCATTGCTGTTTTGATAATTGCTAACCCCTTGCTAAGCCTTCCCGAGCTCCAGATACTCTCCACGCGGTGTTTCGACTCCTGGTTATCGCTTGGTTCAATCTCTGTACCCACTGATCCTCGTGGTTGCACATCGCCTTTTCCTGCTGTTTGGTAAGAACTTGTAAGAGCTTTGTATATTGCTTGACGGATTACGCGTGATTTCCACCATCTTTCCGTACTATATACATGTGCTTTTAAGGACTAACCATGACAGATATCATGACCGCCACAATGACGAACGAAGAACTACATGCCCACTTCTCCGCTCTTGGTCGGGCCGATCAAGACGTGGATACGCTACCTCGGGAGTTTGACACCAAGCTCACCAACGCCGTGGACAAGATCGATGGACTAGAGAAATCCTTCAACGCCAAGCTTGACGCTCGTTCAAGGAGCTTCAACCGATTGCCACCCGCACCGCACCCACACATGGCGCCTGCGCATTCCGATCACGGGTCGGATCATTGGTTATCGCCGCACTTGCCGGCTATCGCCGCGACCGACGTTCCTCGGACTTCCGCCACGGCCGCGACATTGGGGACAGACGACGGGTACTACTACGACCCCGACGACGACGATCTGTTTGAAGAGGAGGTTGAACAACCTCCACAGGTACCTGCTGGTCGTCCCCGACATTACTACCGCAACGCTCGCCCACCGGTACGTGATGATGATCATGTTGGAAAGCTTAAATTAAATATTCCATCTTTTGAGGGTAAATATAATCCTGATGCATATCTTACATGGGAGATGGAAGTAGAACAACGTTTTGCCTGCTTAAAATATCCTGAGAATATGCGTGTTAGTGCCGCTACATGTGAATTTACTAAATTTGCTTCCCTTTGGTGGTCTGAGTATTGTCGTTTAAATCCTACTACTATTCCTAGTACTTGACTGCTTTAAAATCGCTATGCGTGTTCGCTTTGTACCTCCCACTTATCAACGTGATTTACTAAAGAATCGACACGCTTAGAGCAAGGAAAAATTTCTGAGAAGAGTATTATCGTGAATTGCAAACGGGATGGTTAGGTGTGGTCTTGTTGAATCTAATGAACAAATGCTTGCACGCTTCTTTGGTGGATTAAACAAGGACATTCAAAGACATATTAGATTATAAGGAATATAATTCTATCACTGCTTGTTTCATCTTGCTTGCAAAGCTAAACGTGAAGTGCAGGATCGCCAAACACCATGGAGGACTAATAATTCTGCAGTCGCACATCCACTTGGACATCCCGACAATCGCCTCCTCGTGATTCGCCTCCGCCTACTACCACATCCAAGGCCACCACAAGATTTCCAATGCTTCTCCACCATCATCCAATGCTCCCCCGTCAGAGTGCATCTTCTATGGCTTCCACGGTAAGACAAAGGATATACAATGCCGCAAGTGCCGGGTTTTGGTCATATTGAGAGACAGGCACAACACAACGTGTGATGATGGTGCGAAGATGGTCAATACGATTCAGCGGTGACTTTGATGAAGATACACTAGCCCTTATTTCGCCGAGATGGAGACAATTCGATGTCGATGAAGAGCCGAGGTAATGGGAGTCAAGCTGCGATCAATACAAGAGCTTAATTACACAACGTGTGTTGAGTGTGCAATTGAGCAAATGAGCAAGATCAACGCCACAACCTGTTCCAAACACGTGGTGTTGTCAAGGAAAGAGCTATACGGATCATCATCGATGGAGGGAGTTGTAATCGCCGGTGTTGACATGGTAGAGAAGCTTGCGCTTCAACAAGACAACGCCCACATTCATATTACATCCAATGGTTTGAGAGTTCTCGAAGATCAAGGTAACAAGAACGACGCTGCGTGCATTTTACTATTGGTACATATTCTGATTTTGTTGATTGTGATGTTGTACCTATGCAAGCTTGTTCTTTGTTACTTGGTAGACCATGGCAATTTGATAGAGAATCTGCTCATAATGGTAAAACTAATCACTATTCTCTTATGCATAATGGAAAGAAAATTGGTCTAAAACCTATGACTCGAACAAATTTTAAAAGATGATCTTGCTAGAGCTAGTAGAGCTAAAAGCGAGGAGAAAAATAAAAGTGAGAATCAGATTGTTGTCGCAGATTTTATACCACCAAAGAACACTAAATCTGATTCTACACATGCTATTGAAATTGTTTGAAGAGTCCATGTATGCTTGCAAATAAAATTGATATTGTAACTAGATGTAAACAATACTCAATGTTATGCAATTGTCTGCAAAGAGGTTTTGTTTTCATTTGAGGATATGCCTCCTTCTTTGCCACCCGTTGTTGCTAACCTTTTGCAGGAATATGAGGACGTCTTTCCCGCTGAGTTGCCACCAGGACTACCTCCTATTAGAGGAATTGAGCATCAAATTGATCTAATTCCTGGTGCCACGTTGCCCAACCGCGCCATGTAGAACCAATCCAGAGGAGACAAAGGAGATACAACGCCAAATTCAGGAACTACTCGACAGAGATCATATTCGTGAGTCCCTTAGCCCTTGTGCTGTTCCTATTATTTTGGTACCTAAGAAAGATGGTTCTTCGCGCCTGTGTACTGATTGTAGAGCTATCAATAATATTACTATTTGATATCGTCATTCTATTCCACGTTTAGATGACATGCTTGATGAATTGAGTGGCTCTACCATGTTTTCTAAAGTTGATTTGCGTAGTGGTTACCACCAGATTCGTATGAAATTAGGAGATGAATGGAAAACAACATTTAAAACTAAGTTTGGTTTATATGAGTGGTTAGTAATGTTGTTTGGTTTAACTAATGCACCTAGCACTTTCATGAGATTAATGAACGAAGTTTTACGTGCTTTCATTGGACGTTTTGTGGTAGTCTACTTTGATGATATTCTGATTTATAGCAAATCTTTAGAGGATCATTTGGACCATTTACGTGCTGTTTTTAATTCTTTACGAGATGCACGTTTGTTTGGTAACCTTGAGAAGTGCACCTTTTGCACCAATCGAGTTGCGTTTCTTGGCTATGTTGTTACATCACAGGGTATTGAAGTGGATCCAGCCAAGATTGAAGCTATGGAGAATTGGCATGCCAAGACGGTCACACAAGTGAGGAGTTTTCTTGGCCTCATTTGGGTTTTATAGGCGCTTTGTCAAAGACTTTGGATCAATTGTCGCCATTGAATGAGCTTACCAAGAAGGATGTGCCCTTTGTTTGGGGCGATGCACAACAACAGGCCTTCGTCATATTAAAAGATAAGCTAACACATGCTCCCTTACTCCAACTTCCTGATTTTACTAAGACTTTTGAGCTTGAATGTGATGCTAGTGGAATTGGTTTGGGAGGGGTGTTATTACAAGAGGGAAAACCTGTTGCATATTTTAGTGAGAAATTGAGTGGGGCTAGTCTGAACTATTCTACTTATGATAAAGAATTGTTATGGGGTAACCCTGGGGTTGGCCCGATCTTTCACGAATTCCACGAGAAACGAGGGGAACGAGGTGGTCGGGGGATGAAATCGATGAAGGCGATGAAAACCACGAACACACACACACCAAAACACGATACACGCCTACTCCTCACGCCGGTGGCAACCGGTCCAACATAATCCCTAGGATAGGTGTTGGGCGAAGCTCGCTCTCCACGCCAACAACGGGGGATGAGGTGCTTGGTGAGATCTTGACGACTTGGGGGCGAGACACCGAGAACCCAAGGCCTTGTACAACTTGAACGCACTTAAGCAAGATCCAAGAGGTGGGTGGATAATCCGGTGCTCCTTGGTAGGAGCATGAGACCAATAGATATAAGTCCTCAAAGGGTTTCCTTAATATCTATTATTATCCAAGTCTAGGGTTTACAATGGATGGTGGGGGCTATATATAGTCCAGCCACAAAAACAGGGGTAGTTTGGGGATAAATAGCGAAATATGGAGAGGGTTACAAGGCGCTGGGCCAAAATATCACGTAAAAGTCTCTGTCTCTGGCGGTAGTACCGCCTGGCGAGTAGTACCTGTCATGCGGAGTACTGGTTCTGGACCGGTAGTACCGCTTGTCGCCTGGGCCTTCTGGGCTAAGAGTAAGGCAGAGTGAGTAGTACCGGATCCAGGGGCGGTAGTGTCGCTGGTGACAGAGAGCGTTTGGGTAGCTTGGGGACCTTCTATTGTTGGCGGTAGCGTTTGGCGGTAGTACCGCCAAGCGGTAGTACCGGTCGCCAGGTCCGGTAGTACCGCTGGCGACAGAGAGCATTTGGTATCTTCTTCGGGTGCTCCTCCGTCCTGCGGGTTCTTCTCTTCGTACCTGATGATGCACAAGGTATGGGTATGAAGTAGCAAGCCATCCAAGGGTGTATTTAAGTCACACATGGAGAGGAGCGAGTTCACCTTAGCTTGAAGGAGTTTGGCTCGGGCGCGAGTCATGGGTCCACTTGGGGAGCTTGTGGGGGTAGATGTAGAAGCGATCGTAGGACGGGCTGCATCAAGAATTATATGCGTTGGTTCGGACACTAGAAACTTGGCAACATTATCTATGGCCTAAAGAGTTTGTTATTCATTCTGATCATGAATCTTTGAAGCATATTCGTAGTCAAGCTAAGTTGAATCGTCGTCATGCAAAGTGGGTTGTATTTATTGAGTCTTTTCCTTATGTTATCAAACACAAAAAGGGTAAAGATAATATTATTGCTGATGCTTTGTCACGCCGTTATGCTTTGTTATCTCAACTTGACTTCAAAATATTTGGATTGGAAACTATTAAGGAACAATATGTGCATGATGCTGAATTTAAAGATGTGTTGCAGAATTGTAGAGATGGTAGAACTTGGAACAAGTTCGTCTTCAATGATGGATTTGTGTTCTGCTAACAAACTATGCATTCCGATAGCTCTCGTCTTTTGTTGTTACAGAGGCGCATGGAGGAGGATTGATGGGACACTTTGGTGTCAAGAAGACGGAGGATGTTCTGTGCACACTTCTTTTGGCCACGTATGCCGAGATGTTGAGAGATTTGTGGCACGCACTACTTGTCAAAAAGCTAAGTCTCGCCTTAATCCACATGGTTTATATATGCCTCTTCCTGTTCCTAGTGTTCCTTGGGAGGGTATTTCTATGGACTTTGTTTTGGGATTGCCACGAACACGTATGAGGGATAGTATTTTTGTTGTTGTGGATCGGTTTTCTAAGATGGCACACTTTATTCCTTGTCATAAATGGATGATGTCACATATTGCTGATTTGTTCTTTCGTGAAATTGTTCGTTTGCATGGTGTGCCAAATACTATTGTCTCTAATCGTGATACTAAATTTCTTAGCCACTTTTGGAGATGTTTATGGGCTAATATGGGGACTAAATTGCTCTTTAGTACTACATGTCATCCCCAAACTGATGGTCAAACTGAAGTAGTAAATAGAACTTTGTCTACTATGTTACGAGCTGTTTTAAAGAAGAACTTAAAATTGTGGGAAGAGTGTTTACCTCATATAGAATTTGCTTATAATCGTTCATTGCATTCTACCACAAAGATGTGCCCATTTGAGATTGTGTATGGTTTTGTTCCTCGTGCACCTATTGATTTATTGCCTTTACCTTCTTCGATTGCAACATAATTTGGATGCTACACAACGCTACCGAAATGATATTAAACTTGCATAAGACTACTAAAGATAACATTGAACACATGAATGCTAAGTATAAACTTCTTTGGATAAAGGGAGAAAGCATGTTGTGTTTGATGTTGGCGATCTTGTTTGGTTACATTTGCGTAAAGATCGCTTTTCTGATTTACGCAAGTCTAAGTTAATGCCACGTGTTGTCGGGTCCCTTTAAGGTGTTAGAGAAAATCAATGATAATGCACATAAACTTGATTTGCCTGCAGACTTTGGTACGGTTAGTCCTACATTTAACATTGCAGATTTGAAGCCTTACTTTGGTGAGGAAGATGAGATTGCGTCGAGGACGACTTCAATTCAAGAAGGGGAGCATGATGTGGACATCCCTACTATTGATACAACCATTGTACCTACAACAACACATACAAGGACCCATCACAAGATCTCGTACAAACAACTTAACTATCGTGCTACTTCGCTTGGAACTATTCCTCACATACATGAGAATATGATGCTGCCTAAATCAGATATATTTCTTACTCTTAGGAATGAAGGACCAAGCATGGATGAGAGGGACAAGCATTGGAGCATGGACATGCATGGAGATGGCAAAAGCATGTGATGATCCAAGAGAAGGCCAGATGAAGATTTCGAACTTTGAGGCCACCATAATGAAGAAAGAAGGCTTGGACGAAATATTCAAGATCAATACTACGAATTCGTCCATAGCTTAATATGGTGTCATGACACCTTTTATTTTGGGCCAGCCCATGTAATTTTCGCAGGATTTTAATTAGCCACTTTTTAGAGTCCAGATTTGAGGAAAAGGACTTTTAGGGTTGGATTCGCCACCACATCCATGGCTGGCCGAAACCCCACCTTTTCGCCCTTAAATACGCCCCATAGCCGAACCTCTAGACTCGGATTTTGTTTAGACATTAAGTTAGCCATAGTCGCAACTTCGCCAAGGCTCGAGCGTCGCAGAGGCCTCTTGTACTTCACACCTATTCAGGATCCCACCTCTTCAATAAAGCTTTCCTCTTAATCCGCAATATCTTGATTGCAATATTGGTTCTTACTTGTTCTCGATTTCAGGTAGGAATTAAGACCCTCGCTGGTCAGGCTGATCGTGTTCACGCAGGATCGGTAACCTCCAGGAGATTGGCCTAGCGATTGCATTGGCGCTCGTGCTCGCACGTGTAGTCCGATCGTCAAGCCCGAACTCCACCAAATCGAATATCGCCATCTCAACGAAAGATCAGACACCTTTGCCCTATCAGGAGAATTTGGAAAAAACACACAAGGAAGAATGTCCAAAGAAACATCATTATGTGTGCAAACCAACCATTGGAAAGAGAAATTGATCAACATGTTGGATGTCACACACAAATCATCAAAATCAAATTTCATGGGAGTATGGGTATCCCAAGTGGAAGCAAAAACGACATGTTTGCAAACAAACCAAATGAAAGAGCAAGTGGTCCTTATGTTTGTTGCAACAACAGGACGAGATTCTTGGAAGCTCTCATGACAATACATGCTCTTAATGGCATTATGGTTGCACACAAAACATCGGAAAGGTAAATTGTTCAACATTTTTGTTGCAACACACAAAGCATCAATATCCAATAGGAAAGAAACATGAATGTCACAAGGTGAGATAATACCATCAACATGCTTGTAATCAAACCATAGGAAAGAGCAATTTGCCAACATGAAAGATGCCAAGCATGCAAAAGGTATCAGAGTTGGGTTTGATCTTGAACTCACTTGTGGGATGCTCTCAAGAGCTCTTTTTTTTAACTCGTCCTCAACCGAGGTTGACATGATAGTGCGGGTACCTACACACATCATACACAAAAGTAAGAACATGTGTGCATGGTAGAGATACACATCATCCATCATGACGTGTCTCTTCTTGTGCACATCACCATTAATGTCAATCAAGTATGAAATAGATGCATGGTGAGTATGCAAGTGGGGAACATGCTTATCATGGCAATCATCAAAATCTCCAAAATTGAGAAAGCTATGGGGGCCATCTCATTATAACGCATGTGGTCAATATTGTTGCAAGCAAAACAGGTGAAATAGCAAGCATTCATCTTATTGCAAGCAACGGGAGAAATTGAATGACTAGCATGACAACGCATGTCCGAAGCAATTGGAGGATACACACAAGATGCATAGCATGGCATGTTTATGGAAATGTTATTACACTCAAACAATTCCACATGATCAATATTATGCAAGGGCAAAGCATCACATGGGAATATGAGTGAAGCATATGTAATGTCATAAGTATCATCCATAGCATGCATATCCTCACAACTCATCATGTCCACTAGTGGGATCATGGCATCATCAACACCCTTATTGTTACCTTGGTCATAGCTCTCATATGAAGTGGGTGTTGTGGAAGTAGTGGCCTCCTTGTGGACGACTTCGTCCTCTTGATGTAGCCATGGCGTAGCATCCTCTTCATCCACCATGTACATCTTCTCCATTCGAGGCATCATTGCTTCATGGCTTGGCGCGTCTTCATCCATGGAACCTAGAACAACACAAGAGAACACACTAGAGGTAGAGGGTAAGTTGTTAGAAATCGAAATGGTCTCACTTGACCTATCAACTACCACTCTCAACTCACTAGGTGTATCGCTCATGCCCTCCAAGTGGAAGCACTCAATCTCACATAAGGTGGAGTCACTCATCTCACTCTTGTTCTCACTCAAGTGGGCTAAGTGGCTCTCATACTCACATGGGATTGGTACCACATCATCACTCAAGCATATAGGGGTAGGCTCGGGTTCCTCAACTCCATGCGCCTCCTTTGGTGAAGGGAAAATCCCATGCTCACCATTCTTGACCTTGTCGCCTTCAAGGTTGGATGCCATAAGATGAGCATCATCGCTCTCCTCCATGGTCAAAGGGAAACTCCCATGCTCGACCTTTTTGTGGACATCTTGATGCAGCCCGTCCTACGGACGCACCTCCATCTACAACACCTACTCCCCCAAGTGGACCAATGACTCGCGCCCGAGCCAAGCTCCTACAAGCCAAGGTTAACTCGCTCCTTTCCTCATGTTAGGGGGTAACCCTGGGGTTGGCTCGATCTTTCACGAATTTCATGAGCAACGAGGGGGGAAAGAGGTGGTCGGGTATGAAATCGGGGAAAGGCGATGAAAGCCACGAACACACACACACCAAAACTCGATACACGCCTACTCCTCACGCCGGTGGCAACCGGTCCAACATAATCCCTAGGATCGGTGTTGGGCGAAGCTCGCTCTCCACGCCAACAACGGGGGACGAGGTGCTTGGTGAGACCTTGACGACTTGGGGGCGAGAAACCGAGAACCCAAGGCCTTGTACAACTTGAACGCACTAGGCAAGATCCAAGAGGGGGGTGGATAATCCGGTGCTCCTTGGTAGGAGCATGAGACCAATAGATATAAGTCCTCAAAGGGTTTCCTTAATATCTATTATTATCCAATTCTAAGTGCTTACAATGGAGGGTGGGGGCTATATAGTCCAGCCACAAACAGGGTAGTTTCGAACGAAAAGGTATATTATAGGTAAGGTTACAAGGCACAGGGCCGAACTTAGGCGATCGAGGTCGGGCAGACCGGTAGTACGGTCTGCAACCGGTAGTACGGTGGTAACCGAGTACCGCTTCGAGCGGTAGTACCGCTGAGGGCCCGGAGCTTCCGGAGGCGCTGTGGCGAGCGGTAGGAGGGGCGGTACCGTGGCGGTAGTACAGTCCAGGACCGTAGTACCGCTATGCCTGAGCGTTGAGCGGTGCTTCCTGGAGTGTCCGGTAGCTGGGGGCGGTAGGACCGCTTGGAGCGGTAGTACCGGTCGTCTCAACCGGTAGTACCACTTGCGTCTGGCAGCGACTGGTTGCTTCTCCTCCGTTCCTTGGGTCCTTCTCTTCGTACCTGATGATGCATAGTGTATGCGCGTGATGTAGCAAGCCATCCAAGGGTGTGTCGAAGTCACACAAAGAGAGGAGCGAGTTCACCTTAGCTTGAAGGAGTTTGGCTCGGGCGCGAGTCATGGGTCCACTTGGGGAGCTCGTGGGAGTAGATGTAGTAGCGGTCGAGGACGTGCATCAGCTCCCCTTGGGAAAGAGTCGCCCTGACTCTTCAACCACAACTTCCTCTTCGCCATGGTAGGGTGAGAGGTCCTTGACATTGAATGTCGAGCTCACAAGATACTTTGATGTTGGTATATCGATCACATAGGCGTTGTTGTTGATCCTCTTTAGCACCTTGAATGGTCCATCGCCTCTGGGCTTTAGCTTGGAGTCGCGTTCCTTGGGGAAGCGGTCTTTACTCAAGTGTATCCACACAAGGTCGCCTTCATCAAAGATCATCTCTTTCTTGGTCTTGTTTAGCCGTGATGCTTGGCGAAGGACTTGTTGCTCGATAGTAGCTCTTGTGTCTTCATGGAGTTTCATCATTGTTTGGGCACGCTTGACAACGTCCATATTGGCACGTTCATGAAGTGGAAGTGGAAGGATATCGAGCGCGGTGAGAGGCTCGAAGCCATATACGATCATGAACGGGCTCCTCATGGTGGTGGAGTGCTTGGTGCGGTTGTAGGCGAACTCGGCGTGTGGAATGCATTCCTCCCAGTCTTTAAGGTTCTTCTTTATCAACACCCGGAGGAGTGTGCCGAGACTTCGATTGACGACCTCGGTTTGTCCATCAGTTTGAGGATGCGAGGCGGACGAGAAGAGGAGCTTGATGCCGAGCTTGGCCATGAGGGTCTTCCAGAAGTAGCTCATGAATTTTACGTCGCGGTCGGAGACGATTGTTCTTGGCACACCGTGTAGCCGAATTATTTCCCTGAAAAACAAATTTGCTACATGTGAAGCATCATCGGTCTTATGGCACGGGATGAAATGTGCCATTTTTGAAAAGCGATCCACTACTACAAATATGGAATCATTGCCATGTTTAGATCTAGGCAAGCCTAACACAAAGTCCATGCTAATGTCCGACCAAGGTACATGAGGAATAGGCAATGGCATATAAAGACCAAAGGGGTTGGACTTAGAATTAGCTTGGATACTTGTAGTGCATCGTTGAACGTGGCGCCCACGTCAGCTTCATCTTTGGCCAAAAGTAGTGAGTGGAGAGCATGTCATATGTCTTGTCACGGCCAAAGTGACCCATAAGGCCTCCACCATGGGACTCTTGAAGAAGCAAAAGTTGGAGACGATTTCGAATGCAAAGCTTGTTTTGTTTGAAAAGAAACCCCTTATGCAAATAGAAATCATCAATCCCTTTGTCTATTGAACATTGTGCAAATATTGGTCCAAAGAAGGAGTCGGACGCGTACAAAGATTTGATGTCATCAAGACCCAAGACATTGACTTCGAGTCGTGTAAGAAGGCTGGTGTTTTTGCGAGACAAGGCGTCTGCTACCACATTTTCTTTGCCCTTCTTGTATTTGACAATGTAAGGAAAAGACTCCATAAACTCAACCCATTTTGCATGCCTTTTACTCAAGTTGTCTTGGCCCTTAGGATACTTCAACGACTCATGGTCGGAATGGATGATAAATTCTTTGGGCCAAAGATAGTGTTGCCACACTTGAAGAACACGAACCAAGGAAAAAAGTTCTTTGTCATAAATGGGATAATTGAGGCGTGCGCCATCAAGTTTCTCACTATGGTAAGCAATAGGACGCCCATTTTGCATAAGGACGCCACCAATGCCAATACCACTAGCGTCACATTCAATCTCAAATGTTTTTGTGAAATCCGGCAATGCAAGAAGTGGTGCTTCTGTGAGCCTCTTTTTGAGCTCATCAAAAGCCTTTTGTTGTGCTTTTCCCCAAACGAACGTGACATTTTTCTTGGTCAATTCGTTAAGGGGGCAAGCAATTGTGGAAAAATCTTTCACAAAGCGACGGTAAAAGCCAGCCAACCCATGAAAACTACGAAGTTCACTAACATTTGTAGGGATGGGCCAATCTCGTATGTCCTTGACTTTTGAGACATCAACTTCAATGCCATTAGAAGACACAACAAAACCAAGGAAAATCAGCTTGTCTCTTGCAAAAGTGCACTTGGGGAGGTTAGCATAAAGCTTTTCATGACGAAGGATTTGTAGGACCTCCTTAACATGAGTAACATGCTCCTCTAGTGACTTGCTATAGACAAGAATGTCATCAAAGTAAACAACTACACTCTTTCCAATGAGAGATCGCAAAATATGGTTCATGAGACGCATGAAGGTAGATGGGGCATTGGATAAGCCAAAAGGCATAACCAACCATTCATAGAGACCAAGCTTGGTCTTGAAGGCGGTTTTCCACTCATCACCTTCAGCCATGCGAATTTGATGGTAGCCACTACGAAGATCAATTTTCGAAAATATAGTGGCTCCACATAACTCATCAAGCATATCATCAAGACGCGGTATAGGATGTCGATAACGCACGGTGATAGCACTGATTGGACGGCAGTCCATGCATAACCGCAACGTATCATCCGTTTTTGGGACTAGGATCATGGGAATCGCACTTGGGCTAGTGCTTACTTGGATCAAACCTTTGGAGACGAGTTGGTTGATTTGACGCTCGATCTCCTTCGTCTCTTCCGGGTTTGTGCGATACGCGGCGCGGTTTGGTAGTGGTGCGCCGGGTATGAGGTCGATGCGGTGCTCGATTCCACGAAGAGGAGGAAGGCCATGTGGAAGCTCTTCGGGAAATACATCTTGGAATTCCTGCAAAACAGCCATCAAAGAAGGAGGAACATGTGTCAAGTCATTAGTTCCTTGCGCTAGTCCCTTGCATACGAGGACGTAGTGCAAGATGGATGGGTTGTTCCGCACTTCTCTCATCTCACTTTTGGTGGCAAGAAGAACACTCTTAGTTTGTCCACTCGAGTTTGGCTTGTAGCTCTCACTCACTATGGTGTGGTTCTCTCGCTCACCACTCTTCTCACAAGGTGTTTTGCGCCCTCGCTAAAGCCTTTGCATTGTCCGCAATTATTTGGCTAGGAGTCATTGGTTGCAACACACAAGTTTTATCAAGCCATTTGAAGGTGTAAGTGTTTGAGTGACCATTATGCAAAGCACGCTTGTCATATTGCCATGGCCTTCCAAGCAACATGTGACAAACCGTCATTGGAACCATGTCACATTCCACCGTGTCCTTGTAGTGCCCAATGGAGAACGTCACCGAGACGGTGTGCTTGATCTTGATGGATCCTTGGTCACTTAGCCATTGGATATGGTAGGGGTGTTTATGTGGATGAAGGGTGAGGTTGAGTTTCTCACACAACTCCGTGCTTGCGAGGTTGTGGCAACTCCCTCCATCGATGACAACTTTGATGGACTTCCCATTGATGCCGGCACGAGTTTGGAAGATGTTCGAGCGTTGGTCTTCATTTTCATTGGCTTGGGTAGTCAAGACCCTTGTGACCACAAGTGATGGACTTGCGTCATGCTCACACACAAGAAGTTCTTGGTCCTCTTCCAAATGTTTCCTTGCCATGGCTTCCTTGACCCTTGCATCAAACTCGTCTTCACTCAAGTATTCTTCATCGCCGTTGTCATGGATGAACAAAACTTTCTTGTTTCCACAAGCATTCGACTTGTGCCCTTTGCCTCCACACTTGTAGCATTCACCATTGAATGGTTGATCATCCCTTGTGTGTTTGCCACTTGGGGGCTGTTTTCCTTGGGGAATAGTTGGCTTGAAGGGAAGCTTGGTTGTACTTGGAGAACTTCCACTTGGTGTTGTTGGAGTAGTGGTTGGCGCTTGCTTGTAGGTGAAGTACGTCTTTGGCTTGTTGTACTTGATGTCCTCTTGCACTTGGCGTTCGGCCTTGGATGCGATGTGCACAAGCTCAACCATGTTGTTGTACTTTTGGAACTCGGTGATGCGCTTGATGGGATGGTTCAAGCCATTGAGGAAGCGTGCCATTGTTTTCTCATCTCGCTCTTCAATGTTGGCACGGATCATGTTGAGCTCCATTTGCTTGAAGTACTCTTCCACGGTCTTTGTCCCTTGACTAAGCGTTTGAAGCTTGTTGAAGAGGTCACGCGTGTAGTGTGACGGAACAAAGCGGGATATCATATGAGCCTTCATATCTTGCCAAGTTGCGATTGGAGGCTCTTCTTTTGCTTCGCGAGCGAGTTGGACTTGTTCCCACCAAAGGTTGGCATACTCATCAAACTCGAGGGATGCCATGGCCATCATCTTCTCATTGCTATAATTGTGCATGCGGAAGATCTTGTCGACCTTGAGTTCCCACGAGAGATATTCCTCGGGCTCATTGGAACCGGTGAACTTGGGCATGGTGAATTTGAGCTTGCCGAAAGTTTCTTCTCCATTGCGGTTCCGGTTGCGGCGGTTGCCATGATTTGGGCGGTCATCATCATCATCCGAGCTCTCTTGTCTTGCTTGGTGATTGTTGCGTTGCTCTTGCGGTTGTTGAGGTGCCGCGTTTGGTGGTGGAACTTGTTGTTGACGACGAGCTTGGGGAGCTTGCTCGTTTTCTTGTCGCGGATGAGGACGAGGAGGAGGTTGATGGTCCTCACGACGAGCTTGGGGAGCTTGCTCTTGCTCTTGTCGTGGTTGATGGCGAGGCGCATTAGCTTGCGCCATGTGGCGAGGAGGACGTCGAGCCGTATGCGCAATGGGCTGCTCTTCTTCTTGGTGTAGGGGAGGCTCGTCATGACCATCATGTTGCCGACGTGGGCGATCATGTCAATGATGACGCCTTGGAGGGTCTTCGAGTGCTTTCCGTCGACGGTGATCTTGTTCGTCCTCTTCGGAAGCTTCACTTGTTGTAGAAGGGGCATGTCTACGTCGATGGCCTTGGTGGTCCATGCAAGGTTGCTCTTGTTGAATCACAAGTGCCCTTGGTTGTGGCCTGTTCGCTTCGCGCCTGGGAGGTCTTGCGGAGAGGTCACCATCGTAGCTTGACGTTGCGGCGTGACGCGGAGATGGTACCGCTTGCGAAGAGCTCATGGATTGAAGAACGGGTCCATCCCGGTGCCTTGAAGCGTGACGGCGAGGTGCACTTGATTCACTTGAGGAGTGCCGAGATGAGCTTGATTCGCGCAAGCGTGGCCTTGCGAGTCCATCAATGATGCGTTGAATCTTCTCATCCGTTGAAGCGAGTGCATGACCAAGAGCTTCATTTTGATGACCGAGGTTGTGTTGCATGGCATGCATTTGGCCACGGACTTCTTCGAAGCGGTTGTCGATGTTCTTGAATTCCACACGGGCCTCGCTAAATTGTTCATCTTGGCGCCGCTCGAGAGCTTCACAACGATAGTTGAATTCTCCTCGGATCTTCCAATGGTCCCATCTTGTCATGAATTGGTTATCATCCTCCGGAGGTGGTGGTGGTTGGGATGGCTCTCCATGCCTGTCCATGATGCAAAGTCAACAATGGTTGTATATGGAGAGAAAGGGTGTGGAGAGTTAGCCTTTTACCTCACCTTGGAGATTATATCAAACCAATTGCCACACCAATGAGCGAAAAGCGTGCAAAGTGAAATGGCAAGAAACTCTCAAAGGCGTTTAGTGGAAGGTTAGGATTGTGGAAAACCAAACGTAACGATCAAAGCAAGAGGTTATTGTCCTACGTGGTAAAGAACCAAAGATCAAAAGCAAAAGGAAACGATCTACAAAAACACGGAAGACACACTCGTGGAGAAAAACGGGGTTAGCACGACTATGAAAATGAGCACAAAAGGTCCTAACGAAGGCTACGCTCGGTTGTCGTGCCAACTCAAGGAGAGACCACAACTCGTTTGCCAAAAGAAGATAAGCAATAGATTTGTGCACTTGCTTCGATGCGCTCTTTCTTCTCTCTTTCTTGGCTTACAAGCTTGGTATTCTCTATGTATTGGGGAGACTATGTATCTTTCTATTTTATCTTTTTCTTTTCCTTGTTTTTTTTATTCTTTTTCTTTTCTTTTTCTCCCTTGCTATGCTTACTATGTTAGCTTTTGTATTTGGCCTCACACTCTTACTTTTCCGAAGGCAAGTGCACAATGCTTAGACAAACACAAAATGAGTTGCTGTCATAGGATAGATACACACAAAGGAAGATATGGGGTTGTCAAGGTGGTGCAAGTTATACCTTTGGTATTGTTGACGACTTGCAACCGGTGGGGATGATGTTCGAGTGTCGCGGTGTGAGCGGGATGACATTGATGCGAAGTCATGTGAAAATGGCGACAAACACGCGAAACACGAACAAGCGAGGTGCAAAAGGTCAGCGAATGAAAACGAGGCGTCAAAGGGCGGGAGGCACGGCCAGTGGCGAGCGGTAGTACCGGTGAGCGGTAGTACCGCTTGTACTACCGGTAGTATCGGTTACTATGGTAGCTTTGCACACCGGTAGTACCGCTTAGGCACAGATCGAATGCGATGATCGCTCCAAAACCTCAAATTCGTGGAAATCGACCGAAAGGCTAGGAACAACAGGGGCTATAGATCGACTCCCAAAGCAGCAGATCTATGGACCAAAACCACGAAAAACTCACCAAATCCAGAGATCGATCCGAAGGCAAATTGGGGCTCTTTTTGGTAGGATTTTCGATTTTAAGGCGGATAAAAGAAAAATTGGGGGGAAAATCGTGATCAACCGTGCTCTTGATACCAATATGTTAGGGGGTAACCCTGGGGTTGGCCCGATCTTTCACGAATTTCACGAGCAACGAGGGGGGAAAGAGGTGGTCGGGTATGAAATCGGGGAAAGGCGATGAAAGCCACGAACACACACACACCAAAACTCGATACACGCCTACTCCTCACGCCGGTGGCAACCGGTCCAACATAATACCTAGGATCGGTGTTGGGCGAAGCTCGCTCTCCACGCCAACAACGGGGGACGAGGTGCTTGGTGAGACCTTGACGACTTGGGGGCGAGAAACCGAGAACCCAAGGCCTTGTACAACTTGAACGCACTAGGCAAGATCCAAGAGGGGGGTGGATAATCCGTGCTCCTTGGTAGGAGCATGAGACCAATAGATATAAGTCCTCAAAGGGTTTCCTTAATATCTATTATTATCCAAGTCTAAGTGCTTACAATGGAGGGTGGGGCTATATAGTCCAGCCACAAAACAGGGTAGTTTCGAACGAAAGGTAAATTATAGGTAAGGTTACAAGGCACAGGCCAAACTTAGGCGATCACGGTCAGCAGACCCGGTAGTACCGGGTCTGCAACCGTAGTACCGGTGGTAACCGTAGTACCGCTCGAGCGAGTACCGCTTGAGGGCCTGGAGCTCACGGAGGCGCTGTGGCGAGCGGTAGGAGGGCGGTAGTACCGCCGTCCGAGTACCAGTAGTACCGCTATGCGTCTGAGCGTGAGCGGTGCTTCCTGGAGTGTCCCGGTAGGTGTAGGACCGCTGAGCGGTAGTACGGTCGTCTCAACCGTAGTACCGCTTATGCCCGCGATCGGTTGCTTCTCCTCCGTTCCTTGGGTCCTTCTTCGCACTGATGATGCACAGTGTATGCGTGTGACGTAGCAAGCCATCCAAGGGTGTGTCGAAGTCACACAAAGAGAGGAGCGAGTTCACCTTAGCTTGAAGGAGTTTGGCTCGGGCGCGAGTAATGGGTCCACTTGGGGAGCTCGTGGGAGTAGATGTAGTAGCGGTCGTAGGACGGGCTGCATCACCTCATGTGATTTTGATCTACCTTTGGACGGCTTGCTACTTCATGCAACTACGTTGTGTATCCTCAGATATAAAGCAACACCACCACACCAAGCCACCAAGGAAGCAGGACCAGTGGATGAAGATGTTGGAGCTCTACACACCGGAGTCTCCGGTGTAGACCGGAGTCTCCGGTCTCCTACACCGGAGTCTCCGGACCTTCCTCGGGTCTGGCCCCAAGGACCAAGCCCGGGACAGCCAGAAGCCCCCTCCGGAGACGGGCCCGGAGATTGACCGGAGTCTCCGGACTGATCGTTGCCAGGCATGTTAAAGCCTTTTGGGCCCGGCCCATGTAACCCCCAAATTCGCCCAAACTTCCAATTTTATTCCAGAACTACCCCTGTTTATGTGGCTGGCCTATATATAACCCCACCCCTCATATGTAAACCCTAGATGATGAAGATACAATCATGGATCATGCTGATTCTAGTTGTCTCAGCTGGAATGAAATATTAAACCTTACTAAAAAATATCACAAGGTGACTTGATGCAGCCCGTCCTACGACCGCTACTACATCTACTCCAACGAGCTCCCCAAGTGGACCCATGACTCGCGCCCGAGCAAAGCTCCTCCAAGCCAAGGTTAACTCGCTCCTTTCCTTGTGTGACTTCGACACACCCTTGGATGGCTTGCTACTCCATACGCATATAATGTGCATCATCAGGTACGAAGAGAAGGACCCAAGGAGAGGAACGAGCGGAGCAACCGGGCCGCCAGACGCCATTACAGATTACTTGAGGCGACGGTACTTCCGGTCAAGCGGTACTACCGGCCCACCCGGACGCCCAGAAGAACCTCTCCACGCCCAGACGCCATGTACTACCGCCCAAGAACCGGTACTACCGGTCAGGGTACTACCGCCTCCTACCGCTGCCACAAGCGACTCGACGGAAGCTCCAGTTCGCCAATGCAGATTATCGCCTGAGCGGTACTACCGGTTGCGACCGGTACTACCGGTTGCCAGACCGGTACTACCGGTCCTGACTGAACCTGAACGCCTGAGTTCGGCCCAGTGCCTTGTATCCCTTACTATAATTTACCTTTTCGTTCCGAAACTACCCCTGTTTTGTGGCTGGACTATATATAGCCCCCACCCTCTATTGTAAACCCTAGACTTGGATAATAATAGATATTAAGAAAACCCTTTGAGGAACTTATATCTATTGGTCTCATGCTCCTACCAAGGAGCACCGGATTATCCACCCCCCTCTTGGATCTTTCCTAGTGCGTTCAAGTTTTACAAGGCCTTGGGTTCTCGGTTTCTCGCCCCCAAGTCGTCAAGAGCTCACCAAGCACCTCGTCCCCCATTGTTGGCGTGGAGAGAGAGCTTCGCCCAACACCGATCCTAGGGATTATGTTGGACCGGTTGCCACCGGCGTGAGAGATCGGCGTGTATCGTGTTTTGTGTGCGTGTGTTCGTGGTTTTCATCCCTTATTCCCCCGACCACCGCTTTCCCCCTCGTTTCTCGTGGAATTCGTAAAAGATCGGGCCAACCCAAGGGTTACCCCATAACATATTGGTATCAAGAGCATGGTTGATCACGAATTTCCCCCCAATTTTTCTTTGCTCCACCTTAAAATCGAAAATCCCACCAAAAAGAGCCCCAATTTGCCTTCGGATCGATCTTTGGATTTGGTGAGTTTTTCGTGGTTTTCGTCCATAGATCTGTTTCTTTTGGAGTCGATCTATAGCCCATGTTGTTCCTAGCCCAGCCTTTCGGTCAAATCACCATGAATTTGAGGATTTTGTCAAGTTGATCTCGTTCCAGTTCCGTGCCTTGCGGTACTACCGGTTGTGCAAGCGGTACTACCGCAACTCACCGGTACTACCGGTTGCACAAGCGGTACTACCGTTCGCCGGTACTTCCGGACGTTTGCAGCGGTACTACCGCTCGCCTCTGACCTTGTTTCTTTGCCCTTTGACGCCTCAATTTCGTTTGATGACTTTTCCACTTCACTTGTTCGTGTTTCGCGTGTGTGTCGCCATTTTCACAACATCTTCCGCATCAAGGTCTCCACGCGCTCATCGACACCGCGACACTCGAACATTCCCCCCACCAACGGTTGCAAGTTGTCAACAATACCGAAGGTATAACTTGCACCACTTTGACAGCCCCATATCTTCCTTTGTGTGTAACTATCCTATGAGAGCAACTCATTTTCTGTTTGTCTAAGCATTGTGCACTTGCCTTCGGAAAGTGAGAGTGTGAGGCCAAATACAAAAGCTAACATAGTAGCATAGCAAGGGAGAAAAAGAGAAAGAATAAAAAAAAGAACAAAAGAAAAATAGAAAAAGATACATAGTCTCCTAATACAAAGAGAATACCAAGCTTGTAAGCCAAGAAAGAGAGAAGAAAGAGCGCACCGAGGCAAGTGCACAAATCTATTGCTTATCCTCTTTTGGCAAACGAGTTGTGGTCTCTCCTTGTGTTGGCACGACAACCGAGCGTAGTCTTCGTTAGGACCTTTTGTGCTCATTTTCATAGTTGATGCAACCCGTCCTACGACCGCTACTACATCTACTCCCACGAGCTCCCCAAGTGGACCCATGACTCGCGCCCGAGCCAAACTCCTTCAAGCTAAGGTGAACTCGCTCCTCTCCTTGTGTGACTTCAACACACCCTTGGATGGCTTGCTACTTCACACGCATACACTGTGCATCATCAGGTACAAAGAGAAGGACCCAAGGAACGGAGGAGAAGCAACCAGTCGCTGCCAGATGCAAGCGGTACTACCGGTTGAGACGACCGGTACTACCGCTCCAAGCGGTCCTACCGCCTCCTCCTACCGCTCACCACAGGAAGCACCACTCCACGCCCCAGACGCAAGCGGTACTACCGGTCCCGCAACCGGTACTACCGGACAGCAGACACCGCCCTCCTACCGGGCCACAGCGCCTCGACGAAGCTCCAGCCCTCAAGCGGTACTACCACTCGAAGCGGTATTACTGCCGGACCAGACTACCGGGTCCCGCCGACCGATCGCCTAAGCACGGCCCCGAGCCTTGTAACCCTACCTATAATTTACCTTTTCGCTCAACTACCTGCTTTGTGGCTGGATATATATAGCCCCCACCTCCATTGTAAACCGAGACTTGGATAATAATAGATATTAAGGAAACCCTTTGAGGACTTATATCTATTGGTCTCATGCTCCTACCAAGGAGCACCGGATTATCCACCCCTCTTGGATCTTGCCTAGTGCGTTCAAGTTGTACAAGGCCTTGGGTTCTCTTTCTTGCCCCAAGTCGCCAAGATCTCACCAAGCACCTCATCCCCGTTGTTGGCGTGGAGAGCGAGCTCACCAACACCGATCCTAGAGATTATGTTGGACCGTTGCCACCGGCGTGAGGAGTAGGCGTGTATCGTGTTTTGGTGTGTGTGTGTTCGTGGTTTTCATCGCTTTCCTCGATTTCATCCCCCGACCACCTCTTTCCCCTCGTTTCTCGTGGAATTCGTGAAAGATCGGGCCAACCCCAGGGTTACCCCTTAACATATTGGTATCAAGAGCACGGTTGATCACGAATTTCCCCCCAATTTTTCTGTTATCCACCTTAAAATCGAAAATCGCCCCAAAAAAGAGCCCCAATTTTCCTTCGGATCGATCTCTAGATTTGGTGCGTTTTTCGTGGTTTTGGTCCATAGATCTGTTGCTTTGGGATTCGATCTATAGCCCCTGTTGTTTCTAGCCCAGCCTTTCGGTCAGATCTCCGCGGATTTGAGGTTTTTGGCAAGTTCATCTCGTCCTGTGTTCTGCTGCGGTACTACCGGCCGTGCAAGCGGTACTACCCCAAGTGACCGGTACTACCGGTAGTACAAGCGGTACTACCGCTCACCGGTACTACCACTCGTTACCAGCGGTACTACCGCTTGACTCTGACAGTGTTTCTTTGCCCTTTGACGCCTCAGTTTCGTTTGCTGACCTTTCCACCTCGCTTGTTCATGTTTCGCGTGTTTGTCGCCATTTTCACAACAGCTTCCGCATCAAAGTCATCCTGCGCTCAACGACACCGCGACACTCGAACACCATCCCCCACCAACGGTTGCAAGTCGTCAACAATACCAAAGGTATAACTTGCACCACCTTGACAGCCCCATATCTTCCTTTGTGTGTATCTATCCTATGAGAGCAACTCATTTTGTATTTGTCGAAGCATTGTGCACTTGCCTTCGGAAAGTGAGAGTGTGAGGCCAAACACAAAAGCTAACATAGTAGCATAGCAAGGGAGAAAGAGAAAAAGAAAAAGAATTAAAAAAAGGGAAAAGAAAAAGATAGAATAGAAAGATACATAGTCTCCCAATACAAAGTGAATACCAAGCTTGTAAGCCAACAAGAGAGAAGAAAGAGCGCACCGAGGCAAGTGCACAAATCTATTGCTTATCCTCTTTTGGCAAACGAGTTGTGGTCTCTCCTTGTGTTGGCACGACAACCGAGCGTAGTCTTCGTTAGGACCTTTTGTGCTCATTTTAATAGTCGTGCTAACCCCGTTTTTCTCCACGTGTGTGTTCTGTGTTTTTGTAGATCGTTTCCTTTTGCTTTTTGATCTTTGGTTCTTTACCACGTAGGACAATAACCTTTTTCTTTGATCGTTTCGTTTGGTTTTCCACAATCCTAACCGTCAACCCAAAAGCTTTTGAGAGTTGTAGCATATTTGTGTGTGAGTTTCTTGCCATTTCACTTTGCATGCTGTTCGCTCATTTGTGTGGCAATTGGTTTGATATAATCTCCAAGATGAGGTAAAAGGCTAACTCTCCGCCACCTTATTCTCCATATATAACCCTTGTTGGCTTTGCATCATGGACAGGCATGGAGAGCCATCCCAACCCCCACAACCTCCGGAGGATGACACACAATTCATGACAAGATGGGACCATTGGAAGGTCCGAGGAGAATTCAACTATCGTTGTGAAGCTCTCGAGCGGCGCCAAGACGAACAATTTAGCAAGGCCCGTGTGGAATTCAAGAAAATCGACAACCGCTTCGAAGAAGGCCGTGGCCAAATGCATGCCATGCAACACAACCTCGGTCATCAAAATGAAGCTCTTGGTCGTGCACTCGCCTCAACGGATGAGAATCTTCAACGCATCATTGATGGACTTGCAAGGCCACGCTCGCGCGAATCAAGATCATCTCGGCACTCCTCAAGTGAATCAAGTGCACCTCGCCGTCACGCTTCAAGGCACCAGGATGGACCCGTTCTTCAATCCATGAGCTCTTCGCAAGCGGTACCATCTCTGCGTCACGCCGCAACGTCAAGCTATGATGGTGACCTTTCCGCAAGACCTCCAAGGCGCGAAGCGAACCGGCCACAACCAAGGGCACTTGTGATTCAACAAGAGTAACCTCGCATGGACCACCAAGGCCATCGATGTCGACATGCCCCTTCAACAACAAGTGAAGCTTCCGAAGAGGACGAACAAGATCACCGTCGACGGGAAGCACTCGAAGATCCCCCAAGGCGTCATCATCGACATGATCGTCCACGTCGGCAACATGATGGCCATGACGAGCCTCCACTACACCAAGAAGAAGAAGAGCATCCCATTGCGCATGCGGATCGACGTCCTCCTCGCCACATGGCGCAAGCTAATGCCCCTCGGCATCAACCACGACAAGAACAAGAGCAGGTTCCCCAAGCTCGTCGTGAGGACCATCAACCTCCTCCTCGTCCTCAACCGCGACAACAAAACGAGCAAGCTCCCCAAGCTCGTCGTCAACAACAAGTTCCACCACCAAACGCGGCACCTCAACAACCGCAAGAGCAACGCAACAATCACCAAGCAAGACATGAGAGCTCGGATGATGATGATGACCGCCCAAATCATGACAACCGACGCAACCGGAACCGCAATGGAGAAGAAACTTTTGGCAAGCTCAAGTTCACCATGCCAAAGTTCACCGGTTCCAATGAGCCCGAGGAATATCTCTCTTGGGAATTCAAGGTCGACAAGATCTTCCGCATGCACAACTATAGCAATGAGAAGATGATGGCCATGGCATCCCTCGAGTTTGATGAGTATGCCAACCTTTGGTGGGAACAAGTCCAACTCGCTCGCGAAGCAAAAGAAGAGCCTCCAATCGCAACTTGGCAAGATATGAAGGCTCATATGAGATCCCGCTTTGTTCCTTCACACTACACGCGTGACCTTTTCAACAAGCTTCAAACGCTTAGTCAAGGAACAAAGACCGTGGAAGAGTACTTCAAGCAAATGGATCTCAACATGATCCGTGCCAACATTGAAGAGCGAGATGAGCAAACAATGGCACGCTTCCTCAATGGCTTGAACCATCCCATCAAGCGCATCACCGAGTTCCAAAAGTACAACAACATGGTTGAGCTTGTGCACATCGCTTCAAAGGCCGAGCGCCAAGTGCAAGAGGACATCAAGTACAACAAGCCAAAGACGTACTTCACCTACAAGCAAGCATCAACCACTACTCCAACGACACCAAGTGGAAGCTCCTCAAGTACCACCAAGCTTCCCTTCAAGCCAACTCTCCCTCAAGGAAAACAGCCCCCAAGTGGCAAACACACAAGGGATGATCAACCATTCAATGGTGAATGCTACAAGTGTGGAGGCAAAGGACACAAGTCAAATGCATGTGGAAACAAGAAAGTTTTGTTCATCCATGACAACGGCGATGAAGAATACTTGAGTGAAGAAGAGTTTGATGCACGGGTCAAGGAAGCCTTGGCAAGGCAACATTTGGAAGAAGACCAAGAACTTCTTGTGTGTGATAAGGGGTGGCCCGATCTTCTCGTTGAGCACGTCGTAGATGATGGTGGAGGTAATGGAGATAACTTGTGGGATCTTGTCAGGAATCACCTACGTTCTCACGCCAATGCAATGCATCTCAACCTAGATGGTATTCGCAACTTCACACACTTGCGCATCGTAGTCACGACCAGCGGTTTGCAATCTACCAATTCCCAATGGAATAGCAGAAAACACGAAGACTTTCAGTAGCAAACTCCAGATCGACTCAAAGTGGAGGTATGGTAGATATTCCTGATCGAATCAAAGAGGAACATATAATTTCAGATGAATGCTTGCAGCAGTTCAACAAAACAAGTATTGGTTTAATCTAAACGTGGTCTAACCCTAATTGCGGCGGCTTCCCGGGTATATATGAGGGCTGGGGCGTCCTTCCCCCTAAACGGGCCGAAAAACAGCCATAACTTGGCCCAAACTGACTCGGTTCGACTCAAACTGATACATACCAACCCATAGATGGGTTCGGTCTACTTGGCGCGCAGGCCATATGTCGTGGTGTACCTCAAACGTGTCTTGGCGCGCCACATATCTCTCTTTATCATGCCTTCTCTCCTTATTGCCTCCTAGTGCGTCTTCCATCTCTCGGTCGCCTTCCTCCCTCTCCTCCCGCTGGCGCTAGTCCGATAGATGCCAAATCTAGTCAAACAATAACACAATGATTTAGGTAGTATAAAGTTCTTATAAATCAATGTATCATGTCCAACTAGGAATGAATTCACCTTGTGATATTTTTCAATGAGGCTCAATATTTCTTTCCAGTTCAAACAGTTGAAATCAACATGATCCATGGTTGTATCCTCATCATCCTCCCTTTCTTCAAGAAAAGCCGTCCTCGGCTTTGGGGAAGCTGAAAGTGGAAGGAACAAAAGGAACAACGTATACGCAGAGTATATGTATACATAACCTGTTGTATAATATTTGTTCGCGTGAATAATATGTCTACTATTCATCAAGCAACTTAAATTGCAGGTATAAGTGAAGTACAAAGAATCATGAGCATGTTGAAAACGAAATAGATATATAGTCCTGTTGTTCAATATTAAATTCAGTTTTCTCAAAGAAGATCTATGATCAAATTTGTGATGAACAAGATCAAACCAATTCAAACTATGTGAAAACCGAATTGATTCAGGCCATGCTTCAACTACGCTACTCCAATTATTATGAACATAATCATTTTGTTTAGTATGTAATATGCAACTCAATTTGCAAATATTAGTGAAGTATATATTAGTAGCACACTTATGCAACACGTTGTGGGACAAACACAAGGTGTATGAAAAATCTGATTCAAATCTAGAAAGATTGGAACAATCCAACATAGGTAAAGTTACTTTTGTTGGGTGGACTATATCAACTAGATGAGAATTTACTCTCTTAGTATCACAAATTGTAGTATCTATCCCACCACAAAAATATCTTGACACATAGCATGTATGGCTAAACACATCAAGTTTCAATTCAGCAATTCTATCACATGTAATGCATATGTGATCCACAAGAAAATTTTCATCCATGCTATATTCATCAATTAGATTAAAGATGAAATAAGGAGAATATGTGCTAGAATTCAGACATGAAATTTCAGAAATTCTATCCATAGCACAACTCATATTCATAGGTTCATTTAGCATGATGGAATACACAATATCAGTAGGTGGTATTCGAGCAAGTCTTTGCTCATGTGTAATCAATACTACATGCTTAAAATTTAGATTTTGCAAAGCATCACTCGGTGCTAAAATTTTTGTGCCTGTAAAGTTACAAGAATCAACCAGCAAAGGAATAGACTCACTGAATGCCTTATTGGTTGGTTGTAGCCCCAAATCAGTGCCATTATTAATGTCATCCTCCCTATATGTAGTAGGTATTGTAACAGCTTT
Source organism: Avena longiglumis (assembly GCA_030063025.1). NCBI lineage: Eukaryota > Viridiplantae > Streptophyta > Magnoliopsida > Poales > Poaceae > Avena > Avena longiglumis. Next base: position 247,655,016 of record CP125978.1, on the reverse strand, counting down.
CTCAAGTGATGATACCCGATCGTGTGATATAGGTTGTAAAATAGGCGGCTCCCTTTCTTCAAAAGAAACCTGCATATCACAAGGGACAACACTAGAAGTAGACATGATTATGTTAGTAGACACCTCACATGTCTCATTGACGTCCACTCTTAAAATTTCTGGAATAGGCCATGTGTAGTTGTACAAAAACCTAGAACACAGAAATTGCTTGAAATCCTCCCAAAGGAATGTTTTACCTATGACACCATACACAGTCCTAGCGTCCTTCCACCAACGAGTTACCTTTGCATCGACACGTCTACGGCGAGAATATATTCTCAGATGGCCATTAAACTTGCTATCGAAAGTACGACATCTCGCAAAACCACGAGCATGTGAGATTCCCAAGACGATATTCTGTGGATGATGAAGAACGTCCAATCTCCACTTGACTTTAGTGGCATCATATGCCATGCACCACAATACCTAAATAGTCATGGTAAACATCGCTTGATTTCGCATCTCATCAACACTAGTAGAAGTCATGATTAGTACATTAGTACGTAAAAGGAAATCTGGTGGAACTCTCACAACTCACTCGAAACTAAAAGAAAACATGTATCTTACCGCTTCAAAGTGAATTAGGATAGCTTACCAACTTGTATGAGCGTAACGCGCACGGATGTGACGGCGAATCTCGAGGGAAAGATTATCACACGACAACTAGGGGTATATAGTGGAGCTTGGTATGGATACCTAACAACACCAATTCATAAATCCTAGTGCTGACCGTATGACAAAGACCCACGGAAACACACACAGTGGAGATAAATGGGGCAATTGCAACTCTAAAAAGGAGCTCAAAATTAAGGTATATCGGAGTAATGCTCGTGTTGCAATGTACAAGGAGAGACGCTAGCAATGACTCAACAAAACGGGCACCAGATTGCTAAACTAAGCAGCCCGAAGAGCACTAAGCATGCTAGTCTCTTAGGATAGTTCTAGACACCAAGAAAGGCTTACTAAGGCTCACAAAGATAGGAACGCTATGTGGACACAGTAACAAAAAAGAAGAAAAAGAAGAAAAATTGGCTGGCTTGCTCACGCACAAGCTCAGACTTGTCTCAGCTCTGACGAGAGCCAGCGACGCGGTTTTTTTTTTCGCGCTCATGCACGCACGTACGTACTACCTCAGACCTGTCTCAGGTCCGGCGAGAGCGACGCGAGAATTTTTTTTTTCAGCGTGAGCTGTGCCGCACGTGCAGATCGAAACCTTGTTTTCTTTCTTTCCAAAAGTAGATCTAGCAACTCCAACTCACCCAAAATAAAAACGGATCTATTAGATCTAACTCAAGAACACGACAAACTGTCTAGAAACAGTCTAAAACTCCGATTATGAGACAAACTTTGACAAAAACTAGACAAAAACTACGACTTAGATTTAGAAGAAAGGCTACACAAAAAGACTACGATCAGCAACTAGAACTCACGAACGGTGTTATCTAGGCTATGGCAATACACTATGAACCCTAATATTTTTGTGTGGCTTTTTCTGTATAGGACTAAAACAACTAATCTATGGGGATGAATTGTTCACCGAGTAAACCTGAGACTCTGATACCAAGATGATAAGGGGTGGCCCGATCTTCTCGTTGAGCACGTCGTAGATGATGGTGGAGGTAATGGAGATAACTTGTGGGATGCTGTGAATGACCGGCTGTTCCCCCGCTGCCAATGCAACAAATCTCAACTCAGATGGTATTCGCAACTTCACACACTTGCGCACGTAGCCGCTGACCACGAAGCGGTTTGCAATCTACCAATTCCCAATGGAACAACAGAAAACACGAAGACTTTCAGTAGCAAACTCCAGATCGAATCAAAGTGAAGGTATGGTAGATATTCCTGATCGAATCAAAGAGGAACATATAATTTCAGATGAATGCTTGCAGCAGTTTAACGAAACAAGTATTGGTTTAATCTAAACGTGGTCTAACCCTAATTGCGGCGGCTGCCCGGGTATATATGAGGGCTGGGGCGTCCTTCCCCCTAAACGGGCCTAAAAACAGCCATAACTTGGCCCAAACTGACTCGGTTCGACTCAAACTGATACATACCGACCCATAGATGGGTTCGGTCTACTTGGCGCGCAGGCCATATGTCGTGGTGCACCTCAAACGTGTCCTGGCGCGCCACATATCTCTCTTTATCATGCCTTCTCTCCTTATTGCCTCCTAGTGCGTCTTCCATCTCTCGGTCGCCTTCCTCCCTCTCCTCCCGCTGGCGCTAGTCCGATAGATGCCAAATTTAGTCAAACAATAACACAATGATTTAGGTAGTATAAAGTTCTTATAAATCAAAGTATCATGTCCAACTAGGAATGAATTCACCTTGTGATATTTTTCAATGAGGCTCAATATTTCTTTCCAGTTCAAACAGTTGAAATCAGCATGATCCATGATTGTATCCTCATCAGTGTGTGAGCATGACGCAAGTCCATCGCTTGTGTTCACAAGGGTCTTGACTACCCAAGTCAATGAAAATGAAGACCAACGCTCGAACATCTTCCAAACTCGTGCCGGCATCAATGGGAAGTCCATCAAAGTTGTCATCGATGGAGGGAGTTGCCACAACCTTGCAAGCACGGAATTGTGTGAGAAACTCAACCTCACCCTCCATCCACATAAACACCCTACCATATCCAATGGCTAAGTGACCAAGGATCCGTCAAGATCAAGCACACCGTCTCGGTGACGTTCTCAATTGGGCACTACAAGGACACGGTGGAATGTGACGTGGTCCCAATGACGGTTTGTCATATGTTGCTCGGAAGACCGTGGCAATATGACAAGCGTGCTTTGCATAATGGTCACTCAAACACTTACACCTTCAAATGGCTTGATAAAACTTGTGTGTTGCAACCAATGACTCCTAGCCAAATAATTGCGGACAATGCAAAGGCTTTAGCGAGGGCGCAATACACAAAAACACCTTGTGAGAAGAGTGGTGAGCGAGAGAACCACACCATAGTGAGTGAGAGCTACAAGCCAAACTCGAGTGGAAAAACTAAGAGTGTTCTTCTTGCCACCAATAGTGAGATGAGAGAAGTGCGGAACAACCCATCCATCTTGCACATTGTCCTTGTATGCAAGGGACTAGCGCAAGGAACTAATGACTTGACAAATGTTCCTCCTTCTGGCTATTTTGCAGGAATTCCAAGATGTATTTCCCAAAGAGCTTCCTCATGGCCTTCCTCCTCTTCATGGAATCGAGCACCGCATCGACCTCATACCCGGCGCCCCACTCCCAAACCGCGCCACAGATCGCATTTAACCCTAAGAGACGAAGGAGATCGAACGTCAAATCAACCAACTCGTCTCCAAAGGTTTGATCCAAGTAAGCACTAGCCCAAGCGCGGTTCCTGTGATTCTAGTTCCAAAAACGGATGATACGTTGCGGTTATGCATGGACTGCCGTCCAATCAATGCTATCACCGTGTGTTATCGACATCCTATACCGCGTCTTGATGACATGCTTGATGAGTTATGTGGAGCCACTATATATTCGAAAATTGATCTTCGTAGTGGTTACCATCAAATTTGCATGGCCGAAGGTGATGAGTGGAAAACCGCCTTCAAGACCAAGCTTGGTCTCTATGAATGGTTGGTTATGCCTTTTGGCTTATCTAACGCCCCATCTACCTTCATGCGCCTCATGAACCATATTTTGAGATCTCTCATTGGGAAGAGTGTAATTGTTTACTTTGATGACATCCTTGTCTATAGCAAGTCACTAGAGGAGCATGTTACTCATGTTAAGGAGGTCCTTCAAATCCTTCGTCATGAAAAGCTTTATGCTAATCTCCCAAAGTGCACTTTTGCAAAAGACAAGCTGATTTTCCTTGGTTTTGTTGTGTCTTCCAATGGCATTGAAGTTGATGTCTCAAAAGTCAAGGACATACGAGATTGGCCAATCCCTACAAATGTTAGTGAACTTCGTAGTTTTCATGGGTTGGCTGGCTTTTACCGTCGTTTTGTCAAAGACTTTTCTACCATTGCTTTCCCCCTCAACGAATTGACCAAGAAAAATGTCACGTTCGTTTGGGGAAAAGCACAACAAAAAGCTTTCGATGAGCTCAAAAAGAGGCTCACCGAAGCACCACTTCTTGCATTGCCGAATTTCACAAAAACTTTTGAGATTGAATGTGACGCTAGTGGAATTGGCATTGGAGGCGTCCTTATGCAAAATGGGCGTCCCATTGCATACTATAGTGAGAAACTTGATGGCGCACGCCTAAACTATCCCATTTATGACAAAGAACTTTTTGCCTTGGTTCGAGTTCTTCAAGTGTGGCAACACTATCTGTGGCAAGCACGCCAAGCCAATTTGAGTAAATGGCACGCAAAATGGGTTGAGTTCATGGAGTCTTTTCCTTACATTGTCAAATACAAGAAGGGCAAAGAAAATGTGGTAGCGGACGCCTTGTCTCGCAAAAACACAAGCCTTCTTACATGCCTCGAAGTCAATGTCTTGGGTCTTGATGACATCAAATCTTTGTACGCGTCTGACCCTTTCTTTGGACCAATATTTGCACAATGTTCAATAGACAAAGGGATTGATGATTTCTATTTGCATAAGGGATTTCTTTTCAAACAAAACAAGCTTTGCATTCCGAAATCGTCTCTCCAACTTTTGCTTCTTCAAGAGTCCCATGGTGGAGGCCTTATGGGTCACTTTGGCCGTGACAAGACATATGACATGCTCTCCCCTCACTACTTTTGGCCAAAGATGAAGCGCGACGTGGAGCGCCACGTCCAACGATGCACTACATGTATCCAAGATAAGTCTAAGTCCAACCTCTTTGGTCTTTATATGCCATTGCCTATTCCTCATGCACCTTGGTCGTGCATGGATGATAAATTCTTTGGGCCAAAGATAGTGTTGCCACACTTGAAGAACTCGAACCAAGGCAAAAAGTTCTTTGTCATAAATGGGATAGTTGAGGCGTGCGCCATCGAGTTTCTCACTATGGTATGCAATGGGACACCCATTTTGCATAAGGACGCCTCCAATGCCAATTCCACTAGCGTCACATTCAATCTCAAAAGTTTTTGTGAAATTCGGTAATGCAAGAAGTGGTGCTTCGGTGAGCCTCTTTTTGAGCTCATCAAAAGCCTTTTGTTGTGCTTTTCCCCAAACGAACGTGACATTTTTCTTGGTCAATTCGTTGAGGGGGAAAGCAATGGTAGAAAAGTCTTTCACAAAGCGACGGTAAAAGCCAGCCAACCCATGAAAACTACGAAGTTCACTAACATTTGTAGGGATGGGCCAATCTCGTATGTCCTTGACTTTTGAGACATCAAATTCAATGCCATTGGAAGACACAACAAAACCAAGGAAAATCAGCTTGTCTTTTGCAAAAGTGCACTTTGGGAGATTAGCATAAAGCTTTTCATGACGAAGGATTTGAAGGACCTCCTTAACATGAGTAACATGCTCCTCTAGTGACTTGCTATAGACAAGGATGTCATCAAAGTAAACAACTACACTCTTCCCAATGAGAGATCGCAAAATATGGTTCATGAGGCGCATGAAGGTAGATGGGGCATTAGATAAGCCAAAAGGCATAACCAACCATTCATAGAGACCAAGCTTGGTCTTGAAGGCGGTTTTCCAATCACCTTCGGCCATGCGAATTTGATGGTAACCACTACGAAGATCAATTTTCGAAAATATAGTGGCTCCACATAACTCATCAAGCATGTCATCAAGACGCGGTATAGGATGTCGATAACGCACGGTGATAGCATTGATTGGACGGCAGTCCATGCATAACCGCAACGTATCATCCGTTTTTGGAACTAGAATCACGGGGACCGCGCTTGGGCTAGTGCTCACTTGGATCAAACCTTTGGAGACGAGTTGGTTGATTTGTCGTTCTATCTCCTTCGTCTCTTCCGGTTCGGTGCGATACGCCATGTTTGGGAGTGGGGCGCCAGGTATGAGGTCGATGCGGTGCTCGATTCCACGAAGAGGAGGTAGTCCATGAGGAAGCTCTTCGGGAAATACATCTCGGAATTCCTGCAAAACAGCCATCAAAGAAGGAGGAACATTTGTCAAGTCATTAGTTCCTTGCACTAGTCCCTTGCATACAAGGACATAGTGCAAAATGGATGGGTTGTTCCGCACTTCTCTCATCTCACTTTTGGTGGCAAGAAGAACACTCTTAGTTTTTCCACTCGAGGTTGGCTTGTGGCACTCACTCACTATAGTGTGGTTGTAACACCGCGGTTCTGAAAAGACCGAGGCTTCTATGTGACATGCCAATCCCTGGATCGGTTCATTGGCCCACAATAGAATAAGATAGATAACATAGCAAAATATCCGTGTATCAAGAATAACAAGGATCCAGAGTACCATTATTACAATAAAAGCTTAGCTCAAATTATTCAGGTAGCAACATAAATAAAGTAAATCCTCCATTCTTCAAATTGCCCAGAAGTGAATAAGTGCCGAGTGGAGTACCGTGGCCTATATCGATTACTCAGAATCGGAATAACCTGCAACATGAAACGTTGCAGCCCCGAAGGGTCAATACATGGAATGTATGGCAAGTAGAGCTAGTAAAGGAGACAATAGTACTAACATCTACATGCATATTTGGGAAGTGGAGCTGTGTCTGGCTTGCCTTTGCAAATACATTTGTCCTACTTTCATAAACAGTGTTTGATTTTCTTTGAAAAGATCCCAATTAAGTAACCCAACAATATTAAAACAATTATGAAATTAGAATGAGCGAGAAACATGTCATGGAATCAATATCAAGCAACTCAGATGTCCATAACCGGGGACACGGCTAATCGATTAGTTTATACACCCTGCAGGGGTTAGTACACTTTACCCATGTGACTTGGCCAACCCAGCTCGTACCATCACTCTCATTTTGGGTAGGTGAGCGGCAAACCTCACCTTCTCAAGATCGGCATCCGACAGCCTAGATCCTTGTTGACCGAACGCAACCAATGAGAGCAACCATTGGTTCCATGGCAGAGAAAACTTAGCTGGTCTTAACCTCGTAAATCTGGTGAGAGCATCTCCCCGAGGTGATTGTTTCCATTGTTGTTGTTCGATTTGCCATGAACCGAGTCATCACTTGGGTCACGCTCGAGCTGCCATGAGCTGCTCCAACTTAGTGGGTTGGCGGGAGGCATCTGGGAGGCATGGTTCAAAGATGTAAGTTTAGAAAGAATCAACTACGATAACACGATTCTACCCATGCATATGATCAAGCAGCAACAAACAATAGCAGACAATCACAAGAAAGCAACACATCAACAAACAAGTGATCCAGCAACATCCCAGGGGTTATCCTAGCAGTATATACCTACTGAAATAGTTTTACAAGAGTTGGCAATGGTTAACTAAACAGTCGATCAACTAAACAGCAATCTGCCAGAACAGTCCAGCAGCGTTCGCGAATTTTTTGCCTGACTTAAACTCGTCAGAAAATTTAGCTGATTTTTGCACATATAGTATAGAGAGTTTCGCATCAGCCCAATTTTTTTCAGATTTTTCCCAGTTACTAGAAAAATATGAAAAATCGTACAGTACTGCTGTATCAGCAGAAAAATGCAGCGAAAATAACACAGATGTTAACCAAAATTGCCATTACTCTTTCATAAAATTCGCACAAATAAATCCTGGGATATTGGAGTACACAAATAAGCAACTAATAACTCTTAAACTAACACGAACTAAGCTTCACAACGATCGAGACTAATCCTAACGAATTTGCCTAACGTGGACTAATTGGTGGACTTCTATCTACTCCTTGAAGAGGTTAGTTGCGAGGTCCTTGTCATGCGTTGGCGCTTGTTCATGGTACAACCATGGCGTGAGTGTACACTTCTCCTGAATCATCACTTGAGATCTCAAACTCCACCTCTTCCGATCCTCCTCTTCTTCACTCTCACCAAATCGCAACAATGCCTTCATCTCCTCCACCATCATCGTCTCCATCATCATCATCCTCGTCCTCATCATCATCATCGTTCCCACTGTCATCATCATCCCCATTGTTGCCATCATCTCCATTGTCATCATTAGAGGGTGGATTTAACTGTGCTTGGAGAGCGGCAATCTGGGCTGTCATAGCTTCAATAGTTTGATCCCTTTCCTGGACGGTCCCTTGCAACTGTTGTATGTTCCGGGTGTTCTCCTGCACGGTACCATGAAGATGAGCTATGGTTGCATCTCTGGCTATCAAGGCATTCTCCAGAACTCCCACAGCTTCATGCAGGGTGTCAATCTCCTGTCCTTGGACCACCATACCATTGCAAGCAAAATCTGCAATCTCCTTTATCATCATCACCTTCTCAGCTAGAGCTCCATTCTCCCTTTCCATGTCCTCTATGTGCCTCCGACGGGGCGGCATGTTGTTCCTGTCGTCCGGGGTAACCATAATGTGCCCATCTTCATCACGCCTCCCATAGTCACGGTAGGGTGAATCTGGCAGCGAGGTGTCGGACATTATGGCATCAAGTAGACAGGCTTCATGTATGGCCAAGTTGATTCCAAGTCCCCGCCATGTGATGTCTTGGTGTAGATCAAGTGCACGGGGTTTGGCAAGGCGGCATCCCTGAATATGAAGGTAGTGATCTCCCATGCATCCTCCCCATATCCATAGGTGTACAGCCTTCTTCCCTTGAACATGGGCAGTGGCAATCCCAATGACTGCGAGAGCTGAGCTAACTGCCTTGCAAAGGGCCTTGGCGACTCCATGGTTGCATACTTAGTCCTGACTTCTCCCATCTATCAAGTAAAAGAGGAAAGTGTGAGAATAGCATATGGTAAGAATTTACGAGGGTGAAAGGCATAAGACGAAAGACAGAGTTAATATAGGCTTTAATAATTCTATGGCTTCCTAATCCAATCCTAGGTCACGATCCTACAGTCAACACACGGGCTCTGATACCATCTTGTAACACCGCGGTTCTGAAAAGACCGAGGCTTCTATGTGACATGCCAATCCCTGGATCGGTTCATTGGCCCACAATAGAATAAGATAGATAACATAGCAAAATATCCGTGTATCAAGAATAACAAGGATCCAGAGTACCATTATTACAATAAAAGCTTAGCACAAAGCTATCTCAAATTATTCAGGTAGCAACATAAATAATGTAAATCCTCCATTCTTCAAATTGCCCACAAGTGAACAAGTGCCGAGTGGAGTACCGTGGCCTATATCGATTACTCAGAATCGGAATAACCTGCAACATGAAACGTAGCAGCCCCGAAGGGTCAATACATGGAATGTATGGCAAGTAGAGCTAGTAAAGGAGACAATAGTACTAACATCTACATGCATATTTGGCAAGTGGAGTTGTGTCTGGCTTGCATTTGCAAAAACATTTGTCCTACTTTCATAAACAGTGTTTGATTTTCTTTGAAAAGATCCCAATTAAGTAACCCAACAATATTAAAACAATTATGAAATTAGAATGAGCGAGAAACATGTCATGGAATCAATATCAAGCAACTCAGATGTCCATAACCGGGGACACGGCTAATCGATTAGTTTATACACCCTGCAGGGGTTAGTACACTTTACCCATGTGACTTGGCCAGCCCAGCTCGTACCATCACTCTCATTTTGGGTGATGATAGGGAGAAGACCAAGAAGAGACCGTTCGGAACCTTTGGAACGTGGTGATGCGCTTGATAGGATGGTTCAAGCCATTGAGGAAACGTGCCATTGTTTGCTCATCACGCTCTTCAATGTTGGCACGGATCATGTTGAGCTCCATTTGCTTGAAGTACTCTTCCACGGTCTTTGTTCCTTGACTAAGCGTTTGAAGCTTGTTGAAGAGGTCACGCGTGTAGTGTGAAGGAACAAAGCGGGATCTCATATGAGCCTTCATATCTTGCCAAGTTGAGATTGGGGGCTCTTCTTTTGATTCACGAGCGAGTTGGACTTGTTCCCACCAGAGGTTGGCATATTCATCGAACTCGAGGGATGCCATGGCCATCATCTTCTCATTGCTAAAGTTGTGCATGCGGAAGATCTTGTCAACCTTGAGTTCCCATGAGAGGTATTCTTCGGGATCATTGGAACCGGTGAACTTGGGCATGGTGAACTTGAGCTTGCCAAAAGTTTCTTCCTCATTGCGGTTCCGGTTTTGACGGTTGCCATGATTGTGGCGGCCATCTTCATCATCCGAGCTCTCATGTCTTTCATGTTGATGGTAGTGTTGCTCTTGCGGTTGTTGAGGTGCCGCGTTTGGTGGTGGAACTTGGTTTGGACGACGAGCTTGGAGAGCTTGCTCTTGTTGTTGGCGCGGTTAAGGACGAGGAGGAGGTTGTTGGTCCTCACGGCGAGCTTGGGGAGCTTGCTCTTGTTCTTGTCATGGTTGATGCCGAGGAGCATTATCTTGCGCCATGTGGCGAGGAGGACGTCGAGCCGCATGCGCAATGGGCTGCTCTCTTTCTTCTTGATGTGGAGGAGGCTCGTCGTGAAGATCATGTTGACGACATTGACGTTCATGTCGAGAGGGTCGCCTTGGTGGATCTTCGAGTGCTTCACGCCGCCGGCGAACTTGCTCTTCCACTTCGGATGCATCACTTGTTGTGGAAAGAACATGTCGATGGCGACGGGCTTGGTTGTCCATGTGAGGTTGTTCTTGTTGAAGTACAAGTGCCCTTTGTTGTGGCCGGTCCGCTTCACGTCTTGGAGGTCTTACGGAGAGGTCACCATCATAGCTTGACGTTGTGGCATGTCGCGGAGATGGTACCGCTTGAGAAGAGCTCATGGATTGAAGGACGGGTCCATCCCAGTGCCTTGAAGCGGGACGGCGAGGAGCACTTGATTCACTTGAGGAGTGTCGTGATGATCTTGAGTCTCACGAGCGTGGCCTAGCTAACCCATCAATGAGGCGTTGAAGCTTCTCATCCGTTGAGGCGAGGGCACGACCAAGAGCTTCATTTTGATGACCAAGGTTGTGTTGCATGGCATGCATTTGGCCTCGGACTTCCTCGAAGCGGTTGTCGATGTTCTTGAACTCCACTCGGGCTTCGCTAAATTGTTCATCTTGGCGCCGCTCAAGTGCTTCAAAATGGTAGTTGAATTCTCCTCGGACCTTCCAATGGTCCCATCTTGTCATGTATGGATTGTCGTCCTCCAGAGGTGGTGGTGGCGGTTGGGACGGTTCGCCATTCCTGTCCATGATGCAAAGCCGACAAGGGTTGTATATGGAGAGTAAAGGTGTGTAGAGTTAGCCTTTTACCTCACCTTGGAGATTATATCAAACCAATTGCCACACAAAGGAGCGAACAGCGTGCAAAGTGAAATGGCAAAGAAACTCACACACAAAGGAGCTACAACTCTCAAAAGCTTTTGGTGGATGGGTAGGATTGTGGGAAAGCCAAAGAACCAACCGAACGCAAAGGATAGTAAAAAGTGGAGAAAATCCAACAACTCAAGTCAAAAGGGAATGGTCAACTCAAAAGGTGACGAGAACCTACGACTACACACACGCGTGGAGAAAAATAGGGTTAGCACGACTATGAAAGTGAGCACGAAATGGCCTAACGACGACTACGCTCGGGTGTCGTGCCAACGCAAGGAGAGACCACAACTCGTTTGCCAAAAGAGGGTAAGCAACGGATTTGTGCACTTGCCTTGGCGCGCTTCTTCCTCTCTCTTTTGCTTACAAGCTTGATGCTCTCTTTGTATTGGGAGACTATGTGTCTTTCTATTTTTCTTTTTCTTTTTCTCTCTTTTTTTTCTCTTTTTCCTCCCTTGCTATGCTACTAAGTTAACTTTTCTATTTGCCCTCACACTCTCACTTTCCAATGGCAAGCGCACAATGCTTAGACAAACACAAAATGAGTTGCTCTCATAGGATAGGTACACACAAAGGAAGATATGGCTACAAGGGTTGACAGAAGTTATACCTTAGTTGATGATGATGATCTTGTGTCGATGGAGCGGGGAAGAGTTTGGGGTCCGTGGTGTCGAAGAGCGCGGCAATGTTGCGGAAGCTATCCGTTAGTTGGTGACACGCACACGGAACACAAACAACAAGTGGACAGATTAGCCAATGCAGAAAAGAGGAAAAATGGGCAAAACAGGCGTCCAGGGCCGGAGACTCCGGTCTTGGGCCGGAGACTCCGGTGTGGGGGGTCTGCTCGTGTTCTTGAGCGGAAATCCACGCCTAGAGTCCTCAAATCCGCGAAAATTTGGCCAAAATTGGGCTGGGAAACGCAGGCAAAAGCTGAACCAACACCTTAGACAAGATTTGGTCGGATCAAAACCACAAATAACACTCCAAAACGACAAATCGATCCAAAGGCAAATTGGGGCTGTTTTTTGGGAAATTTTCGAATTTATGATGGATAGAAGAAAAATTGGGGGGAAATTTGTGATCAACCTTGCTCTTGATACCAAGATGTTATGGGGTAACCCCTTGGGCTGGCCCGATCTTTCACGAATCTCCGTGGAAATCGAGGGTAAAACGGTGGAAGGGGGAAAGGGGATGAAATCCACGAACACACGCACACGAGGAACCCGATGAACTCACGCACACAAAACACGATACACGCCGATAACTCACGCCGGTGGCAACCGGTCCAACATAATCTGATGCAGCCCGACCTACGGTCATTACTACATCAAGGTCTCCAACTTACGGCAAGTCGTCATGGACTCCAAAGGTGAATCTGTTCCTCTATGCGAGCCCCCTTCCTGCCCTATTGAATGGTATGCTACTTCATACTCCGTCACATATGCATGATAGGTTCACACCGACTAGTACGGAGGCAAGGGAGGAAGCCCGGAACATCAAGCCCGACAAGACGGAGGCTTGGAAGAGGAGACGGAAGAAGACATGTCGGCAATGCTGTGTCCAAGCGGTACTATCGGCCTACAGAATCCCAGATTATCGTCAGCCTGCTACCGCCATCAAGCCCTTGGATGCCCCAGATCGGCTTGCAGTACTACGGATACCATGAGCGGTACTACGGTGATGACCTACCGGTGATGACCGGTACTACTGGTCCCAAGTCCCAGACTACGGTCATGTATGTGCTCACAAGACACCTATTGGGCCACAACCATGTATCCCCTTTACTTACCTATTCGCCTAGTTTATCCCCAAACTACCCTTGTTTAGTGGTCGGCCTATAAATAGAGCCCCACCCTCATGTATCCCTTAGGCATAGATGATAGACTAAAGATAACCCCCATTGTGGAATCTCTAGTTTTGCCTCATCCCCTCTACCAAGGGGACCGACTATCGTCACCAACCTCGATTGGACTTTGCATCACGCATCCATCGTTGAACAAGGCCTTGGAGTTCGGTGTCTCGTCTCCAAGTTGTCAAGACCCTCCCCAAGGTGTTCTTCCCTCTCCGATGTGGATTTGAGGGAGCACGTTGACCGATCTTTCCTTGCGAGGATTCTATCGGACCGGTGGCCGCCGTTCGGGAGCAATCGGCCTTGTATCGTGTGAGTTTTGCGTGTGTTCATCGTGTTCTTCACGAGGTGTGTGTTCGCTTCCGCTACCTTCTCCCTTTCCCCTCGCTTTTCCATCGATTTGACCACGAGATCCGTGAAGATCGGGCCACCCAAGAGGTTAACCCCTCCATCATCTGGTATCAGCAGCTTTTGGTTGCCACGGATTTCTCATCGATTTGGTCTTTTCCCCATAAATTCGAAGATTCCACCAAAAATAGCCCCAATTCTTGTTTTGGGTCGATCTGTGATTTGAGTCCGTTTTGGTAGGTTTTGATCCGTGGATTACTTGCTAAACTTGTTGATCTACCTTCCTTTGCGTTCCCATAGCCTAATCCCTTGATTTCCCCCTTCAATTTGGTGTTTTTCTTGAAGATTTTCCGCCCAAATCACCCCAAAATCACGAAAACGCGTCAAATCTGGGCGTCCCAGGACCAAGCGGTACTACCGGTCCCAAAATCCGGTACTACCGCTCACAACCGGTACTACCTCTCATCCAAGCGGTACTAGCCCCAGTACTGAACAGAAAAAACAGATTCCCAGATTTCAGCCTCTCACCGTCTTGAGCATAACTTTTGCATTCGAACTCGGATTTTGGTGTTCTTTAGCTCGTTTCGAAGAGGAGAAGGATCTCTACATCATCATCCACGTTGTTCATGCTATCTACTCCATCCAAATTCCGTGAGCAAGGCGGAATCCAACAATAAAGGGTGAAGATCGTCGACGAAAGGTATAAACATTCCGCGACTTCTCCCCACTTGCATTCCTAACCCCACTATCTTTGCGAGCAACAAACACCTATTGAGACTAGTAATCATTTGGTTCTTAGCTCACTTTCTCCGTTGCACAAGTCCCATTTACCCCACCGTGTGTGTTTCCTTGTACATATTTCCTATCTTGTGGATTGACTTGTTTTGCTTTGTGAACATTGTGGTTCTTTACTTGCCATTACAACATCTTGATTTCGGATTTGTTCTTGACATGCCACATTCCATACCTATCCACCATAGTCCTTGTGTGTGTTTGTTTTTTGGTTCGTAGTTGGTTTTGCTGTTCCGCGTGAACTTCACTTTGCTTGGTTTATTGCTCTCAAGTGTGGCCACTTGTACGATACGATCTTCCAAGGTAAAGTAAGGTTTGACGTTGTATCCCTAACTCCCACTACCACTTCCATATACACCACTTGGTCTTGTGCATCATGTCTAGGGACTCCGGAAACGAGGATGATATCTATGAAGAATCCATGATGAGCCACCATGACTACGACTCCACAAGTATAGAGTACATGACGGAGCACAACACCGATAATGGCTCCGCATGCTTTGAGGACCCGGAGCACTACACCTACGACGACTCCACATGCATGGAAGACATGGAGCTCTACGTCGACAATGGCTCCTCATGCATGGAGCCTATGGAGCACTACACCGACAATGGCTCCACATGCTTGGGTGATATGGAGTACTACACCAACAACTACTCCCCAAGCATGGATGACTTCGAGTGCGACATCGATGACGCCTCACCAAGCATGGAGGACACGGAGAACTTCATCGACTTTGATGGATCCTCCATGAGCCATGAAGAATTCCTCCACCGTGTGGAGATGGAAGCCTACTACGCCAAGCAAGAGGAGGCGCATCATCAAGATTCCATGACCTTCAAGGCCAAGCGTGCCACACCAAAGGGCACCACCTACTTCGACGATCCACCTCCAAGGCGACATGTGCCACCACCTACATGGCATCAAGCGCCACCATCTCCAAGGCACCAAGCTCCATCACCTCCAAGGCGTCAAGCTCTACCATCTCCAAGGCGCCAAGCTACATCACCGCCAAGGCGCCAAGCTCCAACTCCTATCCAAACACGAGTGGTGTCCAAACATCATATGCATCAAGAGGCGCCAAGAAACAAGACTCTTCATCGACAAACATCCTCTCATGAGCATCGCCACCATAAAGAGGATACAAGACATCGTCAAAGGCATCTTCGCCACCAAGACGAAGAATTCGTGATGAGCACCAACCATAATGCTCAAGCAAGCTCAAGAAGGCACCACAAGCACAAGAAGAGTGCCAAGGCAAGTGATCATCGTCGCGAGTGTCATGTGGACGACCAAGTGCGCCACCTACATCAACCATCGGCAAGGCACGCCAATGACCTCCGTCGACACCATCATAGGGCACCTTCAACTACTCGTGCCACCACCATAATGGCACCAAGAGAAAGCCTTCCTCCTCGCCATCAAGCTTCAATGCCTACGCTTGACTTCCACGACCTCGCCAACGAGGAAAATGTAGACCTCTACTTCGCCAAGTTGGATAGCATGAGCCTACCTCCACCACTACTACGAGATGGCCACAAGACGGTCGAGCATGGGATTTTCCCTTCGACCATGGAGGCGAGCAATGATGCCCATCTTATGGCATCCAACTTTGAAGGAGACAAGGTCAAGAATGGTGAGCATGAGATTTTACCTTCACCAAAGGAGGCGCATGGAGTTGAGGAAACCGAGCCTATTCCCATATGCTTGAGTGATGATGTGGTACCAATCCCATGTGAGTATGAGAGCCACTTAGACCACTTGAGTGAGAACAAGAGTGACATGAGTGACTCCACCTTATGTGAGATTGAGTGCTTCCACTTGGAGGGCATGAGCGATACTCCTAGTGAGTTGAGAGTGGTAGTTGATAGGTCAAGTGAGACCATTTCGAATTCTAACAACTTACCCTCTACCTCTAGTGTGTTCTCTTGTGTTGTGCTAGGTTCCATGGATGAAGACGCTCCAAGATATGAAGCAAGGATGCCTCAATTGGAGAAGATGTACATGGTGCATGAAGATGATGTTATGCCATGGCTACATCAACAAAACGAAGTCGTCCACAAGGAGGCCACTACTTCCACAAAACCCACTTCATATGAGAGGTATGACCAAGGTAATAATAAGGGTGTTGATGATGCCATGATCCCACTAGTGGACATGATGAATTGTGAGGATATGCATGCTATGGATGATACTTGTGACATTACATATGCTTCATCCACTTTCCCATGTGATGATTTGCCTTTGCATAATATTGATCATGTGGAATTGTTTGATTGCAACATCATTGCCATAAACATGCCATGCTATGCATCTTGTGTGTATCCTCCAATTGCTTTGGACTTGCCTTGTCATGCTAGTCATTCAATTTCTCCCGTTGCTTGCGATAAGATGAATGCTTGCTATTTCACTTGTTTTGCTTGCAACAATATTGATCATATGCGTTATAATGAGATGGCCCCAATAGCTTTCTCAATTTTTGGAGATTTTGATGATTGCCATGATAAGCATGTTCCCCACTAGCATACTCACCATGCATCTATTTCATACTTGAATGACATTAATGGTGATGTGCACAAGAAGAGATACGTCATGATGGATGATGTGTATCTCTACCATGCACACACGTTCTTCCTTTTGTGTATGATGTGTAGGTACCAGACAAGAATGTCAACCTCGGTTGAGCACGAGTTGACAAAAGAGCTCTAGAGAGCATCCCACAAGTGAGTTCAAGATCGAACCCACCGATACCTTTTGCATGCTTTGCATCTTTCATGTTGGCAAATTGCTCTTTCCTATGGTTTGATTGCAAGCATGTTAATGGTATTATCTCCCCTTGTGACATTCATGTTTCTTCGCTTTTATATAATGATGTTTTATGTGTTGTAACAAAATTGGTGAAAAATTTCTCTCTCCGATGTTTTGCTTGCAACCACAATTCCATTAAGAGCATGTATTGTCATGAGAGCTTCCAAGAATCTCGTCTTGTTGTTGCAACAAACATAAGGACCACTTGCTCTTTCATTTGGTTTGTTTGCAAATATATTGTTTTTGCTTCCGCTTGGGATACTCATATTCCCATGATATCCGCTTTCGATGATTTGCGTGTGACATCCAACATGTCGAACAATTTCTCTTTCCAATGGTTGGTTTGCACACATAATGATGTTGCTTTGGACATTCTTCCTTGTGTGTTTTTGCCAAATTCTCCTAGTTTTGCATCAAATATGTTGATCAAATTTCTATTCGATTGCTTTGAATGCCACAATAAGATGTTATATGGAGTTTTTGAGTTCCCACATTTGGATGATTTTGCAATGACTTCCATGCACTTTGACCTTGCATATGCATCCCGTTTGCTATATTTGAGTTGTGCTAATCGTGTTGTGAACAAGAATGGACATGCCACAAATGACATGCTCCTCTATCCCACACAAACATGTGTTCCTTGGTCTTTGTTGTATGAAGGTACAAATGCATACACGTCAACCTCTATGGACCATGTGTTAACAAGAAGAATCGAAGAGAGTTACCTATGGCCACTCTTCATCGAGCTATCTCTACAAGCTAAGGTGACTTCCTTCTACTTGAGGACTCATGCAATAATCTTCATGAATTGGCTACGCTTTGAGTGTTGCTTTGCTTTTGTTGTGAGCTTTGTAGGCTTCAAGGAAGGTGAAGGAACATTGAAGTGTTGTCAAGTCAATCTTCCCGAGGACGACTATATGGTGAACCCAGATCAAGAAGGTCTCACCGCTTCTACTTTGTGAGGAGCATGTAGGGTCGAGGACGACTCTTTTTGAAGGGGGGGGGGAGATGATGCAGCCCGACCTACGGTCGTTACTACATCAAGGTCTCCAACTTACGCCAAGTCGTCATGGACTCCAAAGGTGAATCCGTTCCTCTATGCGAGCCCCCTTCCTGCCCTATTGAATGGTATGCTACTTCATACTCTGTCACATATGCATGATAGGTTCACACCGACCAGTACGGAGGCAAGGGAGGAAGCCCGGAACATCAAGCACGACAAGACAGAGGCTTGGAAGAGGAGACGGAAGAAGACATGTCGGCATGCCAGTCCAAGCGGTACTACCGGTCATGCTGTGTACTCACAAGTCGGTACTGTGGCGCACCTATTGGGCCACAGCCCATGTATCCCCCTTTACTTACCTATTCGCCTAGTTTATCCCCAAACTACCCTTGTTTAGTGGCTGGCCTATAAATAGAGCCCCCACCCCTCATGTATCCCTTAGGCATAGATGATAGACTAAAGACAACCCCCATTGTGGAATCTCTAGTTTTGCGTCATCCCCTCTACCAAGGGGACCGACTATCGTCACCAACCTCGATTGGACTTTGCATCACGCATCCATCGTTGAACAAGGCCTTGGAGTTCGGTGTCTCGTCTCCAAGTTGTCAAGACCCTCCCCAAGGTGTTCTTCCCTCTCCGATGTGGATTTGAGGGAGCACGTTGACCGATCTTTCCTTGCGAGGATTCTATCGGACCGGTGGCCGCCGTTCGGGAGCAATCGGCCTTGTAACGTGTGAGTTTTGCGTGTGTTCATCGTGTTCTTCGCGAGGTGTGTGTTCGCTTCCGCTACCTTCTCCCTTTCCCCTCGCTTTCCCATCGATTTGACCACGAGATCCGTGAAGATCGGGCCACCCAAGAGGTTAACCCCTCCATCATAATCTCTAGGATCGGTGTTGGGCGAAGCTCTCTCTCCACGTGATGCAGCCCGACCTATGGTCGTTACCACATCTTGGTCCCCAACTTACGCCAAGTCGTCATGGACTCCAAAGGTGAACCCGTTCCTCTATGCGAGCCCCCTTCCTACCCTATTGAATGGTATGCTACTTCATACTCCGTCACATATGCATGATAGGTTCACGCCGACCAGTACGGAGGCCAGGGAGGAAGCCCGGAGCATCAAGCCCGACAAGACAGAGGCTTGGAAGAGGAGACAGAAGAAGACATGTCGGCAGCTGCCAGGTTCAAGCGGTACTACCGTTCGGCGGAGCCGGTACTACCGCCGTGACACTGCTACCGCCCCTTGCAGATCAAGCCTGCGCCATCGCCATGGATGCCGGCACGGGCTGCAGATTACCGCCCGAAGCGCACTCACGGTCCCAAAGAGGTACTACCGGTGATGACCGGTACTACCGGTCCCAAGTCCGGTACTACCGGTCATGTCAGTGCCTGCGCACACTAGTTGGGCCACAGCCCATGTATCCCCCCTTTACTTACCTATTCGCCTAGTTTATCCCCAAACTACCCTTGTTTATGTGGTTGGCCTATAAATAGAGCCCCACCCCTCATGTATCCCTTAGGCATAGATGATAGACTAAAGACAACCCCCATTATGGAATCTGTAGTTTTGCATCATCCTCTTTACCAAGGGGACCGACTATCGTCACCAACCTCGATTGGACTTTGCATCACGCATCCATCGTTGAACAAGGCCTTGGGTTCTCGGTTTCTCGCCCCCAAGTCGTCAAGACCCTCACCAAGGTGTTCTTCCCTCTCCGATGTGGATTTGAGGGAGCACGTTGACCAATCTTTCCTTGCGAGGATTCTATCGGATCGGTGGCCGCCGTTCGGGAGCAAGCGGCCTTGTATCTTGTGAGTTTTGCGTGTGTTCATCGTGTTCTTCGCGAGGTGTGTGTTCGCTTCCGCTACCTTCTCCCTTTCCCCTCGCTTTCCCATCGATTTGACCACGAGATCCGTGAAGATCGGGCACCCAAGAGGTTAACCCCTCCATCATCTGGTATCAGCAGCTTTTGGTTGCCACGGATTTCTCATCGATTTGGTCTTTTCCCCATAAATTCGAAAATTCCACTAAAAACAGCCCCAATTCGTGTTTTGGATCGATCTATGATTTGAGTGCGTTTTGGTAGGTTTTGATCCGTGGATTACTTGCTAAACTTGTTGATCTACCTTCCTTTGCGTTCCCATGGCCTAATTCCTTGATTTCCCCCTTCGATTTGGTGTTTTTCTTAAAGATTTTCCGCCCAAATCACCCCAAAATCGCGATAACGCGTCAAATCTAGGCGTCCCAGGTCCAAGCGGTACTACCGGGTCCAAAATCCGTACTACCAAGACTTAACCCAGTACTACGGCTCAATCCCAGATTACCGCCTCTGAGATCCAAAACAGCAGGTTCCAGATTTCAGCCTCTCACCGTTTTGAGCATAACTTTTGCATACGTAATCGGATTTTGGTGTTCTTTAGCTCGTTTCGAAGAGGATAAGGAGCTCTACATCATCATCCACGTGGTACATGCTATATACTCCATCCAAATTCCGTGAGAAAGGCGGAATCCAACAATAAAGGGTGAAGATCGTCGACGAAAGGTATAAACATTCCGCGACTTCTCCCCACTGTCATTCCTTTGTGAACCCCACTATCTTTGCGAGCAACAAACACCTACTAAGACTAGTTCCTCTTATGATTGCTTGGGCTATGCACATTTAATACCTTGTAGATTTCGAGCAAACATTGTGAGCGCTATCTCATATAGTTATCTTGTATAGTTGTTGGCACAAGGAAGAGGCAAGTGAAAAGAAGAATAGAAAGAAAAAGAGAAAAAAAATATAGAAAAAGAAAAAAAAAGATACACATGTGCCTCATAGAATAGGAAGCGCAAACTCGATGAACATCATATAGGTGGTACTTATTATGCATATCTTGTAGCCCACCAATTTTGTGCAATCGAACTAGCGTCTCTCCTTGTACTTGTGTGACATGAGCTTATAGTCTTCGCTAGGTAATATGATGGAGGGGTTAACCTCTTGGGTGCCCGATCTTCACGGATCTCGTGGTCAAATCGATGGGAAAGCGAGGGGAAAGGGAGAAGGTAGCGGAAGCGAACACACACCTCGCGAAGAACACGATGAACACACGCAAAACTCACACGATACAAGGCCGATTGATCCCGAACGGCGGCCACCGGTCCGATAGAATCCTCGCAAGGAAAGATCGGTCAACGTGCTCCCTCAAATCCACATCGGAGAGGGAAGAACACCTTGAGGAGGGTCTTGACGACTTGGGGGCGAGAAACCGAGAACCCAAGGCCTTGTTCAACGATGGATGCGTGATGCAAAGTCCAATCGAGGTTGGTGACGATAGTCGGTCCCCTTGGTAAAGGGGATGAGGCAAAACTAGAGATTCCACAATGGGGGTTGTCTTTAGTCTATCATCTATGCCTCAGGGTTACATGAGGGGTGGGGGATCTATTTATAGGCCAACCACAAAACAAGGGTAGTTTGGGAATAAAACTAGGGTTTGGTAAGTAAAAGGGGGATACATGGGCTGTGGCCCAACTAGTGCGCGCAGGCACTGCCAGGAGCGGTAGTACCGGACTTGGGACCGGTAGTACCGCTTGGTCCGGTAGTACCGCTCAGGGACCGGTAGTACCGCTTTGCCCTGGAGCTTCACCGAGCCGTCGGGGAGCGGTAGTGAGGCCAGAGTACCATCGACCGATAGTACCGGGTCCGATCCCAGAGTACCACGAGATAGAGAGTATTTGGCTTGGCTGGTGTCGTCTGTTCTTTGGCGGTAGCAAGGCGTAGCACGGGCAGAGGTAATCCGGCCGCCAGTCCTAGTACCGGCGATGTAGAGCATTTGGCGATCTGCCTTCTTCCGCCTCGTCCAAGCCTCCGACTTGTCGGGCTTGATGCTCAAGCTTCCTCCTCCTCCGTACTTGTCAATGTGAACCTATCATGCATAAGTGACGGAGTATGAAGTAGCATACCATTCAATATGGTAGGAAGGGGGCTCGCATAGAGGAACGGATTCACCTTTGGAGTCCATGACGACTTGGCGTAAGTTGGAGACCAAGATGTAGTAACGACCGTAGGTCGGGCTGCATCAGCTCCCCCCCTTCAAAAAGAGTCGTCCTCGACTCTACATGCTCATCACAAAGTAGAAGCGATCGAGAGACCTTCTTGATCCTGGGGTCACCATATAGTCGTCCTCGGGAAGATTGACTTGACAACACTTCAATGTTCCTTCACCTTCCTTGAAGCCTACAAAGCTCACAACAAAAGCAAAGCAACACTCAAAGCGTAGCCAATTCATGAAGATTATAGCATGAGTCCTCAAGTAGAAGGAAGTCACCTTAGCTTGTAAAGATAGCTCGATGAAGGGGAGCCATAGGTAACTCTCTTCGGTTCTTCTTGTCAACATATAGTCCATAGAGGTTGACGTGTGCGCACTTGTACCTTCATACAACAAAGACCAAGCAACATATGTGTGTGTGTGTGATAGAGGAGCATGTCATTTGTGGCATGTCCATTCTTGTTCACAACACGATTAGCACAACTCAACTATAGCAAACGGGATGCATATGCAAGGTCAGTGTGCATGGAAATCGTTTGAACATCATCCAAATGTGGGAACTCAAAAACTCCATATAACATCTTATTGTGGCACTCAAAGCAATCGAATAGAAATTTTATCAACATCTTTGATGCAAAGCTTGGAGAATTTAGCAAAAACACAAAAGGAAGGATGTCCAAAACAACATCATTATGTGTGCCAACCAACCATTGGAAAGAGAAATTGTTCGACATGTTGGATGTCACACATGAATCATTGATAGCCAATATCATGGGAATATGAGTATCACAAGCGGAAGCAAAAACAATATATTTGCAAACAAACCAAATGAAAGAGCAAGTGGTCCTTATGTTTGTTGCAACAACAAGACGAGATTCTTGGAAGCTCTCATGACAATACATGTTCTTAAAGGAATTGTGGTTGCACACAAAACATCGAGAAGGTAAATTGTTCAACATTTTTGGTGCAACACACAAAACATCATTATCTAGATGCGAAGAAACATGAATGTCACAAGGGGAGATAATACCATTAACATGCTTGCAATCAAACCATATGAAAGAGCAATTTGCCAACATGAAAGGTGCAAAGCATTCAAAAGGTATCAGAGCTGGGTTCGATCTTGAACTCACTTGTGGGATGCTCTCTAGAGCTCTTTTTGTCAACTCGTGCTCAACCGAGGTTGACATGATAATGCGGGTACCTACACACATCATACACAAAAGGGAGAATGTGTGTGCATGGTAGAGATACACATCATCCATCATGACGTATCTCTTTTTGTGCACATCACCATTAATTTCAATCAAGTATGAAATAGATGCATGGTGAGTATACAAGTGGGGAACATGCTTATCATGGCCATCATCAAAATCTCCAAAAATTGAGAAAGCTATGGGGGCCATCTCATTATAACGCATGTGGTCAACATTGTTGCAAGCATTCATCTTATGGCAAGCAACGGGAAACATTGAATGACTAGCATGACAAAGCATGTCCATAGCAATTGGAGGATACACACAAGATGCATAGCATGGCATGTTTATGGCAATGATATCGCAATCAAACAATTCCACATGATCAATATTATGCAAAGGCAAAGCATCACATGGGAATGTGGATGAAGCATATGTAATGTCACAAGTATCATCCATAACATGCATATCCTCACAATTCATCATGTCCACTAGTGGGATCATGGCATCATCAACACCCTTATTATTACCTTGGTCATACCTCTCATATGAAGTGGGCGTTGTGGAAGTAGTGGCCTCCTTGTGGACGACTTCGTCTCCTTGATGTATCCATGGCGTAGCATCCTCTTCATCCACCATGTACATCTTCTCCATTCGAGGCATCATTGCTTCATGGCTTGGCGCGTCTTCATCCATGGAACCTAGCATAACACAAGAGAACACACTAGAGGTAGAGGGTAAGTTGTTAGCAATCGAAATGGTCTCACTTGACCTATCAACTACCACTCTCAACTCACTAGGAGTATCGCTCATGCCCTCCAAGTGGAAGCATTCAATCTCACATAAGGTGGAGTCACTCATCTCACTCTTGTTCTCACTCAAGTGGGCTAAGTGGCTCTCATGCTCACATGGGATTGGTACCACATCATCACTCAAGCATATGGGGGTAGGCTCGGTTTCCTCAACTCCTTGCGCCTCCTTTGGTGAAGGGAAAATCTCATGCTCACCATTCTTGACCTTGTCGCCTTCAAAGGTGGATGCCATAAGATGGGCATCATCGCTGTCCTCCATGGTCGAAGGGAAAATCCCATGCTCGACCGTCTTGTGGCCATCTCGTAGTAGTGGTGGAGGTAGGCTCATGCTATCCAACTTGGCGAAGTAGGCGTCTACATTTTCCTCGTTCGCGAGGTCGTAGAAGTCAAGCGTCGGCTTTGAAGCTTGATGGCGTGGAGGAAGGCTTGATCTTGGTGCCATTGTGGTGGTGGCACGAGTAGTTGAAGGTGCCCTATGATGGTGTCGACGGAGGTCATTGGCGTGCCTTGCCGATGGTTGATGTAGGTGGCGCACTTGGTCGTCCACATGACACTCGCGACGATGATCATTTGCCTTAGCACTCTTCTTGTGCTTGTGGTGCCTTCTTGAGCTTGCTTGAGCATTATGGTTGGTGCTCATCATGAATTCTTCGTCTTTATGGCGAAGATGCCTTTGACCATGTCTTGTATCCTCTTTATGGTGGCGAAGCTCATGAGAGGATGTTTGTCGATGAAGATTCTTGTTTCTTGGCGCCTCTTGATGCATATGATGTTTGGACGCCACTGTTGTTTGGATAGGAGTTGGAGCTTGGCGCCTTGGCGGTGATGAAGCTTGGCGCCTTGGAGATGGTAGAGCTTGACGCCTTGGAGGTGATGGAGCTTGGTGCCTTAGAGATGGTGGCGCTTGACGCCATCTAGGTGGTGGCACATGTCGCCTTGGAGGTGAATCATCGAAGTAGGTGGTGCCCTTTGGTGTGGCACGCTTGGCCTTGAAGGTCATGGAATCTTGATGATGCGCCTCCTCTTGCTTGGCGTAGTAGGCTTCCATCTCCACACGGTGGAGGAATTCTTCATGTCTCATGGAGGAGCCATCAAAGTCGATGAAGTTCTCCGTGTCCTCCATGCTTGGCGAGGCGTCATCGATGTCGCACTCGAAGTCGTCCATGCTTGGGGAGTAATTGTTGGTGTAGTACTCCATATCACCCAAGCATGTGGAGCCATTGTCGGTGTAGTGCTCCATAGGCTCCATGCATGAGGAGCCATTGTCGATGTAGAGCTCCATGTCTTCCATGCATGTGGAGTCGTCGTAGGTGTAGTGCTCCGGGTCCTCAAAGCATGCGGAGCCATTGTCGGTGTTGTGCTCCATCATGTCCTCTATACTTGTGGAGTCGTAGTCATGGTGGCTCATCATGGATTCTTCATAGATATCATCCTCGGTTCCGGAGTCCCTAGACATGATGCACAAGACCAAGTGGTGTATATGGAAGTGGTAGTGGGAGTTAGGGATACAACGTCAAACCTTACTTTACCTTGGAAGATCGTATCGTACAAGTGGCCACACTTGAGAGCAATAAACCAAGCAAAGTGAAGTTCACGCGGAACACCAAAACCAACTACAAACCAAAAAACACACACACACAAGGCCTATGGTGGATAGGTATGGAAAGTGGCATGTCAAGAACCAATCCGAAATCAAGATGTTGTAATGGCAAGTAAAGAACCACAATGATCACAAAGCAAACAAGTTAATCCACAAGATAGGAAATTTGTACAAGGAAACACACACGGTGGGATAAATGGGACTTGTGCGACGGAGAAAGTGAGCTAAGAACCAAAAGATTACCTAGCGAAGACTATAAGCTCGTGTCACACAAGTACAAGGAGAGACGCTAGTTCGATTGCACAAAATTGGTGGGCTACAAGATATGCACAATAAGTACCACCTATATGATGTTCATCGAGCTTGCGCTTCCTATTCTTTGAGGCACATGTATATTTCTTTCTTTTTCTTTTCTTTTTTCTATTTTTTTTCTTTTTGTATCACTCTTTTTCTTTTTATTTCTTTTTCACTTGCCTCTTCCTTGTGCCAACAACTATACAAGATAACTATATGAGAAAGCGCTCACAATGTTTGCTCGGAATCTACAAGGTATCAAATGTGCATAGCCCAAGCAATCATAAGAGGAACTAGTCTCAATAGGTGTTTGTTGCTCACAAAGATAGTGGGGTTCACAAAGGAATGCAAGTGGGGAGAAGTCGCGGAATGTTTATACCTTTCGTCGACGATCTTTACCCTTTATTGTTGGATTCCGCCTTGCTCACGAAATTTGGATGGAGTATATAGCATGAACCACGTGGATGATGATGTAAAGCTCCTTCTCCTCTTCGAAACGAGCTAAAGAACACCAAAATCCGAGTTCGTATGCAAAAGTTATGGCCAAAACGGTGAGAGGTCAAATGAACTTCTGCTTTCTTTTCTCATCGGCGGTAGTACGGATTTTGGTACCGCTGGGCGGTAGTACAGATTTTTGGAGCGGTGGTACCGCTCGAAGAAAACTATCCGACGCGATTTCGCGAGTTTGGGGCGATTTGGTCGGAAAATCTTCAAGAAAAACACCAAATCGACGGGGGAAATCAAGGAATTAGGCTATGGGAACGCAAAGGAAGGTAGATCAACAAGTTTAGCAAGTAATCCACGGATCAAAACCTACCAAAACGCACTCAAATCACAGATCAATCCAAAACACGAATTGGGGCTATTTTTGGTGAAATTTTCGAATTTATGGGGAAAAGACCAAAACGATGAGAAATCCATGGCAACCAAAAGCTGCTGATACCAGATGATGGAGGGGTTAACCTCTTGGGTGCCCGATCTTCACGGATCTCGTGGTCAAATCGATGGGAAAGCGAGGGGAAAGGGAGAAGGTAGCGGAAGCGAACACACACCTGGCGAAGAACACGATGAACACACGCAAAACTCACACGATACAAGGCCGATTGCTCCCGAACGGCGGCCACCGGTCCAATAGAATCCTCGCAAGGAAAGATCGGTCAACGTGCTCCCTCAAATCCACATCGGAGAGGGAAGAACACCTTGAGGAGGGTCTTGACGACTTGGGGGCGAGAAACCGAGAACCCAAGGCCTTGTTCAACGATGGATGCGTGATGCAAAGTGATGGAGGGGTTAACCTCTTGGGTGCCCGATCTTCACGGATCTCGTGGTCAAATCGATGGGAAAGCGAGGGGAAAGGGAGAAGGTAGCGGAAGTGAACACACACCTCGCGAAGAACACGATGAACACACGCAAAACTCACACGATACAAGGCCGATTGCTCCCGAACGGTGGCCACCGGTCCGATAGAATCCTCGCAAGGAAAGATCGGTCAACGTGCTCCCTCAAATCCACATCGGAGAGGGAAGAACACCTTGGGGAGGGTCTTGACAACTTGGAGACGAGACGTCGAACTCCAAGGCCTTGTTCAACGATGGATGCGTGATGCAAAGTCCAATCGAGGTTGGTGACGATAGTCGGTCCCCTTGGTAAAGGGGATGAGGCAAAACTAGAGATTCCACAATGGGGGTTTTCTTTAGTCTATCATCTATGCCTAAGGGATACATGAGGGGTGGGGGCTCTATTTATAGGCCAGCCACTAAACAAGGGTAGTTTGGGAATAAACTAGGCGAATAGGTAAGTAAGGGGAACACATGGGTGGCCCCAGGGTGTGTGCCACACATGACCGGTAGTACCCCCAAGAATGTAGTACCGTCGTCACGGTAGTACCGCCTCCCGATGAGTACCGCTTATGTCTTGGAGCATCCGTTGGAGCTGTCAAGAGCGAAGCAGGGAGGGGCGGTATGCACGACCGGGTAGTACTGGGATTACGACAACCGTAGTACCGCTTGGACTGCAGCGACTATCGACTGCCTTCTTCCGTCTCCTCTTCCAAGCCTCCGTCTTGTCGGGCTTGATGTTCCAGACTTCCCTTGCCTCCGTCTTGGTCGGTGTGAACCTATCATGCATATGTGACGGAGTATGAAGTAGCATACCATTCAATAGGGCAGGAAGGGGGCTCGCATAGAGGAACGGATTCACCTTTGGAGTCCATGACGACTTGGCGTAAGTTGGTGATGTGGACATCCCTACTATTGATACAACCGTTGTACCTACAGCAACACACATACAAGGACCCATCACAAGATCTCGTGCCAAACAACTAAACTATCAGGTACTTTCGTTTCTTGGAACTATTCCTTACATACATGAGAATATGATGCTGCCTAAATCAGAAATGTTTCTTACTCTTAGGAATGATGGACCGAGCATGGATGAGAGGGACAAGCATTGGAGCATGGCCATGCATGGTGATGGCAGCAAGCATGTGATGATCCAAGAGAAGGCCACGGATGAAGATTTCTAACTTTGAGGCCACCATAATGAAGAAAGAAGGCTTGGACGAAATATTCAAGATCAATACTTTCGAATTCGTCCATAGCATAATATGGTGTGTCATGACACCTTTATTTTGGGCCAGCCATGTAATTTTCGCAGGATTTTAATTAGCCACTTTTTAGAGTCCGTATTTGAGGGGAAAAGGACTTTTAGGTTTGGATTCGGCCACCACTTCCATGGCTGGCCGAAACCCCACCTTTGCCTCTTAACACGCCCATAGCGAACCTTTAGACTCGGATTTTGTTTAGACATTAAGTTAGCCATAGTCGCAACTTCGCCAAGGCTCGGCCGCAGAGGCCTCTTGTACTGCACCTATTCGTGATCCCACCTCTTTCAATAAAGCTTTCCTCTTAATCCGCAATATCTTGATTGCAATATTGGTTCTTACTTGTTCTCGATTTCGTAGGAATTAAGACCCTCGTCGGTCGGTGATCGTGTTCACGCAGGATCGGTAACCTCCAGGAGATTGGCCTAGCGATTGCATTGGCGCTCGTGCTCGCACGTGTAGTCGGATCGTCAAGCCC
The DNA here is from genome assembly GCA_030063025.1 of Avena longiglumis. Lineage (NCBI taxonomy): Eukaryota > Viridiplantae > Streptophyta > Magnoliopsida > Poales > Poaceae > Avena > Avena longiglumis. The sequence continues at coordinate 247,625,883 of CP125978.1, read as the reverse complement.
GAACTCCACCAAATCGATTATCGCCATCTCATCGAAAGATCGGACACCTTTGCCCTATCAGTTGGGGACCTTGATGTAGTAACGACCGTAGGTCGGGCTGCATCATCTCCCCTCCCTTCAAAAAGAGTCGTCCTCGACTCTCCATGTTCATCACGAAGTAGAAGAGGTCGAAGGACATCCTTGATCCTGGGGTTCACCATATAGTCGCCCCTGAAGATTGACTTGACAACACTTCAATGTTCCTTCACCTTCCATGAAGCCTACAAAGCTCGCGACAAAAGCGAAGCAACACTCAAAGCGTAGCCAATTCATGAAGATTATAGCATGAGTCCTCAAGTAGAACGAAGTCACCTTAGCTTGTAGATATAGCTCAAAGAAGTGTAGCCATAGGTAACTCTCTTCGGTTCTTCTTGTCAACATATAGTCCATAGAGGTTGACGTGTATGCATTTGTACCTTCATACAACAAAGACCAAGCAACATATGTTTGTGTGTGATAGAGGAGCATGTCATTTGTGGCATGTCCATTCTTGTTCACAACACGATTAGCACAACTCAAGTATAGCAAACGGAATGCATATGCATGGTCAATGTGCATGGAAATCGTTTGAACATCATCCAAATGTGGAAACTCAAAAACTCCATATAACATCTTATTGTGGCACTCAAAGCAATCGAATAGAAATTTTATCAACATCTTTGATGCAAAGCTTGGAGAATTTGGCAAAAACACAAAAGGAAGCATATCCAAAACAAAAGTATTATGTTTGCAAACAAACCAAATGAAAGAGCAAGTGGTCCTTATGTTTGTTGCAACAACAAGACGAGATTCTTGGAAGCTCTCATGACAATACATGCTCTTAATGGAATTGTGGTTGCAAGCAAAACATCGGAGCGAGAAATTGTTCACCAATTTTGTTACAACACACAAAACATCATTATCTAAAAGCAAAGAAACATGAATGTCACAAGGGGAGATAATACCATTAACATGCTTGCAATCAAACCATAGGAAAGAGCACTTTTCCCACATACAAGTTGCAAAGCATGCAAAAGGTATCAGAGCTGTGTTCGATCTTGAACTCACTTGTGGGATACTCTCAAGAGCTCTTTTTGTCAACTCGTGCTCAACCGAGGTTGACATTCTCGCAAGGGTACCTACACACATCATATGTAAAAGGAAGAACGTGGTGCATGGTAGAGATACACATCATCCATCATGACGATCTCTTTTGTGCACATCACCATTAATGCCAATCAAGTATGAAAGAGATGCATGGTGAGTATGCAAGGGGAACATGCTTATCATGGCAAGCATCAAAATCTCCAAAAATTGAGAAAGCTATGGGGGCCATCTCATTATAACGCATGTGGTCAACATTGTTGCAAGCATTCATCTTATTGCAAGCAACGGGAAAAATTGAATGACTAGCATGACAAAGCATGTCCATAGCAATTGGAGGATACACACAAGATGCATAGCATGGCATGTTTATGGCAATGATATCGCAATCAAACAATTCCACATGATCAATATTATGCAAAGGCAAATCATCACATGGGAAAGTGGATGAAGCATATGTAATGTCACAAGTATCATCCATAGCATGCATATCCTCACAATTCATCATGTCCACTAGTGGGATCATGGCATCATCAACACCCTTATTGTTACCTTGTTCATACCTCTCATATGAAGTGGGTGTTGTGGAAGTAGTGGCCTCCTTGTGGAAGACTTCATCTTCTTGGTGTATCCATGGCGTAGCATCTACCATGTACATCTTCTCCATTCGAGGCATCATTGCTTCATGGCTTGGCGCGTCTTCATCCATGGAACCTAGCACAACACAAGAGAACACACTAGAGGTAGAGGGTAAGTTGTTAGAAATCGAGATGGTCTCACTTGACCTATCAACTACCACTCTCAACTCACTAGGAGTATCACTCATGCCCTCCAAGTGGAAGCACTCAATCTCACATAAGGTGGAGTCACTCGTCTCACTCTTGTTCTCACTCAAGTGGGCTAAGTGGCTCTCATACTCACATGGGATTGGTACCACATCATCACTCAAGCATATGGGGGTAGGCTCGGGTTCCTCAACTCCATGCGCCTCCTTTGGTGAAGGGAAAATCCCATGCTCACCATTCTTGACCTTGTCGCCTCCAAGGTTGGATGCCATAAGATGGGCATCATCACTCTCCTCCATGGTCGAAGGGAAAATCCCATGCTCGACCTTCTTGTGGCCATCTCGTAGTAGTGGTGGAGGTAGGCTCATGCTATCCAACTTGGCGAAGTAGAGGTCTACATTTTCCTCGTTGGCGAGGTCATGGAAGTCAAGCGTAGGCATTGAAGCTTGATGGCGTGGAGGAAGGCTTGCTCTTGGTGCCATTGTGGTGGTGGCACGAGTAGTTGAAGGTGCCCTATGATGGTGTCGACGGAGGTCATTGGCGTGCCTTGCCGATGGTTGATGTAGGTGGCGCACTTGGTCACCACGACACTCGCGACGATGATCATTTGCCTTGGCACTCTTCTTGTGCTTGTGGTGCCTTCTTGAGATTGCTTGAGCATTATGGTTGGTGCTCATCATGAATTCTTCGTCTTTATGGCGAAGATGCCTTTGACGATGACTTGTATCCTCTTTATGTTGGCGATGCTCATGAGAGGATGTTTGTCGATGAAGAGTCTTGTTTCTGGCCTCTTGATGCATATGATGTTTGGACGCCACTCTTGTTTGGATAGGAGTTGGAGCTTGGCCTTGGCGGTGATGAAGCTTGGCGCCTTGAGATTGTAGAGCTTGATGCCTTGGAGGTGATGGAGCTTGGTGCCTTGGAGATGGTGGCGCTGACGCCATCTAGGTGGTGGCACATGTCGCCTTGGAGGTGAATCATCAAGTAGGTGGTGCCCTTTGGTGTGGCACGCTTGGCCTTGAAGGTCATGGAATCTTGATGATGCGCCTCTTGCTTGGCGAGTAGGCTTCCATCTCCACACGGTGGAGGAATTCTTCATGGCTCATGGAGGAGCCATCAAATTCGATGAAGTTCTCCGTGTCCTCCATGCTTGCGAGGCGTCATCGATGTCGCTCAAGTCGCCCATGCTTGGGGAGTAGTTGTTGGTGTAGTACTCATATCACCCAAGCATGTGGAGCCATTGTCGGTGTAGTGCTCCATAGGCTCCATGCATGAGGAGCCATTGTCGACGAGAGCTCCATGTCTTCCATGCATGTGGAGTCGTCGAGGTGTAGTGCTCTGGTCCTCAAAGCATGGGAGCCATTGTCGGTGTTGTGCTCACATGTTCTCTATACTTGTGGAGTCGTAGTCATGGTGGCTCATCATGGATTCTTCATAGATATCATCCTCGGTTCCGAGTCCCTAGACATGATGCACAAGACCAAGTGGTGTATATGGAAGTGGTAGTGGGGTTAGGGATACAACGTCAAACCTTACTTTACCTTGGAAGATCGTATCATACAAGTGGCCACACTTGAGAGCAATAAACCAAGCAAAGTGAAGTTCACGCGAACACCAAAACCCACTACTGAACCAAAAACACACACACACAAGGCCTATGGTGGATAGGTATGGAAAGTGGCATGTCAAGAACCAATCTGAAATCAAGATGTTGTAATGGCAAGTAAAGAACCACAATGATCACAAAGCAAAACAAGTTAATCCACAAGATATGAAATATGTACAAGGAAACACACACTTGGGATAAATGGGACTTGTGCGACGGAGAAAGTGAGCTAAGAACCAAATGATTACCTAGCGAAGACTATAAGCTCGTGTCACACAAGTACAAGGATAGACGCTAGTTCGATTGCACAAAATTGGTGGGCTACAAGATATGCACAATAAATACCACCTATATGATGTTCATCGAGCTTATGCTTCCTATTCTATGAGGCACATATGTATCTCTTTCTTTTCTTTTTCTTTTCTATATTTTTTTCTTCTTTTCTCTCTTTTCTTTTTATTTCTTTTCACTTGCCTCTTCCTTGTGCCAACAACTATACAAGATAACTATATGAGATAGCTCACAATGTTTGCTCGGAATCTACAAGGTATCAAATGTGCATAGCCCAAGCAATCATAAGAGGAACTAGTCTCAATAGGTGTTTGTTGCTCGCAAAGATAGTGGGGTTCACAAAGGAATGCAAGTGGGGAGAAGTCGCGGAATGTTTATACCTTTCATCGACGATCTTCACCCTTTATTGTTGGATTCCGCCTTGCTCACGGAATTTGGATGGAGTAGATAGCATGAACCACGTGGATGATGATGTAGGGCTCCTTCTCCTCTTCGAAACGAGCTAAAGAACACCAAAATCCGAGTTCGTATGCAAAAGTTATGCCCAAACGGAGAGGTCAAATCAAACTTGCTGTTTTGATCGTAATGGGGCGGTAGTACCGATTTTTGAGCCAGTAGTACGGTTAAGTCGGTAGTACCGGTTTTTGGACCCAGTAGTACCGCTTGGACCTGGGACGCCCAGTTGGCGATTTGACGATTTTGAAGCGATTTTGCGGAAAATCTTCAAGAAAACACCAAATCGAGGGGAAATCAAGGAATTAGGCCATGGGAACGCAAAGGAAGGTAGATCAACAAGTTTAGCAAGCAATCCACGGATCAAAACCTACCAAACGCACTCAAATCATGATCGATCCAAAACACGAATCGGGGCTGTTTTGGTGGAATTTTCGAATTTATGGGGAAAAGACCAAATCGATGAGAAATCGTGGCAACCAAAAGCCGATACCGATGATGGAGGGTTAACCTCTTGGGTGCCCGATCTTCACGGATCTCGTGGTCAAATCGATGGGAAAGCGAGGAAAGGGAGAAGGTGGCGAGCGAACACACACCTCGAAGAACACGATGAACACACGCAAAAACTCACACGATACAAGGCCGATTGCTCCCGAACGGTGGCCACCGGTCCGATAGAATCCTCGCAAGGAAAGATCGGTCAACGTGCTCCCTCAAATCCACATCGGAGAGGGAAGAACACCTTGGGAAGGGTCTTGACAACTTGGAGACGAGACGTCGAACTCCAAGGCCTTGTTCAACGATGGATGCGTGATGCAAAGTCCAATCGAGGTTGGTGACGATAGTCGGTCCCCTTGGTAAAGGGGATGAGGCAAAACTAGAGATTCCACAATGGGGGTTTTCTTTAGTCTATCATCTATGCCTAAGGGATACATGAGGGGTGGGGGCTCTATTTATAGGCCAGCCACTAAACAAGGGTAGTTTGGGAATAAACTAGGCGAATAGGTAAGTAAGGGGAATACATGGGCTGTGGCCCAACAAAAGTGAGCACACAGTACCGGCCCAAATCTGGGGTCCTAGAACCTGTAGTAATCGTCCTGTACCGCCCGAGCTAGTACCGCTTAAGGCCTTGGAGCATCCGTTGGAGCCGCCAAGAGGAAGCGGGGTAGGGAGAGGCGGTAGTAGTACTGAAACGTACGGTAGTACCGCTTGGACACAGCTATCGACTGTCTTCTTCCGTCTCTTCCAAGCCTCCGTCTTGTCGGGCTTGATGTTCGGCTTCTCCCTTGCCTCCGTACTGGTCGGTGTGAACCTATCATGCATATGTGACGGAGTATGAAGTAGCATACCATTCAATAGGGCAGGAAGGGGGCTCGCATAGAGGAACGGATTCACCTTTGGAGTCCATGACGACTTGGCGTAAGTTGGGGACCTTGATGTAGTAACGACAGTAGGTCGGGCTGCATCACAAAGTCCAATCGAGGTTGGTGACGATAGTCGGTCCCCTTGGTAAAGATAGTGGGGTTAGGAATGCAAGTGGGGAGAAGTCGCGGAATGTTTATACCTTTCGTCGACGATCTTCACCCTTTATTGTTGGATTCCGCCTTGCTGACGGAATTTGGATGGAGTAGATAGCATGAACAACGTGGATGATGATGTAGAGATCCTTCTCCTCTTCGAAACGAGCTAAAGAACACCAAAATCCGAGTTCGAATGCAAAAGTTATGCTCAAGACGGTGAGAGGCTGAAATCTGGGAATCTGTTTTTTCTGTTCAGTACTGGGGCTAGTACCGCTTGGATGAGAGGTAGTACCGGTTGTGAGCGGTAGTACCGGATTTTGGGACCGGTAGTACCGCTTGGTCCTGGGATGCCCAGATTTGACGCGTTTTCGTGATTTTGGGGTGATTTGGGCGGAAAATCTTCAAGAAAAACACCAAATTGAAGGGGGAAATCAAGGGATTAGGCTATGGGAACGCAAAGGAAGGTAGATCAACAAGTTTAGCAAGTAATCCACGGATCAAAACCTACCAAAACGGACTCAAATCACAGATCGACCCAAAACAAGAATTGGGGCTATTTTTGGTGGAATCTTCGAATTTATGGGGAAAAGACCAAATCGATGAGAAATCCGTGGCAACCAAAAGCTGCTGATACCAGATGATGGAGGGGTTAACCTCTTGGGTGGCCCGATCTTCACGGATCTCGTGGTCAAATCGATGGAAAAGCGAGGGGAAAGGGAGAAGGTAGCGAACACACACCTCGTGAAGAACACGATGAACACACGCAAAACTCACACGATACAAGGCCGATTGCTCCCGAACGGCGGCCACCGGTCCGATAGAATCCTCGCAAGGAAAGATCGGTCAACGTGCTCCCTCAAATCCACATCGGAGAGGGAAGAACACCTTGGGGAGGGTCTTGACAACTTGGAGACGAGACACCGAACTCCAAGGCCTTGTTCAACGATGGATGCGTGATGCAAAGTCCAATCGAGGTTGGTGACGATCGTCGGTCCCCTTGGTAGAGGGGATGAGGCAAAACTAGAGATTCCACAATGGGGGTTGTCTTTAGTCTATCATCTATGCCTCAGGGTTACATGAGGGGTGGGGGATCTATTTATAGGCCAACCACAAAACAAGGGTAGTTTGGGAATAAAACTAGGGTTTAGTAAGTAAAAGGGGGATACATGGGCTGTGGCCCAACTAGTGCGCGCAGGCACTGCCAGGAGCGGTAGTACCGGGACTTTGGTAGTACCGCTTGGTCCAAGTAGTACCGCCGCTTGGACCCAGAGTACTAGGCCAAGATCTGGAGCCGGAGCCGTTAGTGGGGAGCGGTAGGGGCGGTAGACTAGCCGGGAGAAAGAGAGTATTTGGCTTTGGTGTCGCTATATTGTCATGGGTAGAAAAGGGCGGTAATCTGGAGGTAGTACCTGCCTGTGTCCTGCAGTACCATGGCGACAGAGAGCATTTGGCGATCTGTCTTCTTCCGCCTCCTCTTCCAAGCCTCCGACTTGTCCGGCTTGATGCTCCGGGCTTCCTCCCTTGCCTCCGTACTTGTCAATGTGAACCTATCATGCATAAGTGACGGAGTATGAAGTAGCATACCATTCAATAGGGTAGGAAGGGGGCTCGCATAGAGGAATGGATTCACCTTTGGAGTCCATGACGACTTGGCGTAATTTGGAGACCAAGATGTAGTAACGACCGTAGGTCGGGCTGCATCATAATCATTTGGTTCTTAGCTCACTTTCTCCGTCGCACAAGTCCCATTTATCCCACCGTGTGTTTTTCCTTGTACATATTTCCTATCTTGTGGATTGACTTGTTTGATTTGTGATCATTGTGGTTCTTTACTTGCCAATACAACATCTTGATTTCAGATTGGTTCTTGACATGCCACTTTCCATACCTATCCACCATAGGCCTTGTGTGTGTGTGTTTTTTGGTTCGTAGTTGGTTTTGGTGTCCCGCGTGAACTTCACTTTGCTTGGTTTATTGCTCTCAAGTGTGGCCACTTGCACGTTACGATCTTCCAAGGTAAAGTAAGGTTCGACGTTGTATCCCTAACACCCTCTACCACTTCCATATACAACACTTGGTCTTGTGAAACATGTCTAGGGACCGAGGATGATTTCTATGAAGAATCCACGATGAGCCACCATGCCTATGTCTCCACAAGCATGGATAACATGATGGAGCACTACACCAACAATGGCTCCACATGCTTGGGTGACATGGAGTGCTACAACAACAACGACTCCCCAAGCATGGGCGACTTCAAGAACGACAACGACAAGCTCCTCAAGTCGGACCGACCAAGGCAGAGCCTCCAACTCGAACGCCAAGGTCCATCATCAAATGGACAAGTTCGAAAGCGACCTCCACAACTTCAAGAAGGACATGGACAACGACTTCGACAAAAACATGAGGATGGTCGCCAAGACTAATGATGCTTTGCGCTCATTAGAAAAACTTACAAGGAAGAGTGCCAAGGACAAGGGCCATCGTCGTGAGCGTCATATGGATGACCAAGTGCGCCACCTACATCAACCATCGGCAAGTCACGCCAATGACCTCCGTCGACACCATCACAAGGCACCTTCAACTTCTTGTGCCACCACCAAAATGGCACCAATAGCAAGCCTTCGTCCACGCCATCAAGCTTCAAGGACTACACTTGCATTTGAAGACCTCATGAACGAGGAAAATGAAGACCTCTACTTCGCCAAGTTGGATAGCATGAGCCTACCTCCACCACTACTACAAGATGGCCACAAGACGGTCGAGCATGGGATTTTCCCTTCGACCATGGAGGAGAGCAATGATGCCCATATTTTGGCATCCAACCTTGGAGGCGACAAGGTCAAGAATGGTGAGCATGGGATTTTCCCTTCACCAAAGGAGGCGCTTGGAGTTGAGGAAACCGAGCCTACCCCCATATGCTTGAGTGATGATGTGGTACCAATCCCATGTGAGTATGAGAGCCACTTAGCCCACTTGAGTGAGAACAAGAGTGAGATGAGTGACTCCACCTTATGTGAGATTGAGTGCTTCCACTTGGAGGGCATGAGTGATACTCCTAGTGAGTTGAGAATGGTAGTTGATAGGTCAAGTAAGACCATTTCGAATTCTAACAACTTACCCTCTACCTCTAGTGTGTTCTCTTGTGTTGTGCTAGGTTCCATGGATGAAGAAGCGCCAAGCCATGAAGCAATGATGCCTCAATTGGAGAAGATGTACATGGTGCACGAAGATGATGCGACGCCATGGCTACATGAAGAAGACGAAGTCGTCCACAAGGAGGCCACTACTTCCACAACACCCACTTCATATGAGAGGTATGAACAAGGTAACAATAAGGGTGTTGATGATGCCATGATCCCACTAGTGGACATGATGAATTGTGAGGATATGCATGTTATAGATGATACTTGTGACATTACATATGCTTCACTCATATTCCCATGTGATGCTTTGCCTTTGCATAATATTGATCATGTGGAATTGTTTGATTGCGATATCATTGCCATAAACATGCCATGCTATGCATCTTGTGTGTATCCTCCAATTGCTTCGGACTTTGCCTTGTCATGCTAGTCATTCAATTTCTCCCGTTGCTTGCGATAAGATGAATGCTTGCTATTTCACTTGTTTTGCTTGCAACAATATTGATCTTATGCATTATAATGAGATGGCCCCCATAGCTTTCTCAATTTTTGGAGATTTTGATGATTGCCATGATAAGCATGTTCCCCACTTGCATACTCACCATGCATCACTTTCATACTTGATTGACATCAATGGTGATGTGCACGAGAAGAGATACATCATGATGGATGATGTGTATCTCTACCATGCACACACGTTCTTCCTTTTACATATGATGTGTGTAGGTACCCGCACAAGAATGTCAACCTCGGTTGAGCACGAGTTGACAAAAAGAGCTCTTGAGAGCATCCCACAAGTGAGTTCAAGATTGAACCCAACTCTGATACCTTTTGCATGCTTTGCATCTTTCATGTTGACAAATTGTTCTATCCTATGGTTTGCTTGCAAGCATGTTAGTGGTATTATCTTCCCTTGTGACATGCATGTTTCTTCGCCTTTAGATAATGATGCTTTGTGTGTTGCAACAAAAATGTTGAGCAATTTACCTTTCCGATGTTTTGTGTGCAACCATAATTCCTTTAAGAACATGTATTGTCATGAGAGCTTCCAAGAATCTCGTCTTGTTGTTGCAACAAACATAAGGACCACTTGCTCTTTCATTTGGTTTGTTTGCAAACACGTTACTTTGGCTTCCGCTTGGGATACTCATTTTCCCACGATATTTGCTATCGATGATTTGTGTGTGACATCCAACATGTCGAACAATTTCTCTTGCCAATGGTTGGTTGGCACACATAATGAGGTTGTTTTGGACATTCTTCCTTTTGTGTTTTTGCCAAATTCTCCAAGCTTTGCATCAAAGATGGTTATAAAATTTCTATTCGATTGCTTTGAGTGCCACAATAAGATGTTATATGGAGTTTTTTAGTTCCCACATTTGGATGATTTTGCAACGACTTCCATGCACTTTTACCTTGCATATGCATCCCGTTTGCTATACTTGAATTGTGCTAATCGTGTTGTGAACAAGAATGGGCATGCCACAAATGACATGCTCCTCTATCACACACAAACACATGTTGCTTGGTCCTTGTTGTATGAAGGTATAAATGCATACACGTCAACCTCTATGGACCATATGTTGACAAGAAGAACCGAAGAGAGTTACCTATGGCTACCCTTCATCGAGCTATCTCTACAAGCTAAGGTGACTTCCTTCTACTTGAGGACTCATGCAATAATCTTCATGAATTGGCTACGCTTTGAGTGTTTCTTTGCTTTTGTTGTGAGATTTGTAGGCTTCAAGGAAGGTGAAGGAACATTGAAGTGTTGTCAAGTCAATATTCTCGAGGACGACTATATGGTGAACACCAGGATCAAGAAGGTCTCTCGACCGCTTCTACTTGGTGATGAGCATGTAGAGTCGAGGACGACTCTTTTTGAAGGGGGGAGATGATGCAGCCCGACCTACGGTCGTTACCACATCTTGGTCCCCAACTTACGCCAAGTCGTCATGGACTCCAAAGGTGAATTCGTTCCTCTATGCGATCCCCCTTCCTACCCTATTGAATGGTATGCTACTTCATACTCCGTCACATATGCATGATAGGTTCACGCCGACCAGTACGGAGGCCAGGGAGGAAGCCCGGAGCATCAAGCCCGACAAGACGGAGGCTTGGAAGAGGAGACGGAAGAAGACATGTCGAAATGCCAGTTCAAGCGGTACTACCGGTCGGAACCCGGAACCGGTACTACAGATGCCCTACTGCTACCGCCTCTTGATCAAGCTCGCGCCATCGCCATCGGATGCCCGGTAACTTGGTACTACCGCCCATAAGCGGTACTACCGATCCCAAAGCGGTATTATACGGTGATGACCCAGACTACGGTCCCAAGTCCCAGACTACCGTCATGTCGCTGCCACAAGACTAGTTGGGCCACAGCCCATGTATCCCCCCTTTACTTACCTATTCTCCTAGTTTATCCCCAAACTACCCTTGTTTATGTGGTTGGCCTATAAATAGATCCCCCACCCCTCATGTATCCCTTAGGCATAGATGATAGACTAAAGACAACCCCCATTGTGGAATCTCTAGTTTTGCCTCATCCCCTTTACCAAGGGGACCGACTATCGTCACCAACCTCGATTGGACTTTGCATCACGCATCCATCGTTGAACAAGGCCTTGGAGTTCGATGTCACGTCTCCAAGTTGTCAAGACCCTCCCCAAGGTGTTCTTCCCTCTCCGATGTGGATTTGAGGGAGCACGTTGACCGATCTTTCCTTGCGAGGATTCTATCGGACCGGTGGCCGCCGTTCGGGAGCAATCGACCTTGTATCGTGTGAGTTTTGCGTGTGTTCATCGTGTTCTTCGCGAGGTGTGTGTTCGCTTCTGCTACCTTCTCCCTTTCCCCTCGCTTTCCCATCGATTTGACCACGAGATCCATGAAGATCGGGCACCCAAGAGGTTAACCCCTCCATCACCACGCCAACAACGGGGGAGGAGGTGCTTGGTGAGACCTTGACGACTTGGGGGCGAGAAACCGAGAACCCAAGGCCTTGTACAACTTGAACGCACTAGGCAAGATCCAAGAGGAGGGTGGACAATAGGTGCTCCTTGGTAGGAGCATGAGACCAATAGATTGAAAGATCCTCAAAGGGGTGTCCTTAATCTATTATTATCCAAGTCTAGGGTTTACATATGAGGGGTGGGGATATATATAGGACAACCACATAAACAGGGGTAGTTCTGGTATAAAACTGGAAGTTTGGGCGAAATTGGGGGTTACATGGGCCAGGCCCAAAAGGCTTTAACATGCCTGGCGACGGTCAGTCCGAAAACTCCCGTCTGGGGTCCGGAGACTCCAGTCTGGACCGGAGACTCCGGTCAATCTCCGGACCCGTCTCCGGAGGGGGCTTCTGGCTGTCCCGGGCTTGGGTCTCCGGTCTGGACCGGAGGAAGGTCCGGCGACTCCGGTGTAGGAGACCGGAGACTCCGATCTACACCGGAGACTCGGCAGTGTAGCTCAGCAGCTTCTTCTCCTGGTCCTGCTTCCTTGGTGGCTTGGTGTGGGGGTGTTGCTTCATATCTGAGGATACACAACGTAGATGCATGAAGTAGCAAGCCATCCAAAGGTAGGCCAAAATCACATGAGGAAAGGAGCGAGTTAACCTTGGCTTGTAGGAGCTTGGCACGGGCGCGAGTCATTGGTCCACTTGGGGGACTAGGTGTTGTAGATGGAGGTGCGTCCGTAGGACGGGCTGCATCATTTATACTACCTAAATCATGGTGTTATTGTTTGACTAGATTTAATACCCATCGGACTAACGCCAACGGGAAGGAGAGGGAGGAAGGCAAGGAGTCCAGCATGATTATCGCCAAGGATGCGCGAGGGAGGATGATGCAGCCCGTCCTACGACCGCTACTACATCTACTCCCACAAGCTCCCCAAGTGGACCCATGACTCGCGCCCGAGCCAAACTCCTTCAAGCTAAGGTGAACTCGCTCCTCTCTTTGTGTGACTTCGATACACCTTTGGATGGCCTGCTACTTCATACCCATACCTTGTGCATCATCAGATACGAAGAGAAGAACCCACAGGACGAAGGAGCGCTAGCCAGAAGAGACCAATGTTTTCGTCGCTGGGTACTACGGATCTGGCGACCGGTATTACCGCTTACGGCACTATCACCAACGCTACCGCCAACAATGAAGGTCCCAGAGCTGCCCAAACGCTTATCATCACCAGCGGTATCGCCCGAATCCAGTACTACTGGCCACCCGCAGTACTACCGCTATCGCCACCAACAAGGCCCCCAAGTAAGAAGTCCGGATCGACAAGCGGTACTACCGGCCAGGAAGCGGTACTACCGCATGACCATTACTACCGGTCGAGCTGGACCGGTACTACCGGACCTGGAAAAGCCTGAACGTGTTAATTCGGCCCAGTGCCTTGTAACCCTCTCTATATTTCGCTGTTTGTTCCCAAAATACCCTTGTTTATGTGGTTGGCCTATATATAGCCCCCACCCTCTATTGTAAACCCTAGACTTGGATAATAATAGATATTAAGGAGACCCTTTGAGGACTTATATCTATTGGTCTCATGCTCCTACCAAGGAGCACCAGATTATCCACCCCCCTCTTGGATCTTGCCTAGTGCGTTCAAGTTGTACAAGGCCTTGGGTTCTCGGTTTCTCGCCCCCAAGTCATCAAGGTCTCACCAAGCACCTCATCCCCCGTTGTTGGCGTGGAGAGCGAGCTTCGCCCAACACCGATCCTAGAGATTATGTTGGACCGGTTGCCACAGGCGTGAGGAGTAGGCGTGTATCGTGTATCGTGTTTTGGTGTGAGTGTGTTCGTGGTTTTCATCGCTTACCTCGATTTCATCCCCCGACCACCCCTTTCCCCTCGTTTCCCGTGGAATTCGTGAAAGATCGGGCCAACCCCTGGGTTACCCCTTAACATATTGGTATCAAGAGCACGGTTGATCACGAATTTCCCCCAATTTTTCTTTTATACGCCTTAAAATCGAAAATCCCACCAAAAAGAGCCCCAATTTGCCTTCGGATCGATCTCTGGATTTTGTGAGTTTTTCATGGTTTTGGTCCATAGATCTGTTGCTTTGGGAGTCGATCTATAGCCCCTATTGTTCCTAGCCAGCCTTTCGGTCAGATTTCCCACGGATTTGAGGTTTGTGTCAAGTGGATCTCGTTTTCGTTCATGTTCTGTAACCAGCGGTACTACCGCCCATAACAAGCGATACTACCGCCGTCCGGTACTACCGCCTGTACCAAGCGGTACTACCGCCAGTAACAGAAGGCTTTTCCTTCTTCTTGACACCTCATTTTCGCTTGCTGACTTTCCCCCTTTAGCTTGTTCGTGTCTCGCGTGTTTGTCGCCATCTTAACACAAGCTTCCGCATCAACGTCACCCGCGCTCCTCGACACCGTGACACTCGAACATCATCCACCTTGACATCACCCGCGCTCCTACGGTTGCAAGCCATCAACAATACCAAAGGTATAACTTGCACCACCTTGACAACCCCCATATCTTCCTTTGTGTGTATCTATCCTATGAGAGCAACTCATTTTGTGTTTGTCTAAGCATTGTGCACTTTCCTTCGGAAAGTGAGAGTGTGAGGCCAAATACAAAAGCTAACATAGTAGCATAGAAAGGGAGAAAAAGGAAAAAGAATAAAAAAAAAGAGAAAAAGATACATAGTCTCCCAATACAAAGAGAATACCAAGCTTGTAAGCCAAGAAAGAGAGAAGAAAAGAGCGCACCGAGGCAAGTGCACAAATCTATTGCTTATCCTCTTTTGGCAAACGAGTTGTGGTCTCTCCTTGAGTTGGCACGACAACCGAGCGTAGTCTTCGTTAGAACCTTTTGTGCTCATTTTCATAGTCGTGCTAACCCCGTGTTTCTCCACGTGTGTGTTTTCCGTGTTTTTGTAGATCGTATCCTTTTGCTTTTGATCTTTGGTTCTTTACCACGTAGGACAATAACCTTTTGCTTGGATCGTTTCGTTTGGTTTCCCACAATCCTAACCTTCCACCAAAAGCTTTTGAGAGTTGTAGCATCTTTGTGTGTGAGTCTCTTGCCATTTCACTTTGCACGCTTTTCGATCATTGGTGTGGCAATTGGTTTGATATAATCTCCAAGGTGAGGTAAAAGGCTAACTCCCCACACCCTTTCTCTCCATATACAACCCTGGTTGGCTTTGCATTATGGACAGGCATGGAGAGCCATCCCAACCACCACCACCTCCGGAGGATGATAACCAATTCATGACAAGATGGGACCATTGGAAGGTCCGAGGAGAATTCAACTATTGTTGTGAAGCTCTCGAGCGGCGCCAAGATGAACAATTTAGCGAGGCCCGTGTGGAATTCAAGAACATCGACAACCGCTTCGAAGAAGTCCGTGGCCAAATGCATGCCATGCAACACAACCTCGGTCATCAAAATGAAGCTCTTGGTCGTGCACTCGCCTCAACGGATGAGAAGCTTCAACGCATCATCGATGGACTCGCAAGGCCACGCTCGCGCGAATCAAGCTCATCTCGGCACTCCTCAAGTGAATCAAGTGCACCTCTCCGTCGCGCTTCAAGGCACCGGGATGGACCTGTTCTTCAATCCATGAGCTCTTCGCAAGCGGTACCATCTCCGCGTCACGCCGCAACGTCAAGCTATGATGGTGACCTCTCCGCAAGACCTCCAAGGCGCGAAGCGAACCGGCCACAACCAAGGGCACTTGTGATCCAACAAGAGCAACCTCGCATGGACCACCAAGGCCATCGACGTCGACATGCCCCTACAACAACAAGTGAAGCATCCGAAGAGGACGAACAAGATCACCGTCGACGTGAAGCACGCGAAGATCCTCCAAGGCGTCATCATCAACATGAGCGTCCACGTCGGCAACATGATGGTCATGACGAGCCTCCTCTACACCACGAAGAAGAAGAGCAGCCCATTGCGCATGCGGCTCGACGTCCTCCTCGCCACAGGGCGCAAGACAACGCTCCTCGTCCTCAACCGCGTCAACAAAACGAGCAAGCTCCCCAAGCTCGTCATCAACAACAAGTTCCACCACCAAACGCGGCACCTCAACAACCGCAAGAGCAACGCAACAATCACCAAGAACGACATGAGAGCTCGGATGATGATGATGACCGCCCAAATCATGGAAACCGACGCAACCGTAACCGCAATGGAGAAGAAACTTTCGGCAAGCTCAAGTTCACCATGCCAAAGTTCACCGGTTCCAATGAACCCGAAGAATATCTCTCTTGGGAACTCAAGGTCGACAAGATCTTCCGCATGCACAACTATAGCAATGAGAAGATGATGGCCATGGCATCCCTCGAGTTTGATGAGTACGCCAACATTTGGTGGGAACAAGTCCAACTCGCTCGCGAAGCAAAAGAAGAGCCTCCAATCGCAACTTGGCAAGATATGAAGGCTCATATGAGATCCCGCTTTGTTCCTTCGCACTACACGCGTGACCTCTTCAACAAGCTTTGATAGGGCAAAGGTGTCCGATCTTTCGATGAGATGGCGATAATCGATTTGGTGGAGTTCGGGCTTGACGATCCGACTACACGTGCGAGCACGAGCGCCAATGCAATCGCTAGGCCAATCTCCTGGAGGTTACCGATCCTGCGTGAACACGATCATCCTGACCAGCGAGGGTCTTAATTCCTACCTGAAATCGAGAACAAGTATGAACCAATATTGCAATCAAGATATTGCGGATTAAGAGGAAAGCTTTATTGAAGAGGTGGGATCCTGAATAGGTGCGAAGTACAAGAGGCCTCATGACGCCGAGCCTTGGCGAAGTTGCGACTATGGCTAACTTAATGTCAAAACAAAATCCGAGTCTAGAGGTTCGCTTATGGGGCGATTTAAGAAGCGAAGGTGGGGTTTCGCCAGCCATGGAAGTGGTGGCGAATCCAACCCTAAAAGTCCTTTTCCCTCAAATACGGACTCTAAAAAGTAGCTAATTAAAATCCTGAAAATTACATGGCCTGGCCCAAAATAAAGGTGTCGCGACACCATATTAAGCTATGGACGAATTCGTAAAGTATTGATCTTGAATATTTCGTCCAAGCCTTCTTTTCTTCATTATGGTGGCCTCAAAGTTCAAATCTTCATCTCGTGGCCTTCTTGGATCATCACATGCTTGTCGCCATCTCCATGCATCACCACGCTCCAATGCTTGTCCCTCTCATCCATGCTTGGTCCATCATTCCTAAGAGTAAGAAATATATCTAATTTAGGCAGCATCATATTCTTATGTATGTGAGGAATAGTTCCAAGAAACGAAAGTACCTGATAGTTAAGTTGTTTGGCACGAGATCTTGTGATGGGACCTTGTATGTGTGTTGTTGTAGGTAAAACTGTTGTAGCAATAGTAGGGATGTCCACATCATGCTCCCTTCTTGAATTGAAGTCGCCTCGACGCAATCTCATCTTCCTCACCAAAGTAAGGCTTCAAATCTAATGTTAAATGTAGGACTAACTGTACCAAAGTCTGCAGCAGCTCAAGTTTATATGCATTATCATTGATTTTCTAACACCTTAAAGGGACCAGCAGACGTGGCATTAACTTAGACTTGCGTGAATCAGAAAACGATCTTACGCAAATGTAACCAAACAAGATCGCCAACATCAAACACAACATGCTTTCTCCCTTTATCCCCAACAAGTTTATACTTAGCATTCATGTGTTCAATGTTATCTTTAGTAGTCTTATGCAAGTTTATTATCATTTCAGCGTTGTGTAGCATCCAAATTATGTTGCACCGAAGAAGGTAAAGGCAATAAATCAATAGGTGCACGAGGAACAAAACCATACACAATCTCAAATGGGCACATCTTTGTGGTAGAATGCAATGAACGATTATAAGCAAATTCTATATGAGGTAAACACTCTTCCCACAATTTTAAGTTCTTCTTTAAAACAGCCCGTAACATAGTAGACAAAGTTCTATTTACTACTTCAGTTTGACCATCAGCTTGGGGATGACATGTAGTACTAAAGAGCAATTTAGTCCCCAACTTAGCCCATAAACATCTCCAAAAGTGGCTAAGAAATTTAGTATCACGATCAGAGACAATAGTATTTGGCACACCATGCAAACGAACAATTTCACGAAGAACAAATCAGCAATATGCGCAAGATCATCCGTTTATGACAAGGAATAAAGTGTGCCATCTTAGAAACCGATCCACAACAACAAAATACTATCCCTCCCTTACGTGTTCGTGGCAATCCCAAAACAAAGTCCATAGAAATATCCTCCCAAGGAACACTAGGAACAGGAAGAGGCATATATAAACCATGTGGATTAAGGCGAGACTTAGCTTTTTGACAAGTAGTGCAGTGCCACAAATCTCTCAACATCTCGACGACACGTGGCCAAAAGAAGTGTGCGTAAAGAACATCCTCCGTCTTCTTGACACCAAAGTGTCCCATCAATCCTCCTCCATGCGCCTCCTGTAACAACAAAAGACGAACTGAGCTATCTGGAATGCATATTTTGTTAGCTCGGAACACAAATCCATCATTGAAGACGAACTTGTTCCAAGTTCTACCATCTCTACAATTCTGCAACACATCTTTAAATTCAGCATCATGCACATATTGTTCCTTAATAGTTTCCAATCCAAATATTTTGAAGTCAAATTGAGATAACAAAGCATAACGGCGTGACAAAGCATCAGCAATAATATTATCTTTACCCTTTTTGTGTTTGATAACATAAGGAAAAGACTCAATAAATTCAACCCACTTTGCATGACGACGATTCAACTTAGCTTGACTACGAATATGCTTCAAAGATTCATGATCAGAATGAATAACAAACTCTTTAGGCCATAAATAATGTTGTCAAGTTTCTAATGTCCGAACCAACGCATATAATTCTTTATCATAAGTAGAATAGTTTAGACTAGCCCCACTCAATTTCTCACTAAAATATGCAACAGGTTTTCCCTCTTGCAATAACACCCCTCCCAAACCAATTCCACTAGCATCACATTCAAGCTCAAAAGTCTTAGTAAAATCAGGAAGTTGGAGTAAGGGAGCATGTGTTAGCTTATCTTTTAATATGACGAAGGCCCGTTGTTGTGCATCGCCCCAACCAAAGGGCACATCCTTCTTGGTAAGCTCATTCAGTGGCGCGGCAATTGATCCAAAGTCTTTGACAAAGCGCCTATAAAAACCAGCGAGGCCAAGAAAACTCCTCACTTGTGTGACCGTCTTTGGTCAATTCTCAATAGCTTCAATCTTGGTGGATCCACTTCAATACCCTGTGATGTAACAACATAGCCAAGAAACGCAACTCGATTGGTGCAAAAGGTGCACTTCTCAAGGTTACCAAACAAACGTGCATCACGTAAAGCATTGAAAACAGCATGTAAATGGTCCAAATGATCCTCTAAAGATTTGCTATAAATCAGAATATCATCAAAGTAGACTACCACAAAACGTCCAATGAAAGCACGTAAAACTTCGTTCATTAATCTCATGAAAGTGCTAGGTGCATTAGTTAAACCAAACGGCATTACTAACCACTCATATAAACCGAACTTAGTTTTAAATGTTGTTTTCCATTCATCTCCTAATTTCATACGAATCTGGTGGTAACCACTACCCAAATCAACTTTAGAAAACATGGTAGAGCCACTCAATTCATCAAGCATGTCATCTAAACGTGGAATAGGATGACGATATCGAATAGTTATATTATTGATAGCTCTACAATCAGTACACATGCGCGAAGAACCATCTTTCTTAGGTACCAAAATAATAGGAACAGCACAAGGGCTAAGGGACTCACGAATATGATCTTTGTCGAGTAGTTCCTGAATTTGGCGTTGTATCTCCTTTGTCTCCTCTGGATTGGTTCTATATGGCGCGCGGTTGGGCAACGTGGCACCAGGAATTAGGTCAATTTGATGCTCAATTCCTCTAATAGGAGGTAGTCCTGGTAGCAACTCAATGGAAAGACGCCCTCATATTCCTCGCAAAAGGTTAGCAACAGGTGGCAAAGAAGGAGGCATATCCTCAAATGAAAACAAAACCTCTTTGCAGACAATTGCATAACATTGAGTATTGGTTACATCTAGTTCAGAATATCAATTTTATTTGCAAGCATACATGGACTCTTCAAACGAATTTCAGTAGCATGTGTAGAATCGATTTAGTGTTCTTTGGTGGTATAAAATCTGCAAAGAATAATGATTCTCACTTTTATTTTTCTCCTCAGTTTTAGCTCTACTAATTCTAGCAAGATCATCTTTTAAAATTTGTTCGGGAGTCATAGGTTTTAGACCAATTTTCTTTCCATCATGCAGAAGAGAATAGTGATTAGTTTTACCATTATGAACAGATTCTCTATCAAATTGCCATGGTCTACCAAGTAACAAAGAACAAGCTTGCATAGGGACAACATCACAATCAACAAAATCAGAATATGTACCAATAGTAAAATGCACGCGTAAAATGCCTCCTATTGTAACAAGAACGGTACGCGTGCATTTTACTATTGGTACATATTCTGATTTTGTTGATTGTGATGTTGTACCTATGCAAGCTTGTTCTTTGTTACTTGGTAGACCATGGCAATTTGATAGAGAATCTGTTCATAATGGCAAAACTAATCATTACTCTCTTATGCATGATGGAAAGAAAATTGGTCTAAAACCTATGACTCCCGAACAGATTTTAAAAGATGATCTTACTAGAGCTAGTAGAGCTAAAACTGAGGAGAAAAATAAAAGTGAGAATCAGATTGTTGCTGCAGATTTTATACCACCAAAAACAATATCGATTCTACACATGTTATCGAAATTGCTTGAAGAGCCCATGTATGCTTGCAAATAAAATTGATATTGCTGAACTAGATGTAAACAATACTCAATGTTATGCAATTGTCTTGCAAAGAGGTTTTGTTTTCATTTGAGGATATGCCTTCTTTGCCACCCGCTGCTATAACCTTTGCGTGAATATGAGGACGCTTTCCCGCCGAGCAGTTATGGGGTAACCCCGGTTGGCCCGATCTTTCACGAATTCCACGAGGAACGAGGGGAAGAGAGGTGGTCGGGTATGAAATCGGGGAAGGCGATGAAAACCACGAACACACGCACACCAAAACACGATACACGCCTACTCCTCACGCCGGTGGCAACCGGTCCAACATAATCCCTAGGATCGGATGATGCAGCCCGACCTACGGTCGTTACTACATCAAGGTCCCCAACTTACGCCAAGTCGTCATGGACTCCAAAGGTGAATCCGTTCCTCTATGCGAGCCCCCTTCCTACCCTATTGAATGGTATGCTACTTCATACTCCGTCACATATGCATGATAGGTTCACACCGACCAAGACGGAGGCAAGGAGGAAGCCTTAACATCAAGCCCGACAAGACGGAGGCTTGGAAGAGGAGACTAAGAAGACAGTCGATAGCTGTGTCCAAGCGGTACTACACGGTCGTGAATCCGGTACTACTGGTCACGGTACTACCGCCTCCTACCGCCACATCGACGGCTCCAACGGATGCTCCAAGATCAGCGGATTACCGCTTCCTCCCGAGCGGTACTACGGTGACGACCGGGTACTACTCGGAACGGCATTACCGGTCATGTGTGCCTCACAGCACTTTGGGGCCACAGCCCATGTATTCCCCTTTACTTACCTATTCGCCTAGTTTATTCCCAAACTACCCTTGTTTAGTGGCTGGCCTATAAATAGAGCCCCCACCCCTCATGTATCCCTTAGGCATAGATGATAGACTAAAGAAAACCCCCATTGTGGAATCTCTAGTTTTGCCTCATCCCTTTACCAAGGGGACCGACTATCATCACCAACCTCGATTTGACTTTGCATCACGATCCATCGTTGAACAAGGCCTTGGGTTCTCGGTTTCCGCCCCAAGTCGTCAAGACCCTCCTCAAGGTGTTCTTCCCTCCGATGTGGATTTGAGGGAGCACGTTGACCGATCTTTCCTGCGAGGATTCTATCGGACCGTGGCCGCTCGGGAGCAATCGGCCTTGTATCGTGAGTTTTGCGTGTGTTCATCGTGTTCTTCGCGAGGTGTGTGTTCGCTCGCTACCTTCTCCTTTCCTCGCTTCCCATCGATTTGACCATGAGATCCGTGAAGATCGGGCACCCAAGAGGTTAACCCTCCATCATCCGTATCAGCAGCTTTTGGTTGCCACGGATTTCATCGATTTGGTCTTTTCCCATAAATTCGAAAATTCCACCAAAAATAGCCCCAATTCGTGTTTTGGATCGATCCGTGATTTGAGTGCGTTTGTAGGTTTTGATCCGTGGATTACTTGCTAAACTTGTTGATCTACCTTCCTTTATGCTCCCATGGCCTAATCCCTTGATTTCCTTCGATTTGGTGTTTTCTTGAAGATTTTCCGCCCAAATCACCCAAAATCGCGAAAACGTCAAATCTGGGCATCCTAGTCAAAGCGGTACTACGGTCCAAAACCGGTACTACCGCCTGTTCTTAACCGTACTACTGGCCCAAACAACCGTACTACCGCCCCATACTGATCCAAAACAAAGCAAGTTCCATTTCAGCCTCTCACCGCTTTGGGCATAACTTTGCATAACTCGGATTTTGGTGTTCTTTAGCTCGCTTCAAGAGGAGAAGGAGCCCTACATCATCATCCACGTGGTTCATGCTATCTACTCCATCCAAATTCCGTGAGCAAGGCGGAATCCAACAATAAAGGTGAAGATCGTCGATGAAAGGTATAAACATTCATGACTTCTCCCCACTTGCATTCCTTTGTGAACCCCACTATCTTTATGAGCAACAAACACCTATTGAGACTAGTTCCTCTTATGATTGCTTGGGCTATGCACATTTGATACCTTGTAGAATTCGAGCAAACATTGTGAGCTTATCTCATATAGTTATCTTGTATAGTTGTTGGCACAAGGAAGAGGCAAGTGAAAAGAAATAAAAGAAAAGAGATCCATCCAAAATAAAAAAATAGAAAAAAGGAAAAGAGAAAAAGAAACAAATATACATGTGCCTCATAGAATAGGAAGCGCAAGCTCGATGAACATCATATAGGTGGTACTTATTGTGCATATCTTGTAGCCCACCAATTTTGTGCAATCGAACTAGCTCTCCTTGTACTTGTGTGACACGAGCTTATAGTCTTCGCTAGGTAATCTTGTGGTTCTTAGCTCACTTTCTCCGTCACAAGTCCCATTTTTCCCACCGTGTGTGTTTCCTTGTACATATTTCCTATCTTGTGGATTGACTTGTTTGCTTTGTGATCATTGTGGTTCTTTACTTGCCAATACAACATCTTGATTTCGGATTGGTTCTTGACATGCCATTTTCCATACCTATCCACCATAGACCTTGTGTGTGTGTGTTTTTTGGTTAGTAGTTGGTTTTGGTGTTCCGCGTGAACTTCACTTTGCTTGGTTTATTGCTCTCAAGTGTGGCCACTTGTACGATACGATCTTCCAAGGTAAATTAAGGTTTGACGTTGTATCCCTAACTCCCACTACCACTTCCATATACACCACTTGGTCTTGTGCATCATGTCTAGGGACTCCGGAACCGAGGATGATATCTATGAAGAATCCATGATGAGCCACCATGACTACGACTCCACAAGTATAGAGGACATGACGGAGCACAACACCGACAATGGCTCCGCATGCTTTGAGGACCCGGAGCACTACATCTACGACGACTCCACATGCATGGAAGACATGGAGCTCTACGTCGCCAATGGCTCCTCATGCATGGAGCCTATGGAGCACTACACCGACAATGGCTCCACATGCTTGGGTGATATGGAGTACTACACAAACAACTACTCCCCAAGCATGGAAGACTTCGAGTGCGACATCGATGACGCCTCGCCAAGCATGGAGGACACGGAGAACTTCATCGACTTTGATGGCTCCTCCATGAGCCATGAAGAATTCCTCCACCGTGTGGAGATGGAAGCCTACTACGCCAAGCAAGAGGAGGCGCATCATCAAGATTCCATGACCTTCAAGGCCAAGCGCCACACCAAAGGGCACCACCTACTTGATGATTCACCTCCAAGGCGACATGTGCCACCACCTAGATGGCGCCAAGCTCTACCATCTCCAAGGCCAAGCTTCATCACCGCCAAGGCGCCAAGCTCCAACTCCTATCGAAACAAGAGTGGCGTCCAAACATCATATGCATCAAGAGGCGCCAAGAAACAAGACTCTTCATCGACAAACATCCTCTCATGAGCATCGCCACCATAAAGAGGATACAAGACATCGTCAAAGGCATCTTCGCCATAAAGACGAAGAATTCAAGATGAGCACCAACCATAATGCTCAAGCAAGCTCAAGAAGGCACCACAAGCACAAGAAGAGTGCCAAGGCAAATGATCATCGTCGCGAGTGTCATGTGGACGACCAAGTGCGCCACCTACATCAACCATCGACAAGGCACGCCAATGACCTCCGTCGACACCATCATAGGGCACCTTCAACTACTCGTGCCACCACCATAATGGCACCAAGAGAAAGCCTTCCTCCACGCCATCAAGCTTCAAAGCCGACGCTTGACTTCTACGACCTCGCGAACGAGGAAAATGTAGACGCCTACTTCGCCAAGTTGGATAGCATGAGCCTACCTCCACCACTACTACGAGATGGCCACAAGACGGTCGAGCATGGGATTTCCCTTCGACCATGGAGGAGAGAAATGATGCCCATCTTATGGCATCCAACCTTGGAGGCGACAAGGTCAAGAATGGTGAGCATGGGATTATCCCTTCACCAAAGGAGGCACATGGAGTTGAGGAAACCGAGCCTACCCCCATATGCTTGAGTGATGATGTGGTACCAATCCCATGTGAGTATGAGAGCCACTTAGCCCACTTGAGTGAGAACAAGAGTGAGATGAGTGACGCCACCTTATGTGATATTGAGTGCTTCCACTTGAGGGCATGAGCGATACTCCTAGTGAGTTGAGAGTGGTAGTTGATAGGTCAAGTGAGACCATTTCGATTTCTAACAATTTACCCTCTACCTCTAGTGTGTTCTCTTGTGTTGTGCTAGGTTCCATGGATGAAGAAGCGCCAAGCTATGAAGCAATGATTCCTCAATTGGAGAAGATGTACATGGTGCACGAAGATGATGCTACACCATGGCTACATGAAGAACGAAGTCGTCCACAAGGAGACCACTACTTCCACAACATCCACTTCATATGAGAGGTATGAACAAGGTAACAATAAGGGTGTTGATGATGCCATGATCCCACTAGTGGACATGATGAATTGTGAGGATATGCATGTTATGGATGATACTTGTGACATTACTTATGCTTCATCCATATTCCCATGTGATGCTTTGCCTTTGCATAATATTGATCATGTGGAATTGTTTGATTGCAAACTCATTGCCATAAACATGCCATGATATGCATCTTGTGTGTATCCTCCAATTGCTTTGGACTTGCCTTGTCATGCTAGTCATTCAATTTCTCCTGTTGCTTGCGATAAGATGAATGCTTGCTATTTCACTTGTTTTGCTTGCAACAATATTGATCAAATGCGTTATAATGAGATGTCCCCCATAGCTTTCTCAATTTTTGGAGATTTTGATGATTGCCATGATAAGCATGTTCCCCACTTGCATACTCACCATGAATCTATTTCATACTTGATTGACATTAATGGTGATGTGCACAAGAAGAGATACGTCATGATGGATGATGTGTATCTCTACCATGCACACACGTTCTTCCTTTTGTGTTTGATGTGTCTAGGTACTCGCATTATCAAGTCAACCTCGGTTGAGCACGAGTTGACAAAAAGATCTCTTGAGAGCATCCCACAAGTGAGTTCAAGATCGAACCCAGCTCTGATACCTTTTGCATGCTTTGCATCTTTCATGTTGACAAATTGTTCTTGCCTTGGTTTGATTGCAAGCATGTTAATGGTATTATCTTCCCTTGTGACATTCATGTTTCTTCGCTTTTAGATAATGATGCTTTGTGTGTTGCAACAAAAATGTTGAACATTTTCTCGCCGATGTTTTGCTTGCAACCACAATTCCATTAAGAGCATGTATTGTCATGAGAGCTTCCAAGAATCTCGTCTTGTTGTTGCAACGAACATAAGGACCACTTGCTATTTCATTTGGTTTGTTTGCAAACATAATACTTTTGTTTTGGATATGCTTCCTTGTGTGTTTTTGCCAAATTCTCCTATTCTTGCATCAAAGATGTTGTTTGAAATTTGGATCCAATGCTTTGAATGCCCCACTTCTATGTTATATGGAGTTTTTGAGTTTCCACATTTGGATGATGTTCAAACGATTTCCATGCACATTGACCATGCATATGCATCCCATTTGCTATACCTGAGTTGTGCTAATCGTGTTGTGAACAAGAATGGACATGCCACAAATGACATGCTCCTCTATCACACACAAACATATGTTGCTTGGTCTTTGTTGTATGAAGGTACAAATGCATACACGTCAACCTCTATGTACCATGTGTTGACAAGAAGAATCGAAGAGAGTTACCTATGGCTACACTTCTTTGAGCTATATCTACAAGCTAAGGTGACTTCCTTCTACTTGAGGACTCATGCTATAATCTTCATGAATTGGCTACGCTTTGAGTGTTGCTTCGCTTTTGTCGCGAGCTTTGTAGGCTTCATGGAAGGTGAAGGAACATTGAAGTGTTGTCAAGTCAATCTTCCCGAGGACGACTATATGGTGAACCCCAGGATCAAGGATGTCCTTCGACCTCTTCTACTTCGTGATGAACATGGAGAGTCGAGGACGACTCTTTTTGAAGGGAGGGGAGATGATGCAGCCCGACCTACGGTCGTTACTACATCAAGGTCCCCAACTTACGCCAAGTCGTCATGGACTCCAAAGGTGAATCCGTTCCTCTATGCGAGCCCCTTCCTGCCCTATTGAATGGTATGCTACTTCATACTCCGTCACATATGCATGATAGGTTCACACCCACCAAGACGGAGGCAAGGAGGAAGTTTAACATCAAGCCCGACAAGACGGAGGCTTGGAAGAGGAGACGGAAGAAGATTCGATAGCCAGTCCAAGCAAGCGGTACTACGGTTGTCGAATCAAGATACCGGTCGTGAGGCTACCGCCTCCCTCCTACCGCCATCGACGGCTCCAACGGATGCTCCAAGATCGCAAGCGGTACTACTCCCAGCGGTACTACCGGTGACGACGGTACTACCGGCTGTTAACGGTACTACGGTCATGTGTGCCTCACAGACTGTTGGGCCACGACCCATGTATTCCCCTTACTTACCTATTCGCCTAGTTTATTCCCAAACTACTCTTGTTTAGTGGCTGGCCTATAAATAGAGCCCCCACCCCTCATGTATCCCTTAGGCATAGATGATAGACTAAAGAAAAACCCCATTGTGGAATCTCTAGTTTTGCCTCATCCCCTTTACCAAGGGACCGACTATCGTCACCAACCTCGATTGGACTTTGCATCACGCATCCATCGTTGAACAAGGCCTTGGGTTCTCGGTTTCGCCTTCCCCAAGTCGCCAAGACCCTCCTCAAGGTGTTCTTCCCTCTCCGATGTGGATTTGAGGGAGCACGTTGACCGATCTTTCCTTGCGAGGATTCTATCGGACGGGTACGCCGCTCGGGAGCAATCGGCCTTGTATCGTGTGAGTTTTGCGTGTGTTCATCGTGTTCTTCGAGGTGTGTGTTCGCTCGCTACCTTCTCCCTTTCCCTCGCTTTCCCATCGATTTGACCATGAGATCCGTGAAGATCGGGCACCAAGAGGTTAACCCTCCATCATCGGTGTTGGGCTCGCTCTCCACGCCAACAACGGGGATGAGGTGCTTGGTGAGACCTTGACGACTTGGGGCGGAAACCGAGAACCCAAGGCCTTGTACAACTTGAACGCTAGGCAAGATCCAAGAGGGGTGGATAATCCGGTGCTCCTTGGTAGGAGCATGAGACCAATAGATATAAGTCCTCAAAAGGGGTTTCCTTAATATCTATTATTATCCAAGTCTACTACATAAAGAGGGTGGGGCTATATAGTCCAGCCACATAACAGGTAGTTTCAATGAAAGGATAAATTATAAGTTGGGTTACAAGGCATGTACGAACCGCGATCGTGGTATGGCAGACCGTAGTACGGCAACCCAGAGTACCGTGGTCACGGTAATCGCTTCAGAGCGGTAGTACCGCTTGGGGGCCTGGGCTTCCGTCGAGGCGTCGATGGCGGTAGGAGGGCTAGGAGTAAGGCCACCGGTAGTACCGGCCAGGACCGGTAGTACCGCTGGCTTCAGTGGAGTGGGGCGCCCTGTGGCGGTAGGCGGTAGGGGAGACCGCTTGAGCGGTAGTACGGCCGTCCCAACCGGTAGTACCGCTATGCCCGGCGTGACCGGTGGCTTCTTCTGCACTGATGATGCATGTAGTTTGCGTGAAGTAGCAAGCCATCCAAGGGTGTGTCAAGTCACACAAGGAGAGGAGCGAGTTCACCTTAGTTTGAAGGAGTTTGGCTCGCGAGTCATGGGTCCGCTTGGGTAGCTCGGAGTAGATGTAGTAGCGTCGTGGGACGGCTGCATCAGCTCCCCTGGGAAAGAGTCGCCCCTCGACTCTTCAATCGCCGAACGTCCTCTTCGCCATGGTAGGGTGAGAGGTCCTTGACATTAAATGTCGAGCTCACAAGATACTTCGATGTTGGTATATCGATCACATAGGCGTTGTTGTTGATCCTCTTTAGCACCTTGAATGGTCCATCGCCTCGTGGCCTTAGTTTGGAGTCGCGTTCCTTGGGGAAGCGCTCTTTACTCAAGTGTATCCATACAAGGTCGCCCTCATCAAAGATCATCTCTTTCTTGGTCTTGTTTAGCCTTGATGCTTGGCGAAAGACTTGTTGTTCGATAGTAGCTCGTGTGTCGTCATGGAGTTTCATCATTGCTTGGGCACGCTTGGCAACGTCCATATTGGTACGTTCATGAAGTGGAAGTGGGAGGATATCGAGCGCGGTGAGAGGCTCGAAGCCATAGACGATCATGAACGGGCTCCTCATGGTGGTGGAGTGCTTGGCGCGGTAGAAGTAACTTGCGTGTGGAATGCATTCCTCCCAGTCTTTAAGGTTCTTCTTGATCAACACCCGGAGAAGTGTGCCAAGACTTCGATTGACGACCTCGGTTTGTCCATCGGTTTGAGGATGCGAGGCGGACGAGAAGAGGAGCTTGATGCCGAGCTTGGCCATGAGGGTCTTCCAGAAGTAGCTCATGAATTTTACGTCGTGGTCGGAGACGATTGTTCTTGGCACGCCGTGTAGCCGAATTATTTCCCTGAAAAACAAATTTGCCACATGTGAAGCATCATCGGTCTTATGGCACGGAATGAAATGTGCCATTTTCGAAAAGCGATCCACAACTACAAATATGGAATCATGACCATGTTTCGATCTAGGCAAGCCTAACACAAAGTCCATGCTAATGTCCACCAAGGTGCATGAGGAATAGGCAATGGCATATAAAGACCAAAGGGTTGGACTTGGACTTAGCTTGGATACATGTAGTGCATCGTTGAACGTGGCGCCCACGTCGCGCTTCATCTTTGGCCAAAAGTAGTGAGGAGAGCATGTCATATGTCTTGTCACGGCAAAGTGACCCATAAGGCCTCCACCATGTGACTCTTGAAGAAGCAAAAGTTGGAGACGATTTGAATGCAAAGCTTGTTTTGTTTGAAAAGAAAACCCTTGTGCAAATAGAAATCGTCAATCCTTTGACTATTGAACATTGTGCAAATATTGGTCCAAAGAAAGGGCCTGACGCATAAAGATTTGATGTCCTCAAGACCCAAAACATTGACTTCGAGTCGTGTAAGAAGGCTTGTGGTTTTGTGAGACAAGGCATCCGCCACCACATTTTCTTTGCCCTTCTTGTATTTTACAATGTAAGGAAAAGACTCCATAAACTCAACCCACTTTGCGTGCCTTTTACTCAAGTTGGCTTGGCCCTTAAGGTACTTCAACGACTCATGGTCGGAATGGATTATAAATTCTTTGGCCAAAGATAGTGTTGCCACACTTGAAGAACACGAACCAAGGCAAAAGTTCTTTGTCATAAATGGGATAATTGAGATGCGCCATCAAGTTTCTCACTATGGTAAGCAATAGGATTTCATTTTGCATAAGGACGCCACCAATGCCAATACCACTAGCGCCACATTCAATCTCAAAGGTTTTTGTGAAATCCGGCAATGCAAGAAGTGGTGCTTCGTGAGCCTCCTTTGAGCTCATCAAAGGCCTTTTGTTGTGCTTTTCCCCAAACGAACGTGACATTCTTCTTGGTCAATTGTTGAGGGGCAAGCAATTGTGGAAAAATCTTTCACAAAGCGACAGTAAAGCCACCAACCCATGAAAACTACGAAGTTCACTAACATTTGTAGGGTGGGCCAATCTCGTATGTCCTTGACTTTTGATACATCAACTTCAATGCCATTAGAAGACACGACAAAACCAAGGAAAATCAGCTTGTCTCTTGCAAAGTGCACTTGGGGAGGTTAGCATAAAGCTTTTCATGACGAAGGATTTGTAAGACCTCCTTAACATGAGTAACATGCTCCTCTAGTGACTTGCTATAGACAAGAATGTCATCAAAGTAAACAACTACACTCTTTCCAATGAGTGACCGCAAAATATGGTTCATGAGGCGCATGAAGGTAGATGGGGCATTGGATAAGCCAAAAGGCATAACCAACCATTCATATAGACCAAGCTTGGTCTTGAAGGCGGTTTTCCACTCATCACCTTCAGCCATGTGAATTTGATGGTAGCCACTACGAAGATCAATTTTCAAAAATATAGTGGCTCCACATAACTCATCAAGCATGTCATCAAGACGCGGTATAGGATGTCGATAACGAACGGTGATAACATTGATTGGACGGCAGTCCATGCATAACCGCAACGTATCATCCGTTTTCGGGACTAGGATCACGGGAACCGCGCTTGGGCTAGTGCTTACTTGGATCAAACCTTTGGAGACGAGTTGGTTGATTTGACGCTCGATCTCCTTTGTCTCTTTCGGGTTTGTGCGATACGCAGTGCGGCTTTAGTGGTGCGCCGGTATGAGGTCGACATTTGCTCGATTCCACGAAGAGGAGGAAGGCCATGAGGAAGCTCTTCGAAATACATCTTGGAATTCGCAAAATGCCATCAAAGAAGGAGGAATATTTGTCAAGTCATTAGTTCCTTGCGCTAGTCCCTTGCATACGAGGACGAGTGCAAGATGGATGGGTTGTTCCTCACTTCTCTCATCTCACTTTTGGTGGCAAGAAGAACACTCTTAGTTTTTCCCGAGTTTGGCTTGTAGATCTCACTCACTATGGTGTGGTTCTCTCGCTCACCACTCTTCTCACAAGGTGTTTTTTGATTGCGCCTCGCTAAAGCCTTTGCATTGTCCACAATTATTTGGCTAGGAGTCATTGGTTGCAATACACAAGTTTTATCAAGCCATTTGAAAGTGTAGGTGTTTGAGTGACCATTATGCAAAGCACACTTGTCATATTGCCACGGCCTTCCGAGCAACATGTGACAAACCGTCATTGGAACCACGCCACATTCCACTGTCCTTGTAGTGTCCAATGGAGAACGTCACCGAGACGGGTGCTTGATCTTGACGGATCCTTGGTCACTTAGCCATTGGATATGGTAGGGTGTCTATGTGGGTGAAGGTGAGGTTGAGTTTCTCACACAATTCCGTGCTTTGCGAGGTGGCAACTTCCTCCATCGATGACAACTTTGATGGACTTCCATTGATGCCGGCACGAGTTTGGAAGATGTTCGAGCGTTGGTCTTCATTTTCATTGGCTTGGGTAGTCAAGACCCTTGTGACCACAAGCGATGGACTTGCGTCATGCTCACACACAAGAAGTTCTTGGTCTTCTTCCAAGTGTTGCCTTGCCATGGCTTCCTTGACCCTTGCATCAAACTCTTCTTCACTCAAGTATTCTTCATCGCTGTTGTCATGGATGAACAAAACTTTTTTGTTTCCACATGCATTGGACTTGTGCCCTTTGCCTCCACACTTGTAGCATTCACCATTGAATGGTTGATCATCCCGTGTTTGTTTGCCACTTGGGGGCTGTTTTCCTTGGGGAATAGTTGGCTTGAAGGGAAGCTTGGTTGTACTTGGGGAGCTTCCATTTGGTGTTGTTGGAGTAGTGGTTGGCGCTTGCTTGTAGGTGAAGTACGTCTTTGGCTTGTTGTACTTGATGTCCTCTTGCACTTGGCGCTCGGCCTTGGATGCGATGTGCACAAGTTCAACCATGTTGTTGTACTTTTGGAACTCGGTGATGCGTTTGATGGGATGGTTCAAGCCATTGAGGAAGCGTGCCATTGTTTGCTCATCTCGCTCTTCAATGTTGGCACGTATCATGTTGAGCTCCATTTGCTTGAAGTACTCTTCCACGGTCTTTGTCCCTTGACTAAACGTTTGAAGCTTGTTGAAGAGGTCACGCGTGTAGTGTGAAGGAACAAAGCGGGATCTCATATGAGCCTTCATATCTTGCCAAGTGGCGATTGGAGGCTCTTCTTTTGCTTCGCGAGCGAGTTGGACTTGTTCCCACCAAAGGTTGGCATACTCATCAAACTCGAGAGATGCCATGGCTATCATCTTCTCATTGCTATAATTGTGCATGCGGAAGATCTTGTCGACCTTGAGTTCCCAAGAGAGATATTCCTCGGGCTCATTGGAACCGGTGAACTTGGGCATGGTGAATTTGAGCTTGCCGAAAGTTTCTTCTCCATTGCGGTTCCGGTTGCGTCGGTTGCCATTATTTTGACGGTCATCATCTGTTAGGGGGTAACCCTGGGGTTGGCCCGATCTTTCACGAATTCCATGAGGAACGAGGGGAAGAGAGGTGGTCGGGTTTGAAATCGGGGAAGGCGATGGAAAACCACGAACACACGCACACCAAAACACGATACACGCCTACTCCTCACGCCGGTGGCAACCGGTCCAACATAATCCCTAGGATCGGTGTTGGAAGCTCGCTCCACGCCAACAACGGGGATGAGGTGCTTGGTGAGACCTTGACGACTTGGGGGCGAAACCGAGAACCCAAGGCCTTGTACAACTTGAACGCACTAGGCAAGATCCAAGAGGGGTGGATAATCCGGTGCTCCTTGGTAGGAGCATGAGACCAATAGATATAAGTCCTCAAAGGGTTTCCTTAATATCTATTATTATCCAAGTCTAACGGTTACAATAGAGGGTGGGGCTATATATAGTCCAGCCACATAACAGGGTAGTTTTGAATGAAAAGATAAATTATAAGTTGGGTTACAAGGCACAGGCTGAATCAAGCAATCAGGTCGCAGACGGTAGTACCGGTCCGACAGAATCTGTACCGTGGTCACGGTAGTACCGCTTCGAGCGAGTACCGCTTGAGGGCCTGGGGCTTCCGTCGAGGCGCCGATGTGGGCGGTAGGAGGGGCGGTAATACCGCCACCGGTAGTACCGGCCAGGACGGTAGTACCGCTGGCTTCGAGCGTGGAGGCGCCCCTGGCGGCGGTAGGGGAGGCGGTAGGACCGCTGAGCGGTAGTACTGGTCGTCCCAACCGGTAGTACCGCTATGCCGGCAGCGGTGGCTTCTTCGCATCCTTAGTTTGAAGGAGCTTGGCTCGGCGAGTCATGGGTCCATTTGGGTAGCTCGTGGGAGTAGATGTAGTAGTGGGAGGACGGGCTGCATCAGCTCCCCCTTGGGAAAGAGTCGCCCCTCGACTCTTCAACCGTCACAACTTCCTCTTCGCCATGGTAGGGTGAGAGGTCCTTGACATTGAATGTCGAGCTCACAAGATACTTCATGTTGGTATATCGATCACATAGGCGTTGTTGTTTATCCTTTTAGCACCTTGAATGGTCCGTCGCCTCGTGGCTTTAGCTTGAGTCTCGTTCCTTGGGGAAGCGGTCTTTACTCAAGTGAATCCATACAAGGTCGCCTCATCAAAGATCATCTCTTTCTTGGTCTTGTTTAGCCTTGATGCTTGGCGAAGGACTTGTTGCTCGATAGTAGCTCGTGTGTCTTCATGGAGTTTCATCATTGCTTGGGCACGCTTGACAACGCCCATATTACGATCATGAAGTGGAAGTGGAAGGATATCGAGCGGTGAGAGGCTCAAGCCATAGACGATCATGAACGGGCTCCTCATGGTGGTGGAGTGCTTGGCCGGTTGTGGCGAACTCGGCGTGTGGAATGCATTCCTCCCGCCTTTAAGGTTCTTCTTTATCAACACCGGAGAAGTGTGCCAAGACTTGATTGACTACCCTAGTTTGTCCATCGGTTTGAGGATGCGCGGACGAGAAGAGGAGCTTGATGCGAGCTTGGCCATGAGGGTCTTCCGTAAGTAGCTCATGAATTTTACGTCACTCGGAGACGATTGTTCGTGGCACGTGTAGCCGAATTATTTCCCTGAAAAACAAATTTGCGACATGTGAAGCATCATCGGTCTTATGGCACGGAATGAAATGTGCCATTTTTGAAAAGCGATCCACGACTACAAATATGGAATCGTGACCATGTTTAGATCTAGGCCATCCTAGTACAAAGTCCATGCTAATGTCCGACCAAGGTGCATGAGGAATAGGTAATGGCATATAAAGACCAAAGGGGTTGGACTTAGACTTAGCTTGGATACATGTAGTGCATCGTTGAACGTGGCGCTCCACGTCACGCTTCATCTTTGGCCAAAAGTAGTGAGTGGAGAGCATGTCATATGTCTTGTCACGGCCAAAGTGACCCATAAGGCCTCCACCATGGGACTCTTGAAGAAGCAAAAGTTGGAGAGAGGATTTCGGAATGCAAAGCTTGTTTTGTTTGAAAAGAAAACCCTTGTGCAAATAGAAATCACGATCCCTTTGTTTATTGAACATTGTGCAAATATTGGTCCAAAGAAAGAATCGGACGACAAAGATTTGATGTCCTCAAGACCCAAAACATGGACTTGAGTCGTAAGGAGGCTTGTGTTTTATGAGACAAGGCGCCACCACATTTTCTTTGCCCTTCTTGTATTTTACAATGTAAGGAAAAGACTCCATAAACTCAACCCACTTTATGCCTTTTACTCAAGTTGGCTTGGCCTTAAGGTACTTCAACCACTCATGGTCGGAATGGATTATAAATTCTTTGGGCCAAAGATAGTGTTGCCACACTTGAAGAACACGAACCAAGGCAAAAGTTCTTTGTCATAAATGGGATAATTGAGGCGCGCCATCAAGTTTCTCACTATGGTAAGCAATAGGACCCATTTTGCATAAGGACGCCACCAATGCCAATACCACTAGCGTCACATTCAATCTCAAAGGTTTTTGTGAAATCGGCAATGCAAGAAGTGGTGCTCGTGAGCCTCCTTTGAGCTCATCAAAAGCCTTTTGTTGTGCTTTTCCCCAAACGAACGTGACATTCTTCTTGGTCAATTCGTTGAGGGGCAAGCAATAGTGGAAAAATCTTTCACAAAGACGGTAAAGCCACCAACCCATGAAAACTACGGTTCACTAACATTTGTAGGGTGGGCCAATCTCGTATGTCCTTGACTTTTGATACATCAACTTCAATGCCATTAGAAGACACGACAAAACCAAGGAAAATCAGCTTGTCTCTTGCAAAAGTGCACTTGGGAGGTTAGCATAAAGCTTTTCATGACGAAGGATTTGTAAGACCTCCTTAACATGAGTAACATGCTCCTCTAGTGACTTGCTATAGACAAGAATGTCATCAAAGTAAACAACTACACTCTTTCCAATGAGTGACCGCAAAATATGGTTCATGAGGCGATGAAGGTAGATGGGGCATTGGATAAGCCAAAGGCATAACCAACCATTCATAGAGACCAAGCTTGGTCTTGAAGGCGTTTTTCCACTCATCACCTTCAGCCATGCGAATTTGATGGTAGCCACTACGAAGATCA